>CM044446.1:92807697-92846782 GCA_024363595.1 Xenopus borealis | reverse complement strand
TACTATAGGGGGAATATGTGGTGTTTATACAAATGACCTGCAGGTGTCACTGTGCATAGGCAGTTATTTTATGGCAAATTCTGATTGTGCATAGATTTCTAGATCTGCTGTAGTGCAAACTAAAATATTTTTTTTCCTCTGCATGTGAAACTTTTTTCTCTCAGATTTCACCTCAAGTATAATCCCTTGGGTCTAGTGTCTATTTGACTAAGCACTATATATGTGTATGTGTGTTATTATATTGGTGCACAAATAATTGGATACATTTTTATTTTATCAATTACATTTAGAGAAGGACTCATGCAAGGTAAAGTGCAATGATATGCTTAGTCTTAGGGTCAGATTTATCAAGGGTCGAAATTCAAAGTTTAAAAAACTTTGAAATTCAACCATTTTCAATCGAATAAGAATCGTTTGAATCCTTCAATTAAATTGTTCAAACAATTTTCACCCAAAAATTTGATTTTCAAAAATTTTCAAAAACAGTCCTTAAAGATTCTAGGAGGTCCCCCATAGGCTAAAACAGTAATTCGGCAGGTTTAAGGTGGCATGGGTCGAATTCAAATTTTTTAAAGAAATAATACTTCGATTTTCGCATAGTCGAATTTTCAAATACAAATCAATTTTTTTCAATTCGACTCAAATTTTAGCCTATTCCATAGCCGAAGTACCCAAAAATTACTTAGAAATTAAAAATTTTTAATTTGGATTTTCACTTCGACCCTTAGTAAATCTGCCCATATTGTAAAAACATGCATTTATGATTATTTGATCAGTTAGTGATTGCTATACAAATCAATAGTTGTAATCTGCCATTAATAATTGTTACTGTTAAAAATATTCACATGAAAGTTTGGTAAAACCATATTACTGTATATTCATCATGAAGGCAACTTTTATACTATTTGTGTTAATACCTCTTGTAACCTTTTATTATGAATGTCCAGCTTCATAAAACAATATAGTGCCACAATGCAGCCATATTGTGTCCCTCATCCAAACAACTGCTGGTATAACAAACATCACATTATCAGCTAAATGCCCTATATGATCAAGCTTCACTCTCAGGCTTCCAATATCAGCAGGGTAGTGGTGTTGAATAAAGAATGGGATAAATAAAAATGATTGCCTTCTGAAATAATTACAGTAGATGCACATTGGGAACTGTTTTATTACCAGGTAGAATTTGACAATTTTTTTTTTATTTCTGTAACCTTGAAACTATGCTATTGATGAATTCTGTAACACCTGCATGGGAACTATGTTGGGAGAAGAAACTACCTCTTGACACCATGACCATGAGCTGGATGATAAATCTGAAATTAATGATTTATAAAGGTAAAAGTAAGCTTTATCAAATGCTACAACACACACATATATTCATATGTTCTTCCTACTTTATTAAATTAAACATTTTGTGATTCATATTTTAGAATTTTGAAAATCAGATTCCTTATTAGCAGTACCCTCTTGGGTCTTGTGTCAAAAGTGTTGTTTATCATAATTCATTGGCTACAGCTGAATTGTACATACTCCGATTTAAAGGTTTCCCTCATTTAACAACATTTTTTTGGTCCCACCAATACTGTATATAACACATAATGCATTACTCTGATTTTTCTTCTATTGTTTTCTTGTCCACTTAAAAACAAAAAAATTCTATATTAACAAACCAAAGGTCCATCATTCAAAACATGTATACAGATAATGTAGACTGGTACATCTTAGAATAGGGATGAAAATACCATTAAAGATCTTCAAATTTATTGATGTGCCTATAAAAACAAAGATCAGTATTGCCAAAGCTATGTTGTTTTCTGTAACTCTTTATAGATGTAATGCTAATCTGACTGGGCAGACCAAGAAGGGGTTAATGTCCAGCTAGTTTTTAGAGCATGGGTTACATGCAACTCAAAACACTTCAGGCTAGGGCCTTCACTACATGGAAGATTTCCCAGGTGGAGTTGTTTAACTACTTTGCTACACCAAATAGAAATAATGGGCGCCAGGAGATTCTTGTGATAAACCAAACGAATAACAATTTATTTGTACAAGACAAATGAGCCCATGGTTTACTTACAGAGATACAAGGCATACACAATGCCACACAGCAGCTGAAACAGTTTAGATTACACAGCACAGAACAGTGACTCCCATCAGGCAAGGTAGTTGAGTAGTATATCCATTTTCTTCTGCAATATACCTCAAAGTGGTCTGGCTCCCACCCAGTGGAGTGGTCAGGGAAAACATCTTCTAATCCTGACACCCTATCAACTGTGGCCCCTTCACTCTAGGCAATTCAAAAGCCTTGGGAAGCTACTCCCTGCTACAATTCTCGATGGAGCTCCAGCTGCTTTTACTATCTGTCCTCTCTACCTTACTCTCCTAGAAAGTCTATGACAGAACCAACTCTGTTTAGGTAAACTCATTCACGGGGTCCCTCCCCCCGACAGACACTAGAGGATGGGGTCCCTCTAGTCACATGGCTTTTCTGGGCTGTGCTGTACCCAGGCTCCCCTGGGCACACCCAGCTGGATCAGCATCCAGAAGCCAAAGAGGAAGACCCACCCTTCCCTCTCACTTCATGAAGCATAATGACAAGAATAAAGCTCTTTTCCTTTGGACAAAGTATGAGAAGACCCAGTTCAGTGGAAAAAATATCAATATTTAAAAGATGGCAAAAGAGGAAAAATGTGATCAGCAAAAAGATGGATAGACTAATTCAGAACAATCATGAACATAACATTAGAATCCTGAAAAAAAAACACTACAGACGCAGTCACTTGGATTTGTGTGTTAAATGCGTCGTGACTTAACTCATCTATCCCATTTATCCCACTTAGCACAGCATCCCATCAAATTAAAGAGTTCACCATTGAAAACAATGGTTCTTTGGTATGCTAATGAAAAGTTTAAATGCATTAAATGAGTTAAGATAAGATAACTTTGGATAACACAGTTTCTTCAATTAGCCCTGAGTCACGACGCATTTAACTTACAAATCCAAGTGACTGCATCTGTATTTATATGGCCAACTTGACTGTGTGATTTTTAACAGTGCACATTGGAAATGTATTTATAACATCATAATCCTAGGTGGGAATTCAACTTGGTTTAAGTAATGGGAATATTTGGTACTCCAACACTGGCATAACTAGATATTATTTGGGCCCCACAGCAAATTGTGTTTCAGGCCTATAAATGCCTAAAGGTTGATTGTTTTACCTATATTCATCAATTTATTGAATTGTATTTGAATTATTTTCTTTTTCAGGATGAGTTTTATTTGAAGAATAAAGGCGATGGGTTTAAATGTTGCTCTATCCTATGCAAATATTTTTGTGGATGTATTTGAAACCACGTTTGTATAAACTAATATATAATGCACTGACGAAATCTATAATGCACTGTGATAGTGTGAGTATTCCTTTTCTTGATGTAATGGGCATTTGGAAGGGCATTTGGTGACAGAACCAACAAGAACACACTTTTGAGATATGATTCTTTACACCCATCACTTGTGAAGAAATCATTGCCAAAAACGCAGAGTAAAGTGTATTATAAAAAGAGGTCAATAGCGATGGGCAAATTACCGTGATTCACCACCAGCAAATTAATTTGCGGAACACCCGCCAAAATTCGCCAGTGTCGAAAGAGCTACCCCCGGCATCTGTTTTTTGGATGCCACGAAGCATCCCCACGAAGCGAAACGTGTACATTCGCCTATCGCTGGTGGTCAAGCCTACAAGGAAGAATAGATGACATGTTGAAAAATTTAAACAGAGAGGATATCAGGATAAGGTTTTGGAAAAAACTAAATGTAAGGTTATGCAACTTGATATCAACAGGAACAGAAAACAGAACAGAAAAAGGATTCCCTTTGTAAGATTTAATGTACTAAGTGGTGACAAATCAAATATATTGAGAAGGGAGCGGGGTCTGCTGAAAAGGAACTTTCCAGGGAAAATTACATTTAAGTCCCCACCAGTTATGTCCCACATGAAAGCTGATACAATAGGAAGGAAATTAGTAAGGGCAGATATAGGGCATGGGACTAACCAACAGAACATAAGTCAGCTATCACAAATAAATTAAACCAACCAGTTGCTAAGCACTTTAATGAAAGTGCCCACACTAAGAGGCAGATTTTCTAATGGTTGAATTTCGAAGTGAAAAAACTTTGAAATTCAACCATCAAATTTTTTTTTGGGGGGTAATTTTAGATCAAATATGGCCATTTTGGATAGAAACTGGCATATTTGAATAAAAATAGTTTGAATCGTTCGATCGGATAATTTTTCTGTGCAAAATCCTTCTAATTCCTAGGACTTTTTAAATTTTAAGGACAGGTTCTAGGAGGTCATCCTTAGGCTAAAATCGCAATTCTGCAGCTTTAAGGTGGCAAATATTCGAATTTGAATTTTTTTATTTTTTCAATTCAAATCGAAATTTGGGTTATTCGATAGTCGAAGTTGCCCAAAATTACTTTGAAATTGAATCTTTTAAATTAGATTTTTTTTTAATATTCACTTAGACCCTTAAGGGCAGATTTACTAAGGGTCAAATTCTCGAGGGCTTTTAGCTCTCAAATGAGACAATTTTCGAAGTAAAATCCGACAAAATCAAACATCGAATTTGAAGGATTTATGAACAAATCGTAACATTTCCTTTTCCTTCATACGATTAGAATGAACAAAGTTTTCGATCATATGATTTTTATTCAATAAGAAAACTTTAAAAAAAAGCCTATGGGAGCTTCCCATAGGCATATATAGCAATTTTTATTCTAAAAATTAAAAAAAAATCTTAATTTTACAATTTGATCAAATTTAGTAAATGTGCCCCTATGTATTGGACTCAATATCAAGAATGAGACATGGAGGAGTCAGAGATAAAGAATTGTAACTTGGAGAGGCACAATGGATATGGCAATAAGGATCTACATGTATGTCCCCACACAGTCTCAACCATGAATATGATTTGAACCCATTTTTATTTAAATAGTGATATTTAATTTATTTTATTGATCGTATTTATTTGTAGGCTGTCACAGGAATACATTATACTCTTTCTTCAAGAATAAGTTATACTCTTGTATGGACATTTGGATATCCAGCTAAGTGAAATTTTGATAATGATACATGGACATACAGTATATTTATGTATGATGATTAACTTCTGATGTACAAAGAATGATATATACCCACTATAATGGGCAAATTTATCAAAGGTCAAATTCCAAATTTTAATGGTAATTTAATTTTGGTTGATTTGATTTGAGGGGAATAGTCTGTATTTGAATTGCTTGATTAAAATTTTTAACGTATTCGATTGAACTATTTGCCCCCCAAAAAACAGATTTTTGAAAGTCCACCAAATGAATCCAAATAGGGTCTAGGAGGTCCCCCATAGGCTAAAACAGCAATCTTGCAGGTTTTTGATGGAGAATGGTCAAAGTCAAAATTTCAAAGAGACAGTACATGATAAATTTACATGATAAATTTTGAAATTTAAATTTTAGAATTTTTTTGCAAATTTGAATCAAATTTGGACTATTCTTTAGTCGAAGTACACAAAAATAGCTCAAAAATAAAAATTTTTTACTTTGAATTTTCCTCTGTAGTTACACCGTTGTACTCCCATCCTAAAACAGCAATATAATTCTAAAGTATGCAACAAAATGAAGTAATGCTTTCGTAAATTTAGGGGCAAATTTACTATTATTCCCGAAAATTTGCTCGATCCTATTCAAAATTCGATAAGCATTCAACCATCGAATTCTTATCAAATTGTTTTAGGCTATCATTTTGCTCGATATCCGATTTCTCGATGAATTCATACGATCTATTCGATCTATTCGATAGTCGAAGAGGCATATCCAATTTCAAGAAAAATGTGTATGATCGGTATTCGATCGAATTCGATTGAACTTTGTAAATCAGTCCCTTAGTGTTCTCCAACTCAGACCTTCCTAGTTCATGTAGAAGTCAATGGCATATGTCCCAAAGATATCCTGATCTGTGCTGGGTTTCATGCAATAATCTGAAGATTTTGTGGTTTTTGGGTGTCAAATCCAAAAGTCTTAGTTGGTGACAAATCCAAAAAAATTATTTGATTAGAAATTTTTGACGATTTTATCGAGTTTTTTTCTGCACAAGAAATTTTCCGGGAAAACGTATTGGAAAAAATCGGTGTGGATTTGGTTTAAGTAGTTTCCAGAAAATTGAGAATTTTTTAGGATTTTGATAAAATCACTACAGATGCAGTCACTTTGGATTGTGAGTTAAATGCGTCGTGACATAACTCATCTGTCTCATTTATACCACTTAGCACAGAATATTGTCACAGCATCCCATCCAATTAAAGAGTTCACCATTGAAAACAATAGTGCTTTGGTATGCTAATGAAAAGGTTAAATGCATTGAATGAGTTAAGATGACTTAAGTTAACACAGTTTCTTCAATTAGCCCTGAGTCACGACACATTTAACTTACAAATCCAAGTGACTGTATCTGTAACTCTTATTGAATTTAAGATGCAAGAACGGAGCCAGTGTAAAAGTTTAGTTCAGTTTTACTCATAAAAACAAAAGACAACATTTGCAGAAAAGTTTAACTTGTTTACATTACTGTAGCACAGAGTTTTGCATGCGCAGGAAACGTAAAAAATGATTACATTATGAATAAGAAACAAATTTAAAATTGTTTATAAAATTCTACTAAAAGCAATCAAATACAAACTTTCTAGCTAAATCTTGGATTTGTGATCATTTGTCAAGTGTTCAAATGACAAAGTTTGCTAAAATGTGACAAAGGGAATACTATTATATATGGTGTTATAAACGGACTTATAGATTTTCAACTGAGAATACCTAAATACTAAATTACATTTGACTAATGATATTTAATAAGTAAATTCAGGCATGGAACTGTGGACTGATGAAATCATTCTGATATGAAGAGAGATTGCAGTGCATGGATCATGTGGCTTTATGATATATGTTTAGTTGATATCCCTAATGTCCTTAGTGATGAGAAGCTTAGAAAACATTTCTACAATATTTGGTGATTTTTATGGATAGGAAGTCACAATTTGATTTTTGCTCAAGGTTACAAAATGGGCCAAATGTCATGTGTCGCCACATGAACTGATATTGTGTACCAATGCAGACTGAACCATCTTTTTAATTTGGTTATTTCAGTGAAACCCAATATTTAACACAAAATAAAAATCTGAATACATTAAACTATAAATATTTCAGTTCAAGTATCATTTCTTTATCCAGTGTTTCAACCTACAGTATTTCTTACGTACAGTAGTTGATAGAATACGATTTTTTTGGGAAATATACACAGTTCCAATTATGTGTTTAAAGCAGAGAGTAACAATGTTCAAAACTAAACCCAGCACTGTCAAGTCTCTTCACTATCTATGGGGTTAGAAAAAAAATTCAAACGATAACTCAAAACTACTATATGAATTAAAAGGGAATATACCTGTGCATATATTCCAGTTATTACATATTAGTAAATGTAGAAATGTAGGTTGTACATTATTACTGTTTGCAATATGATTAAGTCTGAACCAATCCAAACACTTGAATGTGATTTGGTGAGTTAAAATGGTCTGGATTTTTTTTTTATATCTTATAAAGGAAGGGGTCTTTAGAATTACTTTACATAATAATAAACATAAATTTAAAGTTAGTTTTCATGGTAGCTCCCCCTTTAAATGTAATGTTATGAGAAAAGTCAGAAGAAGAGCGGAAGGAACTTATATTTTCAAAGAAAAGCCACAGGGATAAATAGTATGTACATATTATCAGAATATATTTACTGTTTCATTTGGGCTGTTTAAGCCTTCAAACTTTCAGTAGAGGGAAAGCATTCAACAACTTTCAGAACTTTTTGAATTGTTTTTAAGATCTGTTCATGTTCTCCATATTGCAAGGAAAATTTTCTGTGTGATGCAGCACATTCATACATTGAAACACTTAGGGGCAGATTTATCAAGGGTCGAAGTGAAAATTTTAATTTTGAAGTAATTTTTGGGTACTTCAAATATCGAATAGGCCAAATTTGATTTGAATTGAAAAATTAGAAAAATTGAAGTACTGTCAAATTCAACCCTTCGCCTTTGGACACCGGCAACGAAAAAAAGGATTGCATCATCCGTTTTTTGTTTATTCCGGTGAACTTTTTGCTTGCGTATCACAAATTTATTAGGAATTATGTTGGAATTAACCGCAAATTCGAGCCATTCACCCATCACTATTTGCCTCCTTAAACCTGCTGGATTGCTGTATTAGCCTATGGGGACCTCCTATAAACTTTATGGAGTCTTTTTTGAAATTTTTGAGAAATCAGATTTTTTTGGAAGAAATCGTTTGAACCCAGTATCTTGCTCCCCACGTAGATAGGTAGTAACTTGCTGGGGAATAAATTGGAAAGGAGGGTTCTGGGGTCCTATGCCATTTACAATAATTTGTGACCAACTTGTGACCACCACATTTTGATACACTGGCGGTTTAAGGAGGAGTGAGTCTGTCTATTTGTGTTTTTTATAAGTCACCAATCTTAATATTTGGTCTATGGAAACACTCCACTTGTCCATAGAGATGCACAGGGTTTGGCCACCATAACTTGCTTGTGACCAAAAAAAAACATTGGGATTTGTCATCCAGATGTTTTCCATGATCTCTCAAAACTATCGATCATCAGATGTTTTTTGAGCCATTGCCACCTATTCATGAAAATTATCAGAGCAACAAAACCCCACAGGTTACAGAGCAAGTAACAGATAAAAATTGCACAGTAACCTTTTTTTCCTATTTTAATATAAACATTTTTTATAAACACACAAACTTATTACTTATTTTTAGCACTTCACTGGACTGCTTTTTAGATGAAAACATTTTTCAAGGCACAAATTCAAAATAATACTAAAAAACACAAATAAAAACAATAGCTTCCCTTTAAGTAGTTTACTGATAACCTTGATTTTTGTACTCCCAGCTGTACTGAAGTGTAATGGAGAAAGAAACACAAAAGAAATATACACAAAATATAGGATGTTTTTCTCCAAGGTCTTCATTGAAATAATTTGGTTGAATTATGCCTGTAGAATGCTAAAGGGGTTATACCTGAGCATAGGAGGTCAAGGGACACTCATTTCAATTTCATATTTTGTGCCTTGGATTGTTTCCTATTAGAAAACAGTCCATTACAGCCAGAGATAGGCAAATGACTGGAATAGGAACACTTTATTAATTTTTGTGTCACAGTACACCTTTAGATTTGATTGTTATAAAATCTGTCAGTCTATGTCACAACATTCCTTACATCTCATATTCACAAGTGACTAATGAGGAAAGATCATGTATACAGTGCTTAAAATAAGTTCATAGAGTATACTGTCATTCTGGTCCAATATCTGTAGGAAAAATATATTGTAAACATGTATTTTGCTGCATTTGCCCATCCCTTACTGCATGGTCCTTCCTTTTAGATCTCAAAAACAATATATTCCATTGGGTATGGCTGTCTTTCCAACAAAAGTTAATGCTGAAAGCCAAATACATGGTCATGTATCAATTATTTCCCTTGATGGTGACTGCTCATGATGAACCCCCTGTGTACTGTGAATTGTCTGATTATGTGATATAGAATTTTGTTGAAGTTCTAAAGCAATGGCATTTTGTGGAAATTCTTTCACTTGTTTTTTATATTCCAGAAAAGTGCAAGCCTTTGTGGCTATAGCAATAATGTTCTTCCCAATAAAGATAGTCGAAACTCTACTGTCCTGAAAAAGAATCATATTGACTGCTCTGATAAAAATGGTGACAATGTTGATTGTAACAAGACTTAAGACTGGATAAAGCATCATTTTCTGTGGGGCAATGTGTTCTCCTTGCATGCTGATTTCACTCAACGAGACACAAGGTAGAATTAAAAGTAGTATGTAGCAGTAAAAAAACATGAGACCTTCAGCCCAGATTGGCAATCCGGTTTTGTGAGGCTCCCACAGGTTGGCTTGAATATCCAAAATGTCAAGTAAATCAAGAGCAACCCAAAAGAGACGGCCCCTAAGATCCTCCTTTTTCCTGAAAGTTCTTACATATTCCATGCTGTCTAGTGCTACTAGAACCAAATATAGTCCTGGCACAGAGATTGATAAAAGCAAAGTCAATGCTTTTCTGGCCACAGTATCTACATTTTTTTTGTCAGCTTTGTAATTTTGAAATATAAAATATAACTTGATTTCCAACACAAAAATATATAAGAACCATAAAATCATGGCATACCCTCTCTTAGCTGTTTTTACTTCAGCTCCAACCCAAACAGCTACATAGCGTAGAACAATTAAAAAACAAATGTCACCAACAAGCACAATAATGCACACTCCAATTTTCCTTGGTCCTTGATTTTGTTCCACTAGGTAGGCATCCATAAACGCCATACTTGTCATGATGACGATTGTTGTAAGACACACATGACGTTTGTCAGGAGGTGGCAGCACCATCTTGAGATTGAAGGTTTCTTGTTTCCTTGTTGCCAATTAATTACAGACTGTCATTAATATGTCTATAACTTCAAGACAGCCATTAGTAGGATGTGTGTTGGGAACCTTTAATGTTGAGGTCCACAAAAGTAAAACTTAGAACTTTTCAGTAAGGCACAAATTGCCTTAAGCACACTCATTGCACTGAACCCACAAAAGTAAATAAGGGTTTGATTGTGACACTGAACAAGCTAAATAACCATCATCAAAATATAAAATAGCCATAAGGTCTGCACATTTTGACTGCTTCTTACTGGAAGAAAATAATTACACAATAAATGGTTCCATTGATTTTCTATGTAGGCTTAAAAAGTCTAGGTTTAATTATTCCTTGCTATCAATTAGCAGCATTCCAAAGATATTAACCTTCATAAAAGACAGGTCTCCTGCTCAGCATTTCATATTAGAAAACATCTTCTCTCCATTTTGTATTTTGCCGTTGAAAGCAAACCACAGCTGCTTCTTCGTACTGTACGAAACATGAAGAGCTAATGTTCTAATGTATCTTTTGGCTGAAATCCATCTGTGGAAATAAGCTGTAGATGTTGTTTAATTGCTGGCCCAGGCTCTGGAACTAATTACTTTGAGTCAGGGAATTAAAAAGTAAAAGAAATTTAGAAACAGGTGCATTTCTTCAAGAGAACTGCCAACAAAGGTTCCACTGTGACACGGATAACTGGACCCATCCATTATCAGCAGATGCTGGCATTTTCTTGACTGTTTTTTATCCAAGATTCTCATTTACCATTCTAATTATTCAGAGTCTGTATTGTTGAGTGGCTCTGAAAAGAAAAAAACAGCATTATTACTATTGCTAAAATTATATATTATTGTTAAGGGCAACTTTTAGAAGGTTCTTACTAAACGTGCATATACACTAGGGTAAAAGTTCATACATGGCATTAATGAGTATATGAGATTCAGCCTCCAAGATCTATTAAACAGGTCAGATATTCAATTTAACACGCTTCTGAACACCACTATAATTTGAGTCAGGTTAATTGCTTAATTAAGAATATAGTGTGAAAATCATGAATAACCAGCTGATGAGAGCTGAAACTAGCCACTAATGCTATGGAAGAGCAAACTCCATGCAATTCAGGATTTTCCATGTAGCTTATAATAATACAGTAGATGCTACAGAACATGTATACAGGAATGTTTTCAATTACAGGTCATTACATCATCTTTTTTTTTTTATAGATAAGCAACCTATGACTGTCAAGGTGCCCCTTTACCAATGTAGGTCTGCTCTGAAGAACCCTAGTGTATTGATTATATTTTGTATGTAATCTCTGTGTGCAAATTATAAAGTGCCAACAAATTCTGCTGCACTGTACAATCTATTGTACAGTGCAGCAGAATTTATTGGCGCTTTATAAATGTACATAATTCCCATTCCAAAGAAAAAACAGAGCAATAATTTCCTCAACACTGGGCGTATTAAATCTACTACTCAGAGATAGGTATCACTAGCTGCTTGGCTGTATTTATGTGTGATGTGTGTCATTATAAGCTCAACAAATTATTCTGTTTTATCTATAATAGGGTTCAAAACCATTTCATTAATTATCATTTATTTTTACCATTTTCTTTCTTAAATAATATATTTAAATTTCAACCAGGAGCAAATCCTATTGTAATTTTTGCATCAGTAAGGTATTTTTTACCCCCTATAAGATACAACGGAGAAAGCTTCAGAGTGGTAATATCAAAATTAAATTGTTATCCTCAAGACTAGTGTATTAACATTATTTCTTGCAATTAACCTAAAACAACAGAAACTTTTCAGGGGACATATTCATTTTCAGGATATACTAAGAATTCCAGCACTAGAATTTTAACAAAGAGGGTCTAAATAACCCATGACAGTATTCTATTTATTTTATTTATAGGATGTGCAGTCCTTTGCATTACATTGAGTACCTTTGCTTATATGGGGGTTTGCCCTTTATTTTGGACTTTACACCCTGAACTCAACTTAGTCTATGAGGAATAAGAATTGATAACTTCCATGGTCGATCTTCAGATCAAAAGCCAATCAAATTCAGAATTTGAAAAAAGCAACATTTTCTGGAAGTGGGGTAAAACATTCATTTAATGTGGATGAAATTCATTGTGGTTATTTTATACTTTTTCAGTCTAAATAACTTTTACTAATATAGATTTTCAGATTAAAAGGGTATATAAAGTCCATGACAAACATTTATTCTGGTATAGATTTGCTCTATTACCTCCGATGGCCACCACTCCTGCTCCACACTTCTCTATCCACACTTATCTACCTTATTCCACTGGAATGACCTTTTTGTATTTCCACAGAGCTTTGTTCTAAACTGGGAAGCAGACCACTGTGCATGTTTGACATTATAATGTACAGCAAAACAGATCAGTGTAGGAAGTTAGTGCAAACAGAGGTCTGTTTCGTCTGACTCAGAGCTGCTGCATAATATTTCTACTAAATTCAGTGACTAATTGTTCTTCCAGCAGGCAATATTTATTTAATCTGAGTATTCTTTTGTCATCCTAAAGTAACGTGTGACTTTCCATTCCTGAGAAAAATTTAATTGACATACAATAAGAACAGTTAAATTCCTTTTGTGATAATAGTGGCCTAATCATGGGAATGCATTTCTATACTCTACAGCTAACTTTTAGCATTCAGCAAGAAATCTTTTTAACTAGTCTTGTGAAATATATACTGGAACATACCACTGACTTCCTTTTCCCTCACTATGCCAAATCCTGTTCTGTCTGGTTCAAGGTACTTTCCTAAAAAAAAAATCAACCTGAGCTCTACTGCTAAAATGTTGTCTATACATGTTATACACATACACCTGAGACATATACATACTTTTTTGTTCATTTTGTCCTGCTTTTTTCCAGTCTAACCCAACATTGCTGTGTGAGGGTTTAACACATTCATATACAATTATTGCGTGGAATGACATTGCTCAGCAACACTTTTCCTTTGCATTATGATACAGTCACTGCTGGCTTAATTGGGTAAAGCTATTTGTATCTGCAAATCCTGGGACATAATGAGGCAGAGACTTAACAATGTAATTGAGTAGTAGTTCTCCACTAAATCCCCATTATCAACCAATAATGTCCTTTTTATACTGAACTAAATAGGGACAGTACTTATATGCCACCTCTGCGAACAAATAGTGTACTATAGTGTACTATAGTTTGCATTCTAATACAGAAATATTTTTTTCTTAAATGGGAGATTAGTATCTTTATCTATTTTGCTACTACAAAAGAAAATATAATACAATTTACATTAAAATGATTAAAATGGTTAATACACACAATAAAAATTCATTTATTGTATACTACAAAAGTTTCTGGTTTACAACCATCATATTATTATTATTATTTTCAACATGTATTTATAAAGCACCAACATATTTTGCAGCGTTAATTGTCTACTGGGCAAAGCAACAGCCAATTAAAAATAAGCAGGGGTTTCTTTCACTGCAGAGTGTTACTTTCTGATTGGTTGATGCTCCCTTTAATAGACAGGAGTATCACTTGGGCCTCAAGCCAGAGGGGTATAAAAGAATGACTTAAAAACCAAATTCCTGAAAAATTGGCACTATATTCTTCAGTCTAGCCACTCCTACCTTAATGCACTTTTTTATTTCTTTCTAAAAAAAAGCATGTTTGCAAGGTCAACGTGAACGCCTTCACTCAAAAGAAGCCATGAAATACATGAAATGCTTGCTATGGTTGACATAATGCTACTGGAACTGATCTTCTGCACCTGATGTTAAAGCTGGATAGCCTGGGTGTGCTATAATCATTTTTCTTTCATTTCAGAAGCAATTAGATAATGATTCATACCACTACCTCCAGTGCTTTTACCAGCCTGCCACTACTGATGTGGAAAGATGTATCTTGCTGTAGCAAAGTCTTAGACTGTTTTATCTGCTTTAGACATGAAAAAAAGAAAAATTATCTTGGCACTTTATCCATTTTGAAGCAGATGTAAAGCCACAGTTTCATTTATTGCTTATTTCTAACAATTTTTTTCTGTCAATTGTGTGAATATAGGCTTTGCTTCACTTTGCATCCATGATAATACTGCCTCATTGTTATCCAATGAGTAAATCCCATGAGTTAAACATTATGGAGTTTCTAGAACTCATTCATGAAATTTACACTAAAGAAAGCTGAGGGATACATGGGATAATCATGCACAAGGTTTGCTCATAAACACCACTCATATATATGAAATCAATATGCTCATTGATCAGATCAGACTCTAACATGCATACTGTCTTCTTATTTTTGCATGCTGTGTTTTGGTACAGACATGTGTATGCTGTTAGACACTGCTGGGCATTTTGTTTCCATGATGGAAGTCCAATTAAATACATGAACATTTACAGGAACTTTTTGTTGGTGAATTGGGGGACAGATAATTGGTTAGGACTTTGCAGTCTTTAGTTATTCTTAGCTTTAGGTTAGTTTTGAAGGGGTGGTTTACCTTTAAATTAACTTTAAATATGTTATAGATCAGCCAATTCTTAGCAACTTTTCAGTTGGTCTTCACTATTTATTTGTTGTACTGTTTGAATTATTTGCCTTTTCTTCTGACTCTTTCCAGCTTTCAAATGGCGGTCCTAGCAAAGCTACAAATATACTATTATTGCTACTTTGTATGACTCAATTTTCTATTCAGGAATCTCCTATCCCTGTTCCAGTCTCTTATTTAAATCAGTGCATAGTTGCTAGGAAAATTTGCACCCTAGCAACTAGATGGCTGAAATGGCAAACTGGAGAGCTGCTGAATAAAAAGCTAAACAACTCAAAAACCTAAATAATTCAAAAAAATTTAAGGCAAACAACCCATTTAAGTATAAAAGGACTCTTTGGCTCATACTAATGCAGTGCAAAAAAAAATCAATGCAACGTGTAATGTTTTTAACCACATCCCAACATTAACGTTATAGAATTTCAACACATTACATTCAGGTGCAAGATGTCTCATGAATTGTGGGATGTATTAGGGCAGAACTACATGGAAGACTTTGCAGCGTTTCTGTTGGATCCGACGTTGGCCGACATGAACAAGGTAAAGTCATTGGCAGTCAGACGGTGTTGCAGGGCTGATCTGACGCAACACGACTATCGGATGCAGACATAGCTTGCAACATTTTCATCTGTATAGTTCTGCTCTTAAGGTTTCCATTGGTAAGTCAATTTAACAAAGTTAAATTGCCTCCCATCTAATTAAATAGGTCCTGATTTGTGAACCATTGTGCTTTGGTATGGTAAGAAAAAGGTTAACTGCATTATATAAGTTAGGATAACTTTAGATAACACAGTTTCTTCAGTTTATCTTGTGTCATGATATATTTGAAGGAACAGTAATTTTAAAAATTAAAGTGTTTTAAGTAATGAACTGGTGTATTTGCTTCACAAATGCTATTATAGTTTACAGATAGAGTCACTTGGATTTGTAAGTTAAATGCGTCGTGACTCAGCATTAATTGAAGAAACTGTGTTATCTAAAGTTATCTTAACTCATTTAATGCATTTAACCTTTTCATTAGCATACCAAAGCTCCATTGTTTTCAATGGTGAACTCTTTAATTGGATGGGATGCTGTGACACAATATTCTGTGATAAGTGGGATAAATGAGATAAATGAGTTAAGTCGCGGCGCATTTAACTCACCATACAAAGTGATTGCATCTGTATATAAACAAGTTGTTGTGTAGCCATGGGTGCAGTCATTCAAGTACAGGATACTTAATAGATAACAGATAAAGCTCTGGGGAACCCCATTTGCCTTTTCTCATTTTCCAGCTTTGAATGGCTGACCCTATGGCTACACAACAACTTGTATATATAAACTATAACAGAGTTGCTGAAGCAAACACAGCAGTTTTACCAGTGCAGGTCAACAGTGCATTATATTTTAATTAAATTAATACACTTTCATTTGTTGGTGTTTCTGTTCCTTTAAGACACAAATCCAAGTGGCTTCATCTGTACACTATGCTATTTTCAATTAAATATTCCAAGATTCCTTCAATCCTTCATATTTATGATTGGTTTAAAACTTTTTAGGCTATTTTATGCAGGGAATAAGTACTGGACCACCTTGCATCCATTGATTCCTTAGTTCTCTCATTCTGAATGATATGCAAGCTAAGGATATCCTGTATGCAGACTGAGGCTCAATGCTGTAGGGTGCAACCCACAAATCTGACTAGGACAAGTCTAAAAAATAAAAAAAAACCTTGTATCCTCGTATTTTGGAAGCTGTTAAATGAATATAGAAGGAATATTATCAAATCCAGCCTATAATTTGAAATCACTTATTTACTGTAGGCCAGTGTAAACATTTTTCAAAGAGAAGCATTTTCAGAAATAACCTGATTCAAATAGGACTGCCTGTTCAACACTTTAGATGCCTATTTTCATGTTAGAATGTGCCCCAAACTTGCAGGCTGTTACTGCCAAGGTAGCACCACCTTGAAAGAACAAAGAAAGAACAAAGCAAAAACATTCATTGTGTGGTAGATAAGTCACTGAGGGTAAGAATGGAAAAAGTTTTAAAAAAAAGGTGTCTGCCAGGAAAAGCAAAGCCAAACGTTGGGTGATAAAGATAATGGAATGGGTAATTAAGTCACACCCATCCCTGACACCGGCACATACAGTCATGTAGGTTTTAGCATGAAACATGTGCTGTAGACTTCAACCCAACCAACCAGTAAGCTAATTTTCAACATACTGTACATGTCCAACCAGACTAATGATCTATGATTGTGTTGGAAGCAAGTTGCACCACCAGTAGCCCAAAATTTTGCCTTGGTTCTATAATGAGACTTTGAACCTGGATAACTTTGGCCATATATTGTATTTATTAGAGTGACTATTAAATAGCATTTAACTATTCTATTTATACTTTATTTAAACGTTGTACCATAGTATATGATGTGTTTACAATGAATGAGCAATATATTATAGCCGATTCCCTATTTATTGTACACAATAAATTAATGCAAATCGGTGGGTTTGAGTCATTGAGAAAAATGTGAAACATTTACACATATATAAAAGATCCGAGCTTATAATAAGAAGTGGATATGAACATCTTCAACAGTCTACCACCAGTATATTTTAGAGTGAAATGGAAAAGTAGATTATTCATCTTCTGCAAGCTGTGGTCATTCATC
Organism: Xenopus borealis; assembly: GCA_024363595.1. Classification (NCBI taxonomy): domain Eukaryota; kingdom Metazoa; phylum Chordata; class Amphibia; order Anura; family Pipidae; genus Xenopus; species Xenopus borealis. Next base: position 92,829,026 of record CM044446.1, on the reverse strand, counting down.
CGAGAAGTGCCAAATCAATGGCTTTGTATGCATTCAAGCGATGATCTTTTATTGAGGTATAGCAGAACCTCACTATCTTGGATATAATCCAGGCATCCTTTCTCCTGGGGCGTACTCAGCCTGCCTTTTGTACCATGAATGCAACTTGCAAACAAATTAGGTTTCTCCCATCCCTCATCCCTCCCATTCTCATCTCAACTATTAACAAAAGCTGTGTTCCTCAAAGCAGACAAAATCCATCATCCAATTCTTTTTATTAGAGACACTGTCAAATGTAATTAGAAACAAGATTACAACACAAACCAGTAATGCATTAAGTGTGTCTGTGTAAGGTTAAATTCATAACAGGTTGTTATTGCTGGAACACTAATATGAAAGGATCTTGGGCATAATAGCTCTAGATACAAAAATAAAATCAACAATGAACATTTAGAGGAAACTACAGTTTGTGATTTTGGTAGTTTATTAGCCTCTAATATAAATTCAAGAACTGTGGCAATTCCCTGAGGTCAACTGTGGCAATCTGTAGGGCAGAACCTCTTAGAGGATGAAAAATGGAATTGTGATGCTGGATAGCAGTGGGACTGTAGCCCTTATAATTATTTTGAAGCACTTTATTTATAAATTATTTTGGAATGCTTGAAACCTTTAGACCAGGGGTTCCTAAACTGTCTTACCCATGAGCCTCATTCAAATTGGATAAGAGTTGAAGAGCAACACAAGCATGAAAAAAAAATCCCTAGGGATGCCAAAGGGCCTGTGATAGCTTATTTGGTACCCCTATGTGGACTGGCCTACCAGAAGTTCTATTTCATAGTACACTTGATGCCAATCTGGAAATAAAAAATAAGCACCTGTTTTGAGGCCACTGAGAGCACCATCCAAAGGGTTAGTGAGAAAAATGGTGCATATGTGCCACAGGTTGCAGATCACTGCCTCAGATGATAGAAGTTAAAAAACTTAAGCAAACAGTAAAGTTTGCTATTGTGGGTTATTGTTTATTTCTATTTATTATTGGGTGTTTTTGTCTGGTATGCAAGAAACATGTTCAGGTGCAGCTAGGGAGTGGCTATGGTATGGGCCAACATGATGGAGGGAATAATATGTTGAATCAGCGAAGCAAAGCTGTGTGTTGTACGTTATTCAATACAGAAAACCATGTTCAATATTGTGTAGTTCTACAGGCCTCTCAGGTTAGTGTACAAGATGTTGGTCTTCCACTATTGGAGATGCTGAAATTATTCACTGCATTAATGTGTTTTTTTCCCCAGCTAATGTCTATGTGCCTTCTCCAGTATCATTCAACATGTATTCAACAATAATGTATATAAAGAAGATTAATGAAAATACTCTAACTTCATTGAGCTTAATGGAGTGGACTGACAGCTATTAAAGGACCACAAGACAACATGTCATCTTTCTAGTTTATATAATCAGAGTTAAAGTCTGAACTTGTATCATCAAAGAAAGTCATATAATCCCTGTAACTATAAAAGAGGGACTCTGAGTAAAAAGGTGACTTAGATTATGCATGTAGGGAATAGTTAAAAAAGGTGTGCCCCCAAATACTGTATAAATTGACTTAGAAGGCAGAGCGAATTCCAAGCAGCTAATAACTAATATATATTAATGACACTTTTCAACAATGTTAAAATTGTTTGTAAATGTAATTGCTACTGAAACTACTTATAGTCTTTCGATTATCATTGTCTACATTGCTGGTCCTACATTTACCACTGCTACCATGGATCAATATTATATATATATGAGCTTTTGTATCAGACTTCTTGTTTTCAGCTTTAACCTCCTTGCACTGGGCATGAGCATGCTCAGTTTGCTTCTCCTCCCCCCTTCTCTGCTGTAATCTGAACTCAGAGATATGAGTGTCCAGGGAGAGACTCAGGCAGGAAGTGGTGTCACACCAAGCTAATACTGCAGCTGCTATCCTAAATATAGAGCTTCTAGAAATTTTTACTTAGGTATGATAAAACATTCTATTGAATAAATATAGCATTTTAGCTTTCACCATTCCAGCTAATCTATTGTCAATAAAATGCTTCCATAGCTTTCCTTCTCCTTTTATCGAAAAAGACAGACCAAACTTTTATTTATAGTTTAAAAAGCCCAATTTAATCGCATCAGGGACAAACATCATGAAAAAGTCCAGCGCAGACCACAGAAAACTCCAAAAATGATAAGAACTCTCCCATTGACTTATATACAATCTTGCCAGGTCTGAGATAGAGGATTTTCATTACAGAAAAGGCTAATAGTAACAGGTAATTGTGACTACATACAGGGACCATAGATAATCAAGATACAGGTAGGAATTCAAATGAGAACAGCAAGAAGTGCAGCCAAAAGCTAGTAACAGTAGATCTATGGTGGGTGGGGGAAGTTGGCAGGTTTTAAAGGGAAGGCCAAACAGTCAATAGAATCAATGAGCTACACCTGCAGGTGAGACTGAACTCAGTAATATTCATGCTAACACTCTGTTATTGTATTACTATTACTGGCACATTTACAGGCTGGATTATTATAAATTAAAATATGAGGCGATCATGAAGATCTTATGCATGTTGGGGTCTTAAAATATTTTGAAGGGTCACATTGATCATCCAGTTGGGCAGCCCTGACATAGACAAGGCCCTCTGCAGCACAATGTTAAAGTGGACCCCTCGCCCAGACACACAAATCTGTATAATAAAAGTCCTTTTCAAATTAAACATGAAATCCAATTTAAAATTTTTATTAAAGCATTCATAGCTGTTTTAAGATCATTTAAAAATCTAATCTGTCAATCAAATATTGTCTGCCACTCCTCTATGCCTTAGGCATAGAGGCAGGGCAGATAATTAATTTCACTTTCCATTCAACCCTTCCTAGATGTTGCTGTTCCCCACACATTCCCCAGTTCTCTTAACCATCTAATTGTGTAGCCAGGACATGGGGATAGACATTGGGTCCCCCATTCTGGTGAACAAGATTCTGAGATGATATAATGATTGCCTTAATAACAGTGTCCACAAAATGGCTCCTGCCTGCTTGCTGTAATTATGATTTCCCAGACTGAAGAAAACAAGATTAAAATAATTTATATAGTGTAATTAATGTTCATTTTGCTTGACTAATGTGATAAAATAGGATTTTGAATATTTTTTTGGGGGTGACGGGTCCACTTTAAGGCCACAAAATACTAGCAAATACTGTAAATCCCTGGCTTCAAGCCCAGCCTCAAAGAAAGAAAGGAATAATCCTGTTGGGTTGCACTTGGATCATGGATCCCATCCCTTGAAGAAGGTGGATAGTAATTATAGTCTGTCAGGAGCACCCAACAGTGCCCCTTTATTATTTGGCCCTGCATCCAAAGTGGTTGATCTCATAGCCACCACATGGGTCATGGAGCTGACGCAACAGTGCCAGCACACCGTCATCATGCAGCTCCTGGAGCCAAAATTCTAAATAAATAGGCACTGAGGGCATGGGTAAAGGTCCTACATTAGAGTGTTCCTGGGTGTAATATAATTATTCTCTGACTGATTTAGGTGTAGTACCTGTAACAAGTAACAAGTTTACAGACTTAGGGACTCACCTGGGTTCCTTGGATGGCCTTTACTTCGGGTTGGATTAAGTATAGACCAATCAAATGGAGGGTTGTAGTTCTATAATACCCTTGCTCCACTAAGTCCGCAAGGAACCATCCCAGAAATAACATGTTTATTTGTATGGTAACAATAGTCTTGGAATACTGCCCTTCCATTTAACTATGGGGGTTGCACTGTATAAATGTTTGTACATTAATTTCATTTAAAAAAACATAGTTTAACTGCTACAGCGAGTGGCAAAACATTTTATCCTGAAGATATCATCTGGAACAGTAATAAACCCTCTTTATTGAATCCATAAAACTACTTCAAAGTTTCATTGGGAATAAAAGTGAAATATTACCAGTATCCAATCACAGGAACGGAATACTCATTTCTATATCAGGTTTGGCTTATGGAGTAATCAGTCTGTTCTTCAGGGGCAGTCAATTAAAATAATTCTCTATAAACTGATATTTACACATGTGCTTTATTTTCATTTGATCCCAGAACATGATGATTTTGCTCCATGCCTAGGAAGGTATTTCAAACGCTTTGATCTTTTATTTATGGAATAAATTAATACTTATTGTAATTTGTATTTGCCCTTGAACCACAGTCAACGAAATCCCCACGTAGGAGGATTCCCTTATTAAATATTCATACACGTTACCATGGATCTGACTTTAGAGCCTATCCTTGAATGTAATTTATAAGGTTATTAAATGTTACCATGGAATTCTATACCTAGTTCATAGTCACAGAGAGCCTTTGTTACTTTATATATCAATATACATTGCACTTGGGTGTAAATGCTCCTTCATAAAGCTCAAATTGCTGTTTAATTAGGTATAGATTAAATACATAGAGTATTTAGACCTTCCCTGCTGTGTAGGCATGCTGCTGTTTAAACGCCCCCATATAACACTGCTAATATGAGCTGCTCTCATTGCAACGTTGTGCTGTTTAAAAAATTTTCATGTATGTGTATATATATATATATATAATTTATACAGTGCTATGTTTGAGTAGCACTGTACAGTAGAACAATACACTACTAAAACAAAAAGAGGTTTATTTAGTGATTATCTATTAAAGACCAGGGATAAGCAATTTTTTTCACGAGTTTCACAGTGGAAATTACACCCATAGACTCCAATGGGAGAAAAAAAATATTGTGTGCCAAAAAAAAATGTGACACCCATAGACTTTAATGTATTTCATCGAATTTTTGGCAAAGAGAAACAGGTCAAATTCACCCATTCATATTAAAGACCAAGGGGCACATTTACTAAGGTTCGAATTGATTCGAAGTGAAAATTCAAATCAAATAAAAAAAATTAAAAATTCTAATTCGACTATCGAATATCCCAAACTTCGATTTGAATTGGTCAAATTTGAAAATTCTAATTTGAGTGTCGAAGTACTGGCCCTTTAAAAAAAATTCAATATAACAATTTGGCAGATAAAAACTACTGAATTGTTATATATCCCTATGGGAAGCTGCTATGGGAAGTTTTTTTGGTCGAATAAAAAAAATCGTTCAAATGCTTAAAATCGTTTGAATCGATCGATTAGAACGATTTTATTGATCGAATCGAAATTTGAATTCGATGGGTTTTAATTCTATAAAAATTTGAGGGTCGAATTTGAGGGTTAATTAATCCTCGAAATTTGACCCTTAGTAAATGTGCACCCAAATGTCAAAAACTTTCAATTCAGTTGAAGTTTTTATTACTACAAAGTATTTTTAGTGAAAAAACACACACAGTGTTTTCTAAGGATGAAATTAAATGAAGATGAGGGAACAGGGGCAAGAGCTATGTAAATCTGGCCCTGTTGCCTGTCCCGTTGTAGCCTACCTCCACCACACCTTAACTTAATTCAGACATGCAAGTTGGGTAGATTGGCAAAGATTTTTCTCCAGGTTTTGCCACAACAGGATTGCCAAGACTCCAATATTTTCTGCTCCGAAAAAAGTTGAAAAAAGTCATTGACATTAATACGTTTTGGGGATTTTTTAAAACTACAAAAAAATGAAATTTAATCTAAACCATCAGTACTCACCTAACACACATTAATACAGGTATTAAGCTAATGCTGCAAATAAGTACATTTATAACTAGGCATGGGCAAATTTATTCGCCAGCCGAATTCCCGCGATTCACAGCCAGCGAAACACCCGCAAAAATTCACCTGGTGAAAATTCGCCTGACAAAACGAGACGTGCGTCGATGTGCCACACGTCAAAATACTAGCCAGGCTGCAACAACTAATTCATTTAATGGCTTTTTCCTTAAGGGTGGTATAAGCAAGGGAACATTTATATTCCCATAACCATCAATAATTAATCAAACCCATTTAATAGAGAGAAATTATTTATGGCAGTGTCACATTATCAATACAGAAACAGGGTTTGACAGCAGATAAGCCATTGTGTGAACATGACGGCCAAATATTCCATTAGTAATGAAATAATAATCAAAATAATCGAGTCAACTAATAAACTAATTAATCTCACAAATCTTGCTTCAGTCAACTATCTTGTATATTGTGTAATACATAAATATTTCAGAATATAAGGCATTTAGGTGTCTTATACATCTTCTCTATAATATTGGGAAGAAGATGTCAATATGCTATCAATATATGTATCAAAAGTAGCCACATAACTCCTTCTTTTGAGTTATAAGTTCTATCTAATGAGTCCTCCAACACACAATGCCCATAATAATCACCTTGTTCTAAAAAAAAGAATAATGCTTCATTGGTTTAAACCAGTACAATATTTTGAGGTAACCATATTTCACATGTACACATCACATAGAAAGAAATGCAATACAGAAACTGTTTACAAAACCTATAATTTCAAATTACAATTTATGTTCTCGATATCTCAACAGATAGGGCAAGATGATTTAGACTGGTATTCATCTAGAAGGATTGTAAATATAACCTGTTATTAAACATATACACAGTATATTAAATCAGTTCCATATTCAGTTGAATTTCAGCACGTTTCTTTAGGAGCTGCCTTGAAGGGGAAGATTTATCAAGGGTCAAATTTCAAATTAAAATTTTCACGTTTATTTATGGCCAAAACTGTCACATTCGACTAGGGAGTTATCCAAATTCAATTTGAGTTTTATCATACGCTGGCCCTTGAAGAACTCAAACTTGACTATTCGCCAGCTGAAACCTGATGAATTGCTGTATGTCTTTTATAAAACTCAAATTAAATTTGATTTGAATTCGATGTGATTCTATTCACCTGAGATTAGAAAATGTGATTTTTATGATAAACTCCTATGAATTTTAAATTCGACCCTTGATAAATGTGCCTCTAAGTGTCTGGAGCCCCTCCCTATATAAAGCTCCAGGCAACAGTATTTGCTTTCGCACACATGGTGGCCAGTGTGTCTATACTGCCTCTTGGCACCCATGGAGCTTTCAGCTCCCTGGATTTTTGAAGTTGCTCTGGGGTTCCCACAGTGGATTGCCTCAATAGGCACACCAAGCTAGTGACCTGTAGTGATGAGCAAAAATTTTCACAAAAATTTCTCTGACACAAAAATTACACCAATGGACTCCAATGGGTGGGCAAAATTGTCCAGTGATAACATTTTTGATGCCAATAGACTTTAATGCATTTTTTTCCTGTTTCGCAAATTTTTGACGAAGAGAAATGGGTCAGATTCTCCCCTTACTCCTGACCTGTAAAATGGTTGCAAATGTATGGTCTATAAGGCTGCAATAACCCTGGAATTATAGGTTAAAAAAGCACTTTGAGTTTGCAAATAAGCCACAGGTTATATTGTTTATATTTTCCTAAAAAAAAAAAGGTAATATGAACATTTAAAGGTCATATTCAATAAGCTATTCAATCAAACAAAACAATTATTGATTTGGTGCATCCCTAGAGGATTTATGGGTTAGAGTAAAATAAAATGGAAACAGATATAGAGAAGGTAGTATAGCTAGAGAGCCACTATATATTATATATTATTTCTGTTTAAAATTATTTTTTACTCAAATTACAGGACTGCCCTTCCCCCTGGTAGATCCTAGAGCAAATTCACGGGTGATTAGCCTGATGGCCAGTCAAACTCAGATTTAGCAATGCTGCCTGTTTACACTTACTGTATACAACTTTTAAAGATCAGATAGAAGATCAAGTAAGGTGATATTCTGGGTGAAAACATGTTACCCTATTATTCTTGGAACTTTTGGAAGTATTGTAAATGTACACCGTACAAATGGTAAAGGGTAGGCCATGTTGTGCTACGTATGTTCTTCAGCACAGGGTAATTAAAAGATAATTTAAAGCAGAATAAGAATGGTAATTCACACAGACTTCCATCATTGTATAGAGATTTTACACTCATTAACAGACCCTTAGCACAGTTCCCTGCTTCTGTCAAATAACTAGAAGGAAAGGAACTAATTTGCGCTTATGGGAAATCCAGTGCTGGCTTTAAACTGCTTTTAATAGCCTAATGGTAATTCTGCCAAACATATTATATTTCTATCAGATCATTGGCATTAGAGAGCTTTCCTTAAGTAAGACTGTCAAGAAAACATTTCGACTTGCTACAAATAGACAAACTACCAGTCTTAAAAGAACCACAAATGTCTATTCGCCGATTCATATTCTGCTTAAAACAAATAACAATGTTTATTTTAAATCAATAGCTGTTGAGCTCTTTGCTTTAAAGCTGTAACATCTAGTTTGTGCTCATATAAAATTCTAATGAACTTGCAGTGGAAAACTGATGCAGCATTTTGGAAAAAATTATTATTCAGAGTTCAGTGTGCTATTGCCAGATCTGTATAAAGACATGTTCATTCTTCTGCCTTTTACTTTAGTCTAATCGATAAATACATGGATGAGTGTATAATGATATAATTTCAGAGTTCTATCTTGCTTCTAAAAAGTACAAATATATCTGCTTCTTTATTGTACCTTTTCCTATATCTCCATTGTTTCTTGATCCTATAATCCCTTTTATCTTTTCCAAATGGCCTCCTGCTTAGTGATGGGCAAATCTCACCCATTTCGCTTCGCCAAAAATGTCGCTGGAAATTCGCGAATTGGCGAAAAAATTTGCGAAATGAGTCACGCGTCGTATTCGATGCGTCGCATCAAAAACGATGCTCGACTCATTTTTTTTATCGAATTTTCGCTGGCGAATTTTTCCTGGCGTTTAGCTAATTTATTCGCCAGCGGCGAATCGCGCAAATTCGCCCCTGGCAAATAAATTCGCCCATCACTACTCCTGCTATATCTGCTTATTCACATAGGGGTTACCAAACTGTAGGACTGCCCCCAATAGGATTGCTGTAGAAGTGGGTGGAGGTCATAGCCAAACATCCAGTTAAGGTGGGATTTGTGATCCCAAATAAACCTGGACACCCACCAAGATGTTAAGTTAGAGATTTGGAATGGACACTAATCACTGCCCTATTCAGGTCTGGACTGAGACTTAAAATAGGCCCTGGCATTTCAGGTACATAGAGGCCCAAACAGCCTCCACCAACCCACTAAATACTGAGTTTCTATGGCACCTTGTAGCAGCGTCTCTGCCATTTACCAGAACCCACAGATTGCCAGTCCAGGCCTGGCCCTTTTCTTGGAATATTGGCTGAACATTATGTCTATGTTTGTTCTGAACTATATGGGGTCCTTTTTAACCGTTGAACCCAAAAGAGTATCTTATACCCAAAAAGCATAAAAAATGCTCCAACAATAGGACAGACTTTTTTCCACATCATTGTTGGGCATAGTTTGACACCACTGGACCATGATAAGACCCACAATAAACAGTAATAGCAGAAAGTGTTCATTGTAAATAACTAAGCAGTAACTAGGCAATGGAATTCATCTATAAATAATCCTACAAGTCACTTAATGAACCAAGGCAAGATCCTCCAGGAAAAGACCTACTGTAGTCTACTGCCAGCAAGTTTTCTAGTAATGCTTCAATGAAATGAGTGTGTGTGTGTGTGCAATTGGAGAAAAGCTCAAGACCTGCAGGTGAATACATGCAGTAGCAAAGTAATTTTAAAATTTAGAATAAAGTCTTTATTAGGACATGTATAGCCTAACACAGGCCAAATGTCACTTACTCATAGGCTAGTGGTCCCACCCCATTACAAACTTTTTATAGGGGTAATGACAATCAAAAAATGGGGCATAATACAGATCCTTAACCAACAGAAAAGGGATACATCACACACAACCTTACTCAATGAGGGGCAGGTTTATCAAGTCACATTGTATTCATGGCTAATCAATTCAAATTTGGTCAAATACGGACCTATTTGATCAAAAACAGACCTATTCGATCAAAAAAAATCTAATTAATTTCAATTGGTCTTTTTTTAATTTGAATTCCAAGTTTTTGCCCTTGATAAATCTGCCCCTTAAAGGAGAAGGAAAGTCAAAATTAACCTTCAGCTCTAAGTGTTGCCAATGAACAGAATCTTGAACACCAAACATTCCCTCATTAGTTTCTTCCCCAATAAAAGGGCTGTGATCGTTTTAAAAAAATGTTTAAACATGTATATAAAATCTTACCCAGTTTGCAGTCCAAAAATCACTCTGAATAAGGCACACACATAAGCAATAATTAGTAGCAGTGCCCTGCGCATGCGCACTAGAATCTGTGTTCCCTGGGCAGCGATGACATTGTGGTCACGTGTTGGAGCCATACGTCACCTCTGACCTTTCTGCCCCCACCTCATTCTATTCTATTCATTCTATCTCCAATCGTGATCCTGCTTCCCAGTTCTAGGACACTATGAAGCTCCTGCGCTCACTCTGGTTTTAGATTTACAGCTTGTCAGCGAGTGAGTGGTGGAGCGGAGTAGCAAAGCTGTAATTTAAAGATAAAAAGAAATCCAGCCAACGGGTATGTCTGACTGAGGTCTGCAGTAATTAATTATAAAAAAAATTAAAAGACGCATACCTTTATTGTTAACTCTAAAGCTCTAGGTGCATGCGCAGGGAGGAAGTGATGCACCTATTTGAAAATGGAGGCGCCAAACTTTACACAACGGCAAAACTTTGACACTGGTGCCCAAAAACAATTATGAAATTACAGTTTTTAATCCGGGGTTTCAGGAGGGGGCCTGATGATGCACAAAATGGAGTAGGTTATATTTTTTTAGTTTCCTTCTCCTTTAAGGTATGAAGATCTAAATGACAGAATGACCCGGGTCCCAAGCATTCTGCATAACAGGTTCCCATACCTGTATAGTCATATTTGTGTATTCTGAACCTCAATGTACAGAGCAGTATCTAAACTGATAATTTACTGAACATTGGTTAGTATGCATCTTTCCATGGAACAAGCCACCTATAGGACTGACAATGCGTTGCTGTCAGCAAGTATTCACTTACATACCTATAATATTTTATGAGATTGGTTTTTGAGGTAATTGACATTGACAGTTTGATGTCAGGCTTGGCTCCTTAGGCAGCTGGGGAGGGGTAAGGATGGAACAATATTATAACTAGAGTTAGTTCTTGGCCAGGGGCCCACTCCTCATAAAAGCAACAAAAGCATACACTTGATTACCGTATTCATGTTTCATACTGTCAGATCCATGTACTGTTTACTCTTTCCATTCACAGAACACCTGCCAGGATGTAAAAAACATGTTGAATATTGATACTGATGACATGAATAGAAAGGAAAGGAATACATTGAAGAACTGCCATATGGACCTACCTATACCCTTTCAGGATAGAGACTTGTCCAGTACTGCAGAATACCTTTATGGTTAATTCATCTTTTATTATGACTTATCCACTGATATGCTAAGTCGATTTGCAATCACTTTCTATAATTTTCTTTTTTGCTCTGTGTATGGTGAGAATTTGCACAACTGAACTGCAACTAGCTAAATAAAGAGAAAAGCAGGTATGGTCTTTCTCCCCCCAAAGATAATACTTTTTTCACTTAGGATAGGACTGACGCATGGACACTGCCTTGACTGGGCGCGTCAGCTTATGCATATTTTGTACAAACTTTGTAACTAAAAGTGTCTTTTTTGTTAGTTGCAGTTCAGTTGTGCAAATTCTCACTTAGGGGTTAAAGGTTGGAGTGCTGGGGAATTTTCTTGTTTTTTGTATATCAAGCCAGCCCACGTGCACCCAATTGCTAAGGGATTGAGCTGCATTACCTTGTTTAAGTATTACTATATGTATATATATATAGCGCAACTTTGTACCCTTACGCCAGGTGAAGTTCTGCACTGATGAAGGATCGTAATAGGCGTTTGAAAAAAAAAAATGGAAAATTTTTCTAAGTCCCAAAAAAATGCTGGTGTGTTTTACCTTTTTAGGGTGATAGTCTGAAAAAGAGTGAAATTTTTTGGGGGGTTACCCTCCTTCCCCCCTACATTTCCTTACTTATGGCAACACAACTATACAGGGGGCACATGTAGGGCAATAGGACAACTTTATTTTATTTATTAAAGGTTTCCTGGGCTTGTGTAGTGGAATGTAGTGGCTGTAACATATACTTCTAATATACTTTGAAATTAGCGCTATATTAGGCATCGCTAGCGTAAATGCGCTTTGCCTGGCGAAGTAACACTAGCGCAACTACGCTACCATTCGTCGACCTTAGTGTAAATTCACACTTTAGTGAATTTGCGTATATATTTGCGGCAAATGTTAGCGAAGGCAATCCCCGCTTAGTGAATTTGCCCCTTAGCATTTTAGTGAATTAACACAGTGGTATGGAATCCGCACAAAGTGTGGCGGATCATTTGCTCGGGGAAATTTGCCCTTTAGTTAATTTGCCTCATGGCCTCTACAACAATGATTTGCTGCTGAAATTAAAAAATGTGGATGTTACAGTATTTGTAGAAATCCACGGTACTGCATATTCTACCAATACATGTTTGTCACTAAATAGAATCTAGAGTTTGGCATCCATTCCCTTGGTGTTCAGCTCTGTTCCCCTCCCACAGAGCAAAAAACATGTTTGAGCAACAAAAAGATAGAATTCACACTGCCATTACCATAAGATTTTGACAATAATCTGATATAATCTGCTCAAGAGGTTGGTCTCTTTGATAAATGTAAATTGAAAGTAATAGAGTTCCCTTTACAATTAGCATAGATGAGGAAAAATTATTTCTGTGGCTACTTACTTTAACCCTCTCCATGGCAAGCATAGAATCTACTTTGCTGGCAAGAAAACAACAGAGTTCCAGTGATGTAGAGTCTAAATTTTTAAAGCAGCTGCCAGCAGGGAAGGGTTTAATGTGCCTTACTCTTTAAATCACAACTTTTGATATACAATTTGCTTGACAGACCCAGAAAAACACTTTTAGTTATGATTTCGTGTTCACTGCCAGGCTGCTTCATTGAAATATCATAAAAACAGTAGGAAATCTATTTAACTTTATGAATTCAAACTTTGTAATTGAACTTCGTATTCTTTATTAAGTTACTGCAACTGCTTTATTCTCTGATCCTTATCAAAGAGATTGAAGGGAATGGAGCCTTAAGAGAAAAATTGGAGGCTGCTTAATTGTAAGCCAGCTATATAGCACTGCCATGTGTTCATGGCTATAAATAATAAGCAGATGAAGCTGTATTCCGGAAGGACTGGGTAATGGACATATGCAGCGATGCCTGCAGATTTGATTAAATCTCTGGCCAACCTGAACTGCTTGACTTTGGAAAATCTATCTTGTTTGTGATAGAACGACCCAAGGAGCATAAATCAAATGTCAGATTTTGATTTGCTGGTTTTCCAGGGGGATAACTGTCTTTCTATTATTGCTCATAATTAATAGAGCATGCAGAGACCTTTTTGCCAAGTGCTATAGAACGGAAGAGATTTTAAAAGGCAGGCTATATCTACTTATTTGGGGACATGGCCTTACATGCTAACTTGCCATTTCAAAAGGTGAAGATATTAAAAGTCTCGGATTCTACAATACCATGGGGCATAATCCAACAATACTTTTTTTCTTCCTCTCTCAATTAAATGAAAATAAAGAAAAATCTTTTGGACGGCAAGAGCTCTGTTCAAAGAAGGTGAAGCTCACCTTTGAACCGTGAAAGGGGGATTTCAGATGGAATTTTTCTTCCTGGTTTTGTTTTCTTGGTTTTTGTTTTTTATCAATTGTTGTATTTTGCCTCTATTGAGCATCCTTCAAAATATACAGGTATGGGATCTGTTATGCAAAATGCTTGGGATCTGTTTTTCTTCTGGATAAGGGATCTTTTGTAATTAGGATCCCCATACCAGTTTAGTAAAATATGTCAGGCATTAATTAAAGTAGGAGTGTTTTGCCTGCAATAATGATTAATTATATCTTATTTGGGATCAAGTACAAGGTACAGTTTTCTTCTATATATTATGTATATTAATATAAATATTTACCAAAAATGCCAATGTTCAAGATTCTGGTGCAAAGATCTGTCATTAGTGCAAATGACTGGTATGAGTGAGTTATTCCTGCTTGACTGGTGCAGCGAGGACAGTTACGTACAAGGACTCTGCGTGGGGAACCCAAATCTACTGTACGACAAGTAAGGATTAGTTCTTAGAGCCTTGTCTCATGGGATGTCTTAGAACCTTGTATGTACAGTATGTATGCATGTACTGTATATTTTTATTTGTATAGTACTCTTGTACAGCAAAACAATAAATTAGTATTAACAAACAATGGGTCAGTGAAATAATAAGTAACAATAAGTGCATTATTAGAAATAAAATTCATATAAATATAAAATATAATTACAATACAGATTAAGTTCTCAATATCAACAAAAGGATGGAGGACCCTACCCCGTAGGGTTTACAGTCTAAATGGGTGGGTAACTTACAGACACAATTTGGAGGGTTATTAAAGGGGACCTGTCACCCAGACATAAAAGCTGTATAATGAAACATGAAATCGAATTTCAATTTTTATTAAAGCATTCATAGCTGTTTTAAAGGACAAGGAAAGTGAAACTAAAGAAGAAGCTAGAAATGTTGTACATTATGTTTTGTGTTTCTGTGCCAGCCCAAGGCAACCACAACCCTTTAGCAGTAAAGATCTGTGTCTACAAAGACGTCTCAGTAGCTCCCCATCTTCTTTTCTGCTGATTCACTGATTCACATGCTCTGTGCTGCTGTCACTTACTGAGCTTAAGGACCCACTCACAATATACAGTACACATAGAATAGAAATTTCATAATATAAGGCTGATTAGTCATTAATAAAGATAATTACTACATGGCAGCACAGAAACCAATACAATAAGCATCACAATTTATTAATAATTCCAGTAGCATCAGCTTATATTACAGGCCAACCTCATTTTCTGTTTGATAATTTGCGACGACCCCTAAGATCCCATTGAGCGCGTTTCAAAGAATGGTGACCCCCTGTAACAAGTTTGAAGTTATGAATCATTGCTGCTATTGACAAGCTGAAACTTTAGGCGAGTGCAATATATTCAGTATATAAAACATGGCATTTTTAACCCTATTCATTTTTTGACTTTCCTTGTCCTTTAAGCTTATTTAAAATCTCAGCTGTCAATCAAATATTGTCTGCCCCTCCTCTATGCTTTAGACATAGAGGTGGGACATTCAGCACTTCCCAGATGTCACTGCTCCCTACACATTCCCCCTCCCTCTTCACCATTTATTTTTGTATCCAGGGCATTGGGATGGACATCGGGTCCCCCATTCTGGTGCACAAACAAGATTCTGAGATGATGCAAGGCTTTGTGTGTCCACAAAATGGCTCCTGCCTGCTTTCTAGAATTATGAATTCCCAGACTGAAGGAAACAAGATGCAAACAATTTATATAGGGTAATTAAAGTTCTTTTTGCTTGACTAATGTGATAAAACAGGAGTTTAATTTTATTTTAAAGTGCTTAGTTTACAGTGTGTGACACTGTCATATATGTGACATACTGTATAAGTCTCAGTGATATGCTTAAAGTGGAACCTAAACTATGAATAAATGCCATTTTCAATGCTGAAATCCAGCTGTTTAACAGTTCTTCTCTTTCTGCATCATTTGAAATCCTGGCAGAGAAGGAGGGACCTTCTCCACAGCATACAATAACTACATAACCCACAATGCATTGCACTGTGATGTTCAGTTCTTTATTGAAACCTCTTGTGCAGGGAATTGCATAGTTTGGAAGATACAGGCTGCTGATACAAAGTAGCAGTAGTCAGCCAGCTCAGCAAAGTAGTCAGACAGATCAGCAGCAGAGCAGGGGGATAAAAACTGCATTTTTTATTTATGTATATTGCAAAGTTGCTTGAAATTATATTTAGTTTTCAAAAAGGTTTTGTTTGTGTGGAGTTCCCTTTTAATTGTTGACAAAGAAAGCAATAGCTTTGCAATTGCATCATTCCTTTGTACTCTCAATTATGCAGGAATCATAGACACAATGGTGCATTGTGGGTAAAAAGCATGGTGGCATTGTAATGTGCCCATTGCACTTACTCTCATAAATGAGCCCTACCCTTTCTTTATTATCTGGCTCTAAACCAGAAACACAGGCACATTTTTTTTTTAAATAATTAGCAATGTGTTTTGGTGCCAAAACCATAAAACAAGGATTCATCACACCGGCTCATATTTCTTCCTCCTCTTTGTCTTGCGACATTGCAATTGCAACTGTGCAGCTTACATAACTATTCATAGGCGCAGACTAGCAGATTGAGGCCATTATGCTGCATCAAAAGCAAATAATTAAGCATGAAAATCCACACTGCAAAACCATTTTCTTGCAGAGAGGAATTTTGCCATTTGACTTAAACAAAGACATTGAATTTAAAATATAAAAAAATGGTGAAATCATGGGCGTTTACTTACAAGGATGCTATAAAAGTATGTTATTCGTTATCTTGAAACCAATTATCCAGAAAGGTCAGAATTAAAGTGGTAACTAAGTGGTAGACTCAATTATAATAATTTTTTTTTAAATGATTGCCTTTTCCTTTCTAATAGTAAAACAATATCTTGTATTTCATCCAAACTAAAATATAATTAATACTTATTGGAAGCAAAATCAGCTTATTGTGTTTTTTATTTTTACAGGATTTTCTAGTAGACTTCAGGTATGAAGATCTGTTATCTGGAAAGCCACAGGTCACAAGCATTCTGGATAACAGATCCCATACCTGTACAATGCTTGTTCTTAACCCTCCATCCAAATGGTGTCAATCATTCCTGAAGGCCTTTACCCATGGGGATGGAGACAAACATAGAAAGCAGAAAAGTGGCTATATTAGAGCATTGGAGTAAATGCTAATACGGCAAAGACCAAAATAAAGACAACTTGAACATTCCAAAATATTCATACCTTGATTGGATTATCTATCTATAAACAGATGTATTCTAAGGCGGAGAACAGTATTTTAAATAACTGGCATGTAATGTGTTTATCCACATTAAATGCCAAGCTTAACATTTGCAGTTACAATTGCTTAAGGCTGAGTTGGGTCTGCTAGAGGTATGGCTGGTAGGAGGGTTCTCCATCAATGAAACAAATGTCTTGCAGGAGAGGTAATTCCAAGAGGGTAGTCTATAAAGCGATTACAAAAATTGTCATTTTGTGGCCTCTTCTTGCTGGAGGGCTGGATGGTGCCAAGAGACTCGAGTCATAAGGTTTGAGAATAACCTAAGTCAGCAGCTATAAATGACAGCTACTGTATCTAGGAATGAGAGTCAGAATAAGAGTAGCAAAGACCCTAAATGGAAAGTAAGAGGGCTAGTACCCAAGGTATCACCCACCAGCACAGGGACTGAAGTGGTTTGGCAGAGAGCTCAATCCAGGAATAAGAGTAAGAATTAGGGTAGCAGTCAGTGACTTCAAATGCAAAGTAGTAGGGTTATCACCCACCAGCACAGGGGCTGAAGTGGTTAGGTGGAGCGCTAATGACATACCAAAGTACAAATGTGAGACCTGTACCCTGAAGGTTGGATGCCTATGAAAAATACCCCTTAATGTAACTTTTCTGACTTAATATCTTAGATGTAAGCTTCTGTTGGTGAGAGTTGGCACCCGTGTTATTGATGAACTATGAAGCCTTTGGGGGTATCAGACTGAAAACCTTTCCTCTAGTTCTACATGAAAGGCTCACCTGAGATAGAGAGACTTGTGTCTGCTGACACCAATAGTTTCCTGTAAAAAGTAATACACAACTATTTATTGAGGTTATTTTATTCAAATGAAACATGTATCTAATAATTTTGCAAATTAGATGTATTAGAATATAATAGACATAAATGGTGTATGTCTTGCAGTAGTAACAAAAAAAAACATAAAAACTTAAAAATTATGTACAAAAGGTAGTGACAAGAGCAGAAGTATAATAATAGAACTAATGGAGGAATGAGATTCTTAAAATGACAATGTCAAAATCAATGAAGCTGGAAATATCCTTTAGATGTTAGTTCCTCTTTCTGTTATATCCAGGAACTATGTTAGTTTAGGATTAACCAAAGCCCCAAGTACAAGTACTTTTTCCCTGCTCTTCCTATCAGCTCAATAATAAAGGAACAGTAACACCAAAAAATGAAAATGTTTTAAAGTAAAGAAAATATCATGTAGTGTTGCCCTGCACTGTTAAAATGGATCTGCTTGCTTCAAAAAACTACTATAGTTCATTTAAATAAGCTGCTAAGTATCAATGGCGGAAATTGGAAAAATGGCTAAATGGCACAGGATAAGTAATGGATAACAGATAACATTACGTTTTATACAGCTAATCTGCTTTCTGCTATGTAACTTGAGCCTTTTTTTGCTTTGAATGGTTGCCCCCATGGCTACACAACAGCTTATTTATATAAACAATAGAAGTGCTTCTGAAGCAAACACTGCAGTTTTACTAGTGCAGGGCAACACTGCATTATATTTTTATTACTTTAAACCAATTTAATTTTTTGATGTTACTGATCCTTTAATTATTGGCCAAAGTAAGTTTGTGTAATTGGTATGGGAAGGACAGCAGATACAACAAATAAAATAAGTGTAAGTGAAGCCAATGCACTCTAAATATTATTGACAAAATGTATATGTATATTCTTTAAAAAAAATTCCAAAAGACAGAGTACCATGTTGCCCTTGCACTGTGATCCATTGATAGATCCCCCAATCATTCTTCTTACAATTTGCTACTGATGATGTCACTTTTAGCTTATTAATTATTTATTAATGATATCATGATGGGGGCCAACAGACAAATCCCACTTGCCTTTAAGAAAAAAAAAACAGACATTCATTTTATATTATTTATTTAATGACACAAACCCTATTTTAGTATTATCTTCTTATTGTGGACTTTTTAAAATAAAAAATAAATGGATATTCTCCAAGATATCCCATGCCATCTAATATCCACTGTCACACAAGTAGTCACACTATTTCAAGATGTTCTTATTACTTGATCTGCGTAACACACCTAGGCTTCAGCAGATGTCTTTAATTCCCATTTGCATTAATTTGAAATAAGAAATATGTGTGAGCGCATTAACTAATTATATTTTGGAAGGAACATTGTGTTACAGCAAGACCAAGTGGAACAAACTTTGGGTTAATTATAATTCGGTTTTATTTAGAAAGTGTCAATATATTCTGCAGAAACAGAAAAAGATGAATAAATAAAGAGGAGGATGAAAGAAGAATAACTTTAAGACACCACTCATGGATATTATACTGTGAATAAATGTAGATACAGATCATACTGCTGTGAGAGAAAAACAAAGTGGATGGGTGGGTCATGCTAGTTAAACATTGGTAAACACTTCAGGTGGGCACAATTCCATGTCCTTGGATGGCATATCTTTTATTTTACCCTCAAAACTCAACTTATTGGAGTTATATATATGGATATAGTCATCGGACAGCTAAGGTTATTTAGGAATCTTGTTCACACTCAGTACTGACTTGGCTGGTTAGAATGGAGGGGTCTGTGGCCAGGGCAGTGACATATCAGGGTCAATTGACATGGGCCACCTATATAAAGGGTGAAGTAATTTGGGTCAATGTAATAAACTTCTTATTGGAATGCTGCTTCGAACCATGCTCACAATTCATTGTAATAATCATCTAACAATATTACTTTGTGGAATGCATATTTCTGTTTTAGGTTTGCAAATGTCCCCATGGTATACTATTTATTTTTTAAAGAGGTGATTGCACCAATATGTGGTGTTTATACAAATGGCCTGCAGGTGGCACTGTGCATACATAGGACTTTCTGTACAACTTGAAAGTTAAAGTAAGATTTACTGCTGTTATGTAAGGGCTGCATGAACCTGCTAATAAAGCATTGTTATACCTTCCTCATCCTCAACACAACAAATGGCGACAAGGATGTCTTTTCTACCTCTGCAGCAGCTTGCACCTTTTCTACCAAACCCTGGTGAGCCTACCATACCTTTTACTGCTTGGATCCTTATGTTTGATAATTACATTATTGCTGCTGGCCAAGGGGAGAGTTCTGCAGCTAGAAAGCATGCTTTACTTATTCACTGCATGGGGGCAGAGGGACAGCATATATTCCATACATTATCAATAGTGATGGGCGAATTTATTCGCCTAGGTCGAATTCACGGCGAATTCCCGCGATTCGCCGCTGGCGAATAAATTCGCGAATCACCAGCGAAATTTCGCTTGGCGAAAATTTGCTGAAAACGAGTCAGGCGTCAGTCGCGCGTCGTTTTCGACGCGGCGCACGACAAAAACGACGCGCGGCGAAAACGACGCGACGAGAACGACGCGACGCGTCAAAGTTGACGCGACGCGCGACAGACGCGCGACAAAATTGGCGCGACAAAATCGTCCCGCAACTCGTTTCGCTAATTTTTCGCCGATTCGCGAATTTCTAGAGAAATTCGCGAATTTTTCGGCAAAGCGAATCGCGGGAGATTCTCCCATCACTAATTATCAATACCTGATGATACTTATGAAACTGCTCTTACTGCTATAAAGAACTTTTTTGTGCCAAAAGTAAATGTGGTTGCTGAAAGATATAAATTCCGCCAACGTGGACAGTGTAATGGTGAATCCACTGAACATTTTGTAGCAGCTTTAAGAGAGCTGGTTGTTACCTGTGTGTTTGGGATTCTAACAGATGAAATGCTAAGAGACCAAATAGTGGTAAAAACAAAGTCATCACACATTAGAGAGAGACTACTCCTAGAGCAAGATTTAACCCTTGCAAAGGCTATTACAGTTGCTAGCCAAATTGAAACAGCTTTGGCGGAGGCAGATGCAGACGCAGTCACAGTGAAAATACAGTGCTAAGGAAAGGGATTTACTACAAAACCATGCAGGAAATACAAATAAAAAATACTGCTTTTGCTGTGGTTCAACACAACACCTTGCAAACTATGCTAAATGTCCAGCAAAAGCTATACAGTGCCGCAAATGTTTAAAACCAGGTCACTTTGCTACAGTCTGCAGTAGTTCTACTAAATATGTTCATGAACTTTCTTCTACAAATGTTACAGTATTAAGTGTGGATAAAACTGGTACATTTATTACAGACAAGTTTATATGCACTGCTTCTGCTGACAAGGGACACTCCATTAACCTGATGCTTGATATAGGTTCAGCTCTTTCTATACTACCAAAGGATATTTTCTTGAAATACTTTGCAAAAGATACTCTTGGTGCACCTGTCCTGAGACTGGTGAGTTACTTAAAAGATCCAATCCCTGTGCTTGGTTGCTTGCCAGTGACTGTACAGTTTAAA
>CM044446.1:92795049-92807597 GCA_024363595.1 Xenopus borealis | reverse complement strand
CTGCTGTTATGTAAGGGCTGCATGAACCTGCTAATAAAGCATTGTTATACCTTCCTCATCTTCGGCTACAAAACACAACACAATTGAAAAGGCTACAGGAGGATTAGGAGGCTGTCTGTAGTGGTCCATGTATGGAAATATGACAGTCTTTACAACATTAATGATGGAAAGTGAAATATAGTTTCCCAGAATCATATGCAAACGTTAAATGTGCCTTAAGGTGCTAAGCAATGACTTTGACCCAAATGTTGGGAGGATAAAAGCAATTGAAAATGCTACAGTGTACAAGGTAAAGAGTGAAATTTAGGAAGATCAGGAGGTCTGACGTGGGTCCACGTATGGTCTGAAAAGCACAGAAATCAGACAATCTTTCCAACATTAATGATGTAAAGTCAAATATGCAAATATGCAAATTTTAAATGTGGCTTGAGGTGCAATGTAATGACTTTGAACCAAATGTTCGGTGAAAAATCGCTGAGAGGTGAAGTTATGGGCCCCTTAGTTCTCTATCTCTAGCTTGTGGGCGTTTTATAAACTTTGCCTTTAATTTCATATAGGAACATTGGTTTTGTTTTCTTTGATTTTTAAAGCATTAACTGTTTGTATGGTAGCTCCTATTTCGTTTCATCGAAAATTTGCAAAAAGGCAAAAATTCACTGAAATGCATTTCAGTCTATTGTCAACCAACTTATTTATGTGTGTGGTGGAGCAACCTATTGGCATCTACAGGCTTCATTAAACTGTGGAATCTGACCAGAAATTTAACTCATCATTCTCTTCTTGAAGCTAAAATGCTTGTGATTACTTAATTTCCTTAGAAATCTGCCAGTGCTTTGGAGATAGAATAGACGTGTAGGAAAAGCCAGTGATATAAAAAGGAAAAACAGTAACAAAAAAAAAATATATATTTTTTATTGCATGGGTCACTGCCAGAAGAGAAGAATTACCCCTTAAAGTCTTCAGAATAGTAAAGCTGTTTTAGAAGCATTCAAGCTGTGGAAATGCGTAATTAACATATTTGTTTAATTAAACGTCATGGTTTGTTCCGCGAAGGTCACCATGATCAGAAAAGAATTCCTCTCTAAACAGTACTGTACCTGTGCTAATAAGCTGCACATACGTCTTATTGATTGCTCATGCTAACTACACACACACATATACAGTAAGTAATGGATTTGTATAGATTACTGAAAGAAACAAGGGTATTTTGTATCAGTGACAGCTCCTAGTGGCTGGAGAAATTATTCAATGATTGTTTATTTAAGGTAACTCCAATATTGCCTACAATATAAAAAAAAACACTGTAAAGAAGGAAATGGCACCTAAAGATAGGTGAGAGGCTAGTCTCAGAATTAATGTTTTCATTGATATACCTTATTATACAGTTTATTACAAAGCTAGGCTATACCCTTACCAATCTTTGTGAGTAATTTTGTGGATTGTTATGCACACACTAGACAGAGAATGGTGGTGCATGTGCTTAAAATGTAGAAAGCTCCCATCATTCGCATAAATCAGGGATTTACCAGCCAGGGGCAGATTTACTAAGGGTCAGAGGGTTTAAAAACCCTTAAATTCGACCATCAAATTTTTAATGAATTTTAACCCTTTGAATTCGATATTCAAATTAGAAGGGGGGTTTTAACGCAATTTGATAAAACATCGAATATTTTTTATTCGATCAGTTGATAAAATCGTTCGAATCGAACGATTCGAACAATTTTAACCATTCGATCAAATTTTTTTATTCCATCTAAAAAAGCTTCCCATAGGTTTATGCAGCAATTCAGTAGCTTTAATCTGGCGAACTAGGCATTCGAATAAAAATTTAAAGGACAAGTAATTCGACCAACAAATAGTTGAATAATCGAATAGATTTTTATTCGATCTATTCAAATCATTCGATTCTATTGAATGTTTAAAATTCGATGGCCAGAAAACCTATTTGAATTTCGAATCATTCACACAAATTTTGTAAATCTGCCCCCCAGAGTCATCCAGTTCTTGGTGAGCTAAAACCTACAGGGGTCATTTATAAAGGTGCTAGTTATTACTGGTGCTCCAAAATTAGCACAATGAATAACACATACAATGCAATTTGTTAAGGTATTTCATTTGTGCAAACATGCTCCCGCACTTTCACATGGTTGCCATGCATCCACATCTAGGGCTGGATTTTGAGTGCTGGCATCCCTAGGCCACCCGAATCCCCCCATGAGGAGCTGCTCATTCCCAGTGCTCCTCAGAAAGTGTCTGGGCAGCCCCTACACTACATTGAAGTTATGAAAACCTCTGGTTAAAATAATGTGTATAGATTGTTTTTATCTGCATTCATGTTCAGTCATTCAGAATATTCATACAAACTGCAAATGGTTTTAGTAGACTCTTTACCCTGAAAGTAAAGCATTCTTTAACTTAAAAAACAGGTAAAGGCTTCAAATGTTTTGTGCATCTCACAGTATTTGATTTTAAATAATTATTTATAATGATCCCAATAAAGCAATGTTCCTTCCACTTATGGATGTGCTTTAAACCTGGATTGGGGCCTTAGGCTTCCTACGCTGCAAGCTCTCCTAATGCTTAACAATTCACAATACTGCATGCACAACATAAGGAAGGAAATGAACATGCTGACTTTATACACTTAATCTATCTGCAGGGTTGGCATTGATAGCTATTACTCCTAATTAGGGATGGCGCGAACCGCGGCAAAAAAGTTCGCGAACACGTTCGCGAACTTGCGCAAAATCGCGAACGGTTCGCGAACAGTTCGCGAACCCCATAGACTTCAATGGGAAGGTGAACTTTTAAAGCTAAAAAAGACATTTCTGGCCAGAAAAATGATTTTAAAGTTGTTTAAAGGGTGCAACGACCTGGGCAGTGGCATGCAAGAGGGGGATCAAGGGCAAAGAAAAATCCATTATTTTCTTATGTCAAAAGTGTTACAAAGTATCTTATCTGCACCTGTTAGCTGTTCTGGACTCTCTGCCAAAAGCCAATTAAGTTCAAATCTTTGCTTCTTTTTCTGGCTGTTCAGTGCAGAGAAAAGAGGGACTTTCCAGTACAAATGAGGGACAGAGGGTTGAGCTCTCAAAAGAGGGACAGTTGGGAGGTATGCACATTTTTTTTTTTTGGTCCAGGGGGTGTGTGGGGGTGGTCCAGGGAGATCTTCCTGATTGGCTGCCATGTATCTGCTGGTCTGGGGTGAGAGGGCAAAAAAAAAGCGGCAAAAAAAAAATGCGGCAAATTGACGCGAACCCAAAATGCGAACGTCGCGCGACGTTCGCGAACATTTGGCGAGCGCGAACAGCGGATGTTCGCGCGAACAAGTTCGCCGGCGAACAGTTCGCGCCATCCCTACTCCTAATGGTCTGAATGTGTGAAATGTTGGACTCACTTCTGAATTAACTAAAACATCATCCACCTACTATGAAGGGAATCAGTTCATGATATGTCAATTAAGTTTTAACAGGGTATGATTGAAAGGCAGCCTGTGGAAACTGGGCCAGATGGTGCAAGAAAAGACTCCAGCACACAGAACATTGCAGAGCAGGGATAACCCCTGTGGTGAATGTGTTCAGCCACACAAAACACAACATGGACACAGAGTCCTGAGCAGAATTTAAACCCAGACCTGACCCAGACCTGCACCTGGAACTCGCATTTTTACCTGCTTGGGCCCCCTACCCAAACTAATTGCCAACTATTGTACCCGCAACCCACTAACTACCAAGATACAGGAAGAGCAGTTGCTGTAAAATGGGAGTGGCATCATCAGAAGTGGGTGGGGCAGAAAAACATTTAGAAAAAATATGTAAAGGAGTAAAACTTGCTATAGATAAGAACAGCTACCCACAGATCTGTCAACCTGCCAATCTATACCATCAACCAAAAGTCCTACCCGCAACCCAGAGATGACTTCTTTGCAGGCAACCTATAGGTAACTGACTTACTGCAGGACTCTACACTAATGTAAAAATATGCCAATAAGCTCCACCAAATCCAGGCAAGTATGTACAATATTATCCCAAGGCCAGGAATTGGGCAGTACACGGACAGTGACACATACACCATAAATAAATAAAAATAAATAACTGTAGACATCACAATACAATATACAGCATTTTAACCTTGTTTTCTGGAATTCTCATCTATGATGTTAGATGTTGAAGTGTATAGATCACTACTACTGAGATCTTGTTTGATCATGAAAAATAATGTGCCACAGCTAATTTAATGATGTCTGCTAATTGAAAGTGACATGGATGATTCATACATTTGTTCATATTCCATGGTGCATACTTGCAGTGTCCTACGTTGCAGAGTAATGTAATATACTAGCATATTAATTTACTTACAATCTGTGAATATGCAGGCACTTGATTATGAGCTAAACAAAACTGAAAATGAGAACAGCTAAAAAAGGGAGTTTGGGATGACAGGGACCACAAGTCAATGGGTGTCATTAAATGATAGAAAGTATGTCTGATAAATTATTTACACTCTGTTCTGTCATAACTGTATACCATTAGTGCAATTGTCCACCTAAGCCAGAAGAGGCTGTGTGCTTATTCATGGGGGGTAGTGCAGTATTTTCTAGGGGACCAGACAACCGGACGCCAACAGCCTAGAGTTGATAGGGAAGGGCATGGTCCCTGTGAGCATCCCAGATGGTGTATGAATTGATGGAGAGTTACAGCCTAGGATCATTGGTTTGATATTTCTGACACTGGGTAAAATATACATTACAGACTACCATGAAAAATACATCATATAAAGTTCAATTAGCTCCCTCCTGTAGGGTAGGACAACAAAGCAAACTAATTACAGAGTATACAGATGCATTTAAAGTGTAGTTCTCTGTGTGATGGTGGGGATGTGACAATATTTATAAAATATATACTCTGTAGATTGATGTGTGCAAGTTCTTCCCTTTCAATTCCTTTATTACAACCCCTCCCCCCCATTCTTCATGTACTGCCTACTGATTCTGCATCATTTTAGATTAGGAAATTGTTCAGCAAGTCATCTATCAGACATTTTGTTTGCTTTTTTGCCTTAGCCAAAGCAATGCATTTTGATTAGAAGGTTTAAAGAACAGATTTAGGTATGTATCTATTTCCTCTGAAGAAAAGGAAAGGTCTCACATTATAGTCCTCTGCATAGACACAGGGGTTAGATTTGGTTAGGTAATAAATTCTCCTGCCAATCAAAGAAGTTCTACTTCTTTGCTGCCTATAGAAGAGTCCTGCATGGGTCCAACTGGGCAGATCCACATCTAACCTGAACCAGTTGGCCCACAACTTGACTTTGATTCATCAAAACACAATGGTGCAAATTCACTAAAGCGCAAAGTGTTTAACTCTAGTGCTAATTCGCAGTGTGACATCAATTCACAGCTTCACCAATATACTAACAGTGTCCCTGGCAAAAATTCACTAGCTAAGTAGATAGACTTGCGCAACTTCGCACCCTTACACCAGGTGAAGTTGCGCATTGACGAAGGGACACAACTACACTAATTCACTAAGATGAACATTTTACTGAATGTTACCTCTTATGCTAGACTTTACTTCGCCAGGTCAGATAGGAGTTTTAAAAACAAAAAATTTAAAATCTTTTCTAAGTCCAAAAAACCTTTTGTAGGGTGATAGTCTGAAAAATAATGAAAATTTTTTTTGCAGTTACCCTCCTACATTTCCTAACATATGGCAACACAACTATACAGGGGGCACATGTTTAGGGCAATAGGACAACTTTATTTTATTTATTAAAGGTTTCCTGGGCTTGTGTAGTGGTATGAAGTGGCTGTAACATACACCTCTATTATACTTTCATCTTTGCCCCGTATGCAAATTAGGGATCATTAGCGTAAATGCACTTTGTCTGGTGAAGTAACGGTAGCGCTACTTTGCTACAGTTTGCCACCCTGAGCGCAAATTTGCAACTTAATGAATTTACATAGCGCTGGCGAAGCTGTCACTAACATATTTTCACATTTTAGTGGATTTGCCCCCATGGTTTCAAAAACCTCTAAAATACTAAAATGGGTATGTTGACAAATGGGCCTCTAAATTCTCATCCTCATTATTACAGTCATTTTCACATAACACTACTTTATGGAGCAGTTCCAGGTTTATAAGGAACATACTAATTAATTTCCCACACCCTTGAACTGAAGCATCAAAGGATATTTTTTCTTTGGCCTTTCAAGATTATTTTTCCATCAAAAATAAACCCAAGTCCCATTTATTGTGTGAAGAGTACTATGCAGTATGAGAAGTTTCTTTGGGTTGTAGCTATATAGTGGGAAATGTGTGTCATGAAGAATGACAGAAAACACCTAAGTGATACTTAGGAGCTCTTTGTGAGTGCGATGAATCATGAGAGATGCTGAGAATGATCCATTCCAGGTAAATGCAGTGCAGCCCATTGCAAGGACAATTTAGGGCTTCTGTGTTGGATAATGTACAGCACAGGCAATGTGATGAATAGGTCTCTGTACCTTTCATAGCATTTAAGCAAAATTGTTTATTGTTCACTAAGGGGAAATATTTCAACAAATCAAATGGATGGGAAGCAGAGAAGAAATGCAATGTGACATAAACTTTAAGTGCTTTTTCTATATATTGGGCCTGGCATTAACTAGAAGCCATTGCTTTAAGAATACTGGTTTAATAAAAAGCACTTTGTATGTTTCTAATGCTCCTAATGATATCACCTAACGAAACAAAGTAATCCGTTCCCCTGGTACTAATCAGGCCACTAATCAAATATTACATGAAAAAATATATAGATCAGTAACTAACTACCCCCCCCCGCAGGGTCAGGGTGCATGCCCTGCAGTCACCTCCCTATCCAAAAGCAATTTTCACTGCAAATTTGCTCACACTCAAACCAATAGCAGACCTGTGGTGGTGCAGGCCATGGTGCAGTTGCACCCTCAGTAGTTTTCACCACTGATATAGATAAAAAAAATATCATGCTTTATTTAAACATCCATAAAAAAGTGCTTCCCTTTCCTATAAAAACATGAACAGGAGGACACTTTTTTTTCCACATACATATCTTACAATTAGATTCCTCGATGGAAGTTTGCTTGTTTGGCTGTTAGAAGAACACAAAGAGGCAAATTCACTAAGCGGCAAAAATGCGCTAGCATTGCCTTCGCTAATGTTCGCCACACTTCGCCAGGTGAATTTTCGCCAGCGCTACGCTAATTCACTAAAGTGTGAACTTATACTGAGGTCGGCGAACGGTAGCGTAGTTGCGCTAGTGTTACTTCGCCTGGCAAAGCGCATTTACGCTAGTGATGCCTAATTTGCATACGGTGCGAATTGCAAAGTATAATAGAAGTATATGTTACAGCCATTACACTACACAAGCCCAGGAAACCTTTAATAAATAAAATAAAGTTGTCCTATTGCCTTAAATATGTGATGTAATATGTAATGATTCATTAGTGGACCTATTACTACCAGGGGAACCGATTAATTGGTTTCATAAAGGTTATATTATTTGGTTCATTATTGATTGGGAAACCAAAATTCCCTGGTTGTTAGGGTATTATTCTCACTAAGGGGAAGCTAAAGGGCAAAGTGGGTATTCTGAGCGACAATTCGACAAAATGATAATTCACAGAGACATCACTAATTTACTAAAAAGCATGAAGGACTATTTGATAACAAATACTTGGCAAATTGATAAGATAAAGCTATATCATCCTCAATCAGTCAGTGACATCATATCCTGTAGGCTGAAAAGATTTTGTTTTTTTTCATATTTTAATGTGGGATTATGTTTAAAAGCTGTAACTGTTATAAAAAAAATTTAACCACGTGAAGCTCATGCCACCCTTTTGTGGCTTATGTCTAAGACAATAGAGAATCTCTTTTATCTTTATTTTGCTTCCTTGGACATTTTTTATAATAATTGGCTACTTCCATCAATTTCACCAACACTCACTGATAAAGCTGTATATACAGATGCAGTCACTTGGATTTGTAAATTAAATGCGTCGTGACTCAGGGCTAATTGAAGAAACTGTGTTATCTAAAGTTATCTTAACTCATTTAATGCATTTAACCTTTTCATTCATGGGATAGATGAGTTAAGTCACGACGCATTTAACACACAAATCCAAGTGACTGCATCTGTATGACATGTATATACGCGCCCTATTTAAATTGATATAAACACAAGTATGTTAATGAACTTTCTCAAGGAAGAATGTAACGTTAGCAAAAAATTTCTTAGAAATGTCCATGCTGCAAAATTTTCGCTGATGAAAATTCACCAGCATTCCTCTGCCGAGACAAAACTTACATTTTTAATAAATATGCGTATTCACTGCAAATTAATTTCTGAAGAAGAAGCCACTTTAGTGTGTTTAAATATTTTTAATGCTTTTTCTGACATTACAACTAGTGATGGGCGAATCTACCCCGGTTTGCTTCGCCTCAACTACGTCGCGTCATTTTCGACGCGCGTCGCATCATTTTCATTGCCGCGAATTCGCCCCATGCGAATAGATTCGCCCATCACTAATTACAACATCATAAGGAAAACAAATCCAAAACTGGCAAAAACATTAGTAATGTAACATTTAAGTAATGTAAGTACTACTATGGCTCATTTAAATTTACCAATCATTAATAAATCCTCTGTCTTTTATTTATTCATTTTCAGCCAACCTCAGTTGCCCACTATTTCAGCTAGAATTCTTTCCAACACTGCAAATAAGGTTGTCTGTCAAATTCTCCTACGTGGTTTCTGGCACATCTAAAAGGTTTCACAGTGAGGGCAATTTCTGGTTGATTTGAAGTATTTTGATACAGTAGATTACCAATCTTTTTTGCCAACCTTTCACCTTTCAAATTCATTATGGAAATTTGCAGGGTCTTATGGTTCTACTGAATTAATTTGTATTTTAATACCAAAAACGAAACACAAACACTGTAGAAGTGGTCAGAAGACAAATACAATTTGTTTTTAGCATGTTTCATCCAAATAGGTAAATATTTTTAAATTTCACTCTCTATCAAGACTACGGGGCAGATTTATTAAGGTTTGAATGGTAAATTTGAATTCAAATTTGTTTTGGTCAAAACTCTGAAAACTGTTTAAATTTGACTATTTGCCACCTGAAATCTTCCAAATTCCTGTAGAAATCAATGGTCCATTGACCCATTTGAAGATGTTCCAAACATTAGAGGTTTTTCTTGGAGGAAAATTGGATTCAACTTTTATTCGTGTTCAATTCGAATACGAAACACATTTTTGCGTCAATCTCATCCAATCAAATTTTAGTTGTTCCAATTTATTTTTCAATAACCTCTCATTTTAGTTGTGAGCACATTCTAATTTATAACACTAAAATAGATAAAAGTAACATATCAATGCTTCTTTGCATATGAAGGCAAATATTCAGCATGAGAACATGGTACATGATGAACAATGAATTACTATGCTTGAGTGCACATGCGGTACAGAGAGAAGCTTCATGGAGTTCCTTATGAACTATTTATAATGAGAAGAGGTGAACTTACTGGTGAGTAGGATTAATCTTCTCTCCCTGGAATATTTACTTGCTATAGAGTACTTATTCCATGGGCACCATTTAATAGCAAGGAACTAATTAATTCTACAGAATAATTAGCATACATACAAACACAGCACATTTTCAACATTTTGTCATCTGTATAAAGCACAGCCTTATATAGTTGGCTTAAACCCAACAGGGCTATAAGTGAAATGGCTTTAGCACAATACAAGACTTACAAAAAAATAATTGTATGTGTGCTAGCATGTCACCTTAAATAATTTTATACTATATTAAAGTCATCAATTTCAAAGATATATTAAGAGTGGACTTTTTATAAAATATAGGGGCACATTTAATAAAAGTCAGAATGTATATTCCTCAACATTTCCTGGAATTCTATCATGGGTTTGATTCTCATCTTTGATTTATCTAGACTTGTTTTGGGTTTTTTTTTTCATTATAAAGGGGCTGATTTACTATGGGTCAAATTTTGAAGTGGAAAATACTTCGAAATTTGACCCTCAAATATTTTGGGGGGTCATTTTCGATCATATATGGCTAATTTCAATCGAAAAACGGGTGTATTCTATCGAATACGTTCAAATCATTCAATTCAATCTAATGATTCGAACAATTTCACCAAAATCCTTTGAATTCTCAGAAAATTTTCTGGCCAAGTTCTGTGAGATCCCCATAGGCTTAAATGGCAATTTGGCAGCTTTAAGCTGGGGACTAGTGGAATTCGAATGATTTTTAAAGAGCTAGTACTTCAAAGTTCGAAAAGTCAAATTTTTGAATATTAACAATTCAAAAATTTTGGGATATTGATATTTTTTTCTATACACAGATTTTGGAACTGTTTTCCAGAGTTCTCAGGGCCTGGGGTTTTCCGTAAGTCTACATATATATATATATATATATATATATATATAAACATTAAATAAACCCAATAGGCTGGTTTTGCTTCCAATAAGGATTAATTAAATCTTAGTTGGGATCAAGTACAAGGTACTACTTTAATAATACAGAGAAAAAGGAAATCATTTTTAAAAAAGTGGAATATTTGATATGTTATCCGGGATTTTATTCCATACCTATACTGCTGTAAATGTTTGAGTGGAAGAAAACACCCACTTTATTCTACTTTAATGAACATGAAAGATTCACTGAGTAAATAACCTTGTTTTGTCAGAACTTCTTGGCAAAAACAGACACAGATATTGATTTAAAAAGGAATCAAATTGAGTAGATATAAATGCCCCTATTGCTGCCTCCCTTTCTCTAAGTTTTTTAACTAAGTAGAGTGGAAAACATGAATATATTTAGAGATCAAGAAATGGCAACTATAACTGCTAAAAATTTTACTGGACAATGATGCGCCATGTGCACAGGTCTTGCTATAACCACAAAGCTCGTTATTTCTGATGTAATAGTGAACCATCTTCAACATACTCATATTGTCATTTGTAAATACTGGGCAAATTTGCTAATAAATAAATAAACAAACAAACAAACCCATAGCACCCAATCAGTGACTGACATTTCTCACCCAGCTGCAGGCTGAACAATGAAAGCAAATATTTGATTGGTTGCCAAGTATTACTGCCCATTTACAAATATGCTCAGTCTTTAGAAATGAGTCGCAATTATATTCTGTGTAGATGTTGTTGCTTCCTGAGTATGTTAAAGCATTGTATGGTTAGCAGAGATGAGGGAATATCTAATACAGATCTGCAAGGAAATACGCATTTCTGTGAGTGGTGAAAATTTTAACAAAAAATAAAACGGGGCAAGCAATTGAGTTCACTTTCTATTCTGCACTTCCTACATGTCACTGCACTCCCCACATTCCCCCTTCCTCCCAACTACAGTACTTAAAATGGTGTGGCCAGTGGGCTTGTGCATCAGGTCCCACATTCTGCTGCATAAACAAAACTTTGGGATGATGCAAAGCTTGCTATAATAAGTGTGTTCATAAAATGGTCCTCTATTATCTGCTCCAAAAAAATGGAGGAAACACAATGTAAATAATTTATATAGTGTATGTAAAGTTTAGTTTGTTTAATAAACACAACAGAAAGGGATTTGCAATGTTTTCTTAGGATGACAGATCTTACTTAATATAATTTTCACAAAAAAATTCCCTTAAATTATCACTTAAAAATGTTCCAGATGACATTCATTTAATCAAGAGTGCTGGTAATTTCAAAGAACATGTCCACAGAATAATACTTCATTAATATGAAGTGTACTAATGGATATTCAGTATGAATTAGAAACTTACTTCAGGAAATTTACCTACTGTACTCATTAAATTCAGACTAAGTTTGGACCCCCTTGCCATTTTCGTGCTCCAGCATGCCAATGGTTCAGTCTTTGACCTCTTCATCTGTGAATAATCTGTCCTGCAAATGCATTGCATGTAAGATAGCTGACCCTCTACCTAAGGAGGCACAGAGCCTCTGACTAATCTACTTTGTTCATCAGCGATAAATTATTAGTGGTTGTAACAGTGACAAAAGTATGTGACCATTTACTGATGACAATGTGAGTGAAAATAATGTTTTATGATTCGGTTCAATAGTTTATTCTTAAGTTAACACATCTTAGTTATAATTAATGCACCTTTGTTCAATTCTTTAGCAAACTAAACATCACATTGTTCACATTGGTCAAGGAATTAATTTAACAAATATTGCATCTACTGTGACTCAATTCAAGGTAGTGTGGCAGAGACTCCAAATCTGAACTTAGACAAATAAATATATATATATTTTTTTATTTTAAACAGGCAAACCAGATTCCACATTATAGGGCACCATGTCAGTCTGCCTCTGTGTTCTCTGAGACCAGATTCCCCCCCCCCCTTAGGCTCATAGAATAATGCAACCCCTCCCTCATCTGTTCAATTGTATTCTGGAAGTTGACGTCCTTTTGCATTATTTACATGACCATTTCATTGCCAATTCCCTTAACCTACTTGCACTTACAGAAACCTGGCTTT
>CM044446.1:92754376-92792506 GCA_024363595.1 Xenopus borealis | reverse complement strand
ATACCGCTTACATTACTACATCTCTCACCCACTTTACTCTAATCTTGCCCTCTCCCACACTTTGTGTATCATTCCCTTCCTGTTAGCTTTTTCTGCACAGGGCCTTCCTCACCTCCTTTATTGTGATGTATGTACAGTAACTCCATATTTATTGTGATGTATGTAACTCTTTATGTTCTATATATGTAATTCATGTGATTTGGTTGTATAATCACATTCACTTTACAGCGCTATGCAACAAGTTGGCGCTATAGAAATACATAATAATAATAATAATAATAATAATAATATATAGTGTGTGTGGTGCGCATATTCTCTGGAATAAAGAGGGGCTTCATTCCCCAGAATGTATCACATCACAATAGAACCAGGTGGATAAGGGGTTGTGAGCCTAAGGTATTATTATTATTATTAATAATAATAATAATAATAATATGTATTTCTATAGCGCCACCATATTTTGTAGTGCTAAGGTAGGTGGAGAACTGGTCCCAGCAAGCACAAAACATGGATTGATTCCAATCCGTTGAATCCGTTATGTTTAAGTCATCTCTCTCAGAGGCAATGCAAGCTCCAGCATCTTGTAGATGTTAAAAACAGACATAAAATTATAAAATTGACATTTATTGAATAAATAAAGAGCTTGTCTTCTTCTATGATGCCATTTATAGTTTAAGATTTGGCGTACTCATCTGAAAAAGGATCAATATGTCTACAGCTGCTAAAAACATAGATTTTAAATTATACATGGATGAGGAGTAAATTATGAATCCTTCCATATGAATCCAGACTTTAACTTACTATCTACATTTCATATTCTTTTTGTTATATTTATACTGAAGACTTTGACAGCATTGCCTGATGTACCCTGCAGGGCCATAAAACATAAATTTTGTACATACACAAAGGGCATGCCTAATGTCTTCCTAGCAGTAAAGTTGCTGATAACATGCAGTTCTTAGTTTAGATGTAAGCACAACTAAGGATATACAGTTACAAGTTCAGAGCCCCTTGGGTATTTTCAAAGTGTTACTTATTTTACATTAATTACTTACTTTCTTGTTGCCAACAATAAATACAGTTCTCTTAGGAAGACTATTGAAAGGAAAAAGGTTAGAGACAGGCCTTGTATTTTTCTGCTGTTTACATTATATTAAGAAGAATTCTGAGAAAACAGATATGCTATATCCTTCTAATAATGGATAAGAGCCATTATCTACCCTCTGTCTGTTTAAACAGATCTATACTAATATAAGTGATTTATTGTATAATGAGTGACATGCCTTGGTCTATAAAGTCACTCAATTGTAAACTCAATTGGACAAGGAAGTCAGGATTTATGCTACATATTGCAGCACCTAATTAAATCTGGGTGATATCACAAGACTCACAATGTGGGAGATGACTAGCGGTGGGTGAATTTATTCGGCAGGCACGAAATTGTAATGAATTTCTGCATTTGGCAGGCAGCTAATAAATTTGCAAATCTCCAAAAAAATTTTACACCTGTGTCAAAATGAACGCCAGCGACAATTTACCGTGTGCCCGTTGATATTAACGGGCACATAATAAATTGCAGCCAGCGTCCATTTCAACGCTAGCGTCCATTTTTGATGCTGTTGTCCATTTTTGACAATTCATCCCATTTCACGAATATATTGCTGATTCGTGAATTTCACTGAAGATTCTCTAATTATTCTGCAAAACAGGACAAATTTGGCCATCACTAGAGATGATCATCTAAGACACCAGGTAGAAACCACAAGGTGTGAATGGGTCGTAGAAATGTATTATCTATAGCAAAACCCAAACCACAATAAAAACAAAAAGCTGAGGAAATATTAAAGAAAATACATTTATAATTAAATATAAATTATGAAACAAAAGGCAAGACATCCCTGCCCCCTAGAGCTTACAATCTAAAAACATGGAATAAGTAATGATATATTCAGTGCAAAGACGATGCAGCTAATGTGTTAAGCTCTGAAATTAGTCTTGAAAAGGTTCAGGGATGGTTCCTTAAGGAGGAATTCAGGAATTGAATACTATAGTAAGGAGCAGCAATACATAAAGGTTTATGAAGGGAGATGGTAGTGGATGTAGGTGGTATAATAAGACAGTGGCTATTTGAGGGTCTTAGGAAATGGCCAGGGATGTATTGAGACATGGGGAAGATATACAGTAAGTTACGACGCGCGTCGCCATTTGCACAAAATTAAAATGGAATAGTTTAACACACAACTAGAGACCCACATGAGTCTGTTTTCAAAGGCCCAAGCCAAACCTGGACCCGCTTAGCTTAAGCTCCCACATACCCGCCTTTTGATGCCCAACAATTTTGTCCCAGCTGACTGGAAGTTACATTACATTGACCTGAAGCGACATAATGCAATAGCTTTTTTATATCAGGAAGCATAGGTTTCTTTTTTTAGTTTACCCCAGGATTGGCCGCCTGTAGTCCACTCTACTGCATTGGATCGGGTACCCGAGGGCCACCCGTGCAGTCCCGAATACATTGTGGTATTTGGCAGGTACCCGCAATGTACAAGGGGCAGGACTATACACAAAACTTCATAGGGACTACTTGGGAATCAAACATCAGATCTCAGCTCCCTTACAGCATACATGTGTAAGTCTATTTTTAAAAAGTGATTCAAATTAGCAGTCTGTCTAGCAGAGATGAGAAGACATTTCACCACTGGATTTTTAAACGGTTTGCATATATTTTAGCAAAGCCCAACTTAATATTGCTGATTCGTGAATTTCACTGAAGATTCTCTAATTATTCTGCAAAACAGGACAAATTTGGCCATCACTAGAGATGATCATCTAAGACAGGGGTACATTTCCTTTTTTAAGACATATAACTGATATTGAAAGCTTAATTTGAATATAAAATAGGTTCATTCTGCTCGGCTTATATAAAAGACTAGACATTAAGCCTGTTAAATTAACAGGCGCTAGAACATATGTAGTCAAACATTTATAAAAACAGACTTGTTCCAGTCCAAAAAAAAAGTGGACAACCATGGTGGACACCTAGAGTGCTTCTCAGTAGTTTTAAAAATACTACTGCTTCCTAAAGAGTTTGGGCAATGTTTGTTTATGGTATAGATCACACCAGTGTTTTTTTTCCACAAAATAATGTTTGCCCTACAGAATTTCAGAGGCGACGCTGCCTCAATGTTACTTTTAGAAAAAGAGCCGCCTGACTTTGTCAGCTCAGCATCCCTGTTGCCGTAGCAACCTCGGGGACATGTGCTGAGTGAGCGGGTCTCGCTTCTAACAACGCGAGATTAAAGATAAGAACAGTTGGCACCGCCCCCGCCTCTTGATCATTCGCGCTTCATGTGCGCATGCACAACAAAGAGGGGGGGGCAGCACACTGGGATTGGCTGCGGCTCTCCTGTGAGGGCAGGGCTTTTAGGCAATAAATAAAGAGGCAAGACGTGGATGTCTCTCTCTACCCCGACCACCCATTTACCTTTACTGACTGCGCCACGGACTCCCCGGGTCACACATCCCACAGCTCGAGCTGCTCCTCTGTCACATGGTGCTTGGGCATGTGTACAGCTGGTGGTGTAGCGGTGAGCAGAGGAGCGGCACACCGTTATGTAGCGCCTGTCTTTCCATAGATTGAAGGCAGCAGATTATAAACCACTAACGGTAAGGTCCAAGTGGGACATTCACTAAGATCCGAAAAATCGCTAGCGCAGGCTTCGCGAGCGTTTGCCGAACTTCGCCAGGTGAATTTTCGCCTGCGCTATGCAAATTCCCTAAAGTGCAAATTTACGCTCTGGTCGGCGAACGGTAACGTATTTATGTTAGTGTTACTTCGCTAGGCATAGCGCAATTTAGCTAGTGAAGCCTAATTTGCATACAGCGCGAATTAAAAAATATAATAGAAGTGTATATTACAGCCACTACACAGGCCCAGGAAACCTTTATTCAAAAAAATAAAGTTGTCCTATTGCCCTACATGTGCCCCCTGTATAGTAGTGTTGCCAAATGTAGGGGGGAAGGAGGGTAACCCCCCCCAAAAAAAATCAATCTTTTTCAGACTATCACCCACAATGGTAAAACACGCCACAGCGTTTTTTGGGATTGCACTTCGCCTGGTCTGACCTGGCGAAGTTACGTCTAGCGTAAGTGCTAACGAACAGCAAAAAGCTGATCTTAGTGAATGTGCGTAGTTATGATCCTTCGCCAGTGCGCAACTACACCTGGCGAAAGGGTGCGAAGTTGCGCAAGTCTATCTACTTCGCTAGCATAAATTCGCCAGAGACGGTGTTAGTGACTTTGCGAAGTTACGATTTGACATCACGCTGGCGAATTTGCGCTAGCGTTAGCCGCTTCGCACTTTAGTGAATCTGCCCCATAGAATACACATAACAAATAACTCCCTAGAAGTCCCTCTGCTTTCCAAAGAATCTTTGCACCACCGCTTATGGAAAGCATTGGGACATCAACTGACAGAAACAATCATGTCCATTAGTGGAGGGGAGGGAGGATTTGCATTACACTATGAGAGTAAGGGGAGTGGAAAATAGTTCTTATGAGTCAGGCATAGACTATCATGTTTTCCTTTCATTAAAAATATGTTTGCCAGTTCAGATAGTGTTTATACACCTTTCTTTATATAAGCCCACCATAAAACCAGCTTAATGTGCTTTTGTCCAACCACCTCTTGGAACATGTAGCATACAGCCCAGCCACAGTGATTAAAACATTGTCCTATTCAGCTATATATATATATTCATATTATAAATATTCCTTATATATAATGACCACAAATTTACTTTAGAGAGATTAGATAGATAGATTGATCGATCTGGCCACTACCTAGTTAGGAAGTTTTCCAAATTTGTTGTTGTTGATGATTAGTGATGGGCGAATCTCCCGAGATATGCTTCGCCGAAAAATTAGCGAAACGAGTCGCGGGACGCTTTTGACGCGCGTCGCGTCAAATCGCGTTGCGTCAAATCGCGCCGCGTCGCGTCAAAAAACGCCGTGCGACTCGTTTTTTTGGCGAATTTTCGCCAAGCGAAATTTCGCTGGTGATTCGCGAATTTGTTCGCCAGCGGTGAATCGCGGGAATTCGCCGCGAATTTGGCCCTGGCGAATAAATTCGCCCATCACTATTGATGATATTATTTGTGCTGACATTCTCATTATATAAATGTATGACATTTGAAGTGAATGTTAAAACCTGATTTTCATTTCATTTGACCACCAACATGGATCAACAGTGAAAGAGTTGAATGTTGACTAAATGGTTAGAGGGTACAGGACATATAAAGGCACTGTGGCCCTTGTCAATTCTTGTTTGTGGTTAAATATACCCACATCTTTTCATTTGCAATTAACTATTGTTAGATAGCATATACATTAACTATTGTTAGTAAAGATTGTTGAAAGTAAAGCCCAATATTCACCTACATCTGTATCTTCCACCACAGAATGGCTCTGCGGAAGGTTGTGATTTTTTTGGCTTTACTAGTAAAATAAATAGACCTAGAAATAGATCTACCCAGGTACAGAAATAGACTCATATCTAATGTATGTTCATATTTAGAGATGACCAATACTGACAGTTAATACAATAGAACAAGAGATGACACAAAACAGAGTAACAAAGAGACTTACATTTGTAGATTCCTGGCTCATCTACAGAATGATCAGTGCCTGCAGATCCAAAGAAAAGGACAATACCGAAGCCTGTTGTAGATGTTAAAAAGGAGAACAAATAAAGGAAGTTTGAGTATCACTGAAAGAAAATAAGCAGTTTCGTTTATATACAATTTAGCCTTGTAATAAAAACAGCATCTTCTTCTATGAATACTATAAATCAGCCCCTTTACACACAAAGTCAATGACTGTTTTGTAAAATAGACAGTAGAGGTTTAGTAATAGAGAAAACTTCAAATGCAGATAAACAAGATATTTTTGTAATAAAAGACCCTAAGCTGTGGTGTAAAAACAGCAGAATAATGTAAAACACAGCCTAAAAATGTAATTGTTTTCTTTGATCTTCTTTTTCTTTGGGCAACTTCCACTGGAAATTACTTATAAAGGTCTGAAGCTGTGTATAATAACGACTTGTTGATGTCTTAATAAATTCACCATTTATTTGAAACCACCTTTTACATTTTTTTTGTCGACATTCATTTTTAACAGCATAATAAATAGGCCCCTAAGTTCAGCAGGAAATATTTACAGGTCACCTGTTTGAAAGCATACATTTTATTGTTTGCTATGGAATACAGCTCCTGGGCAAACTTAATGCCTTTTATTACATAAGGGGATACAAATATTAATATATGACATGAGCCAGCAGAGGGAGAGAAAGAAAGAAGAGAGAGAAAGTGGTTATTTACAATTGCACCACTAATGGGTGCAAGAGTGCTGTTTTTTCCATCTTTGCTCCTTAACTTAATGATGCTCAGATTAAGGATTGGTTAGGGGTCTGTTAGGGATGAGTGGGGGGTCACTTCCTTGACTGTCCTTCATGAATACACGGCTGCCAAATGCAGGCAGAGCTATTTTCATGGGGATGGCCAAAGACCTCTGTGCTCTGAAACAGCCATTTGTACCCTGCCTTGGTTAATGAGCTCTTTAGATGGAAAGATTTTGAAACAGATAGGTGAAAGATATAATAGATACTATTGTTTAGTTTAGTGGTGTCATTGTTGACACATGATTTACTCAACTTAATAAAAGGATGGAGGACCCTACCCCATAGGGCTTACAGTCTAAATTGGAGGGTAACTTAGAGGCAGAATTTGGAGGGGTATTAAAGTGCTGTAGATTACAGCGGGTCAATTCAATTCATGTGTGCTTCAAAAGTGGAAAATAGCTCTCTGCAGCCCCAGGTGCACGCCGTACCCCCTGCCAGGGCAATTAATACAGTACAACAAAAGTAGCCTTACTCCGGTTATAACCGTACTGTAGGTTACAGCGGGTGACACTATCATATAAGTGCCAATTGCCAGTTCAAGTGTTATCCAAATGCTCTCAGAGATAGTCTTTGAGTTTAGTTATAAAGACATTGAAGGAGGATTCTCTCCGGAGAGATTCAGGAATCGAATTCCAAACAGCAGAAAGACAGAAGGGTTTGACATGGGAAATAGCAGTAGTAGTGGGGGGTGCAACCAAGCAGTTGTTCTGAGAGGAGCAGAGGTTTCCTCGCCTCTTCACAAAAAGTAAATGGCTTTATGAAATTTAAATGACTTTATAAATAATGAGACTTATATGATAATTTGCTATAATATTTTTGAATTTGACATAATAGATGGTTGTATCTGATTCTATTGTTCAGACAGTCAAAGCTTTTACAGAACAAACAATAACCAAATGTTTAAGAAAACAAATTCACAAAAAGCCCATTTCATTATTTACAAAAAAAAACAAATGCCACCAACAGTTCCCCTCTGGGCAGGTAGCTATTAAAATGCCTGTAAGTAGGCAATATCTTTGTATATCTTGACTTGCTTGAAAAAAAAGAAGCTTATAATATATAACATGACACAAGCAAAGCCCTAGGCCATTAGCAGACCTTTTCTTTTATTTCCATGGAGCTCAGCTAAAAATATCTTATTAATTCACAAATACTCTTTGCACATTTCAAATGCATTAAAAAAACATTGACTGGAGCTGCTGAAGAATCAGTTCTACAAGACTAAAAAGGTTGCCTCCATAATGCAACCTCCTTTATGTAAAAGACAGGCCCAAGGGCACCATGATCTTCCAGATAATATCTATTTGGCTTACTGCTTTTATTTACTTCTTCATAAGACAAAACAAAAATAATCCTTAATACCATATGGCAAAAACAACATTTTAGTGTACTAATTCACATAGTGTAACTAGAAAACAAAATATTATATATGAACTATATAGTAAGGGGGTTATTTATTAAAGTGTGAATCCCAAAACTAGCACAATTAGAGTGTTTTTTACAATAAAATCCGAATTATTAATGTAAATTTTTTTTAATTTTTTAATTAAACCTCAAGGGTGTTAAAAGTCCAAATAAAAAAGTTTGCGAACTCAGATCTTCCAAATTCATGTAGAAGTCAATGCGAGAAGTCCTGAAGATAATTTGTTCTGTGCTGGGTTTTGAGCAATAATCCAAAGATTTCATGGTTTTCAGCAATAATCCTAGTTAATCAAGTTTTTTTCACACACTTTTTCCCATAAATTAATTGATAAATAATGGGAAAAAAATCTGTGCGGATTTAGTTGGAGCATTTTCCTGAAAATTATGAGAAATGTTCGGATTTTGATAAATAATCCCCTCAATATGTATGCACACCTACCAGTACTGGTAGCATTTTCAGTTGCCAGTAATGTAGAAACTAGTCTGTTCCTAAGCAACTTTTTTTGAAGGAGGCAGGGATTGGCACACTTCAGGTGCATTGTAGTAATTAAGGACAGTAGATGCCACACACGTAAATAGTAGTGATGGACAAATCTACCCCGTTTCGCTTCTCCGAAAAATTCCCTAATTTCCAGCGAAATTTGCGAATTGGCGAAAAAATTTGCAAGAGGAGTCGCGGCACATTTTTGATGCGCGTCTGGTCAACCTCGACGCGCCTCGTTTTTTTTTCAGCAAATTTTCACTGGCATTTCGCGAATTTATTCGCTGACACTTCGCGAATCGCGGGAATTCGCTCCGAATTCGCCCCCGCGAATACATTCGCCCATCACTAGTAAATAGCACACGTGATGAGTAAATACTATGAACTTCAGGCAAAGGTAGAACAAGTTAATATCTAATTTACAGTTATTTTAGAAATATCTTGCATGCAGGAGTCTACTAGGCTTTATTTACAAAAAAAAAGGGCAGAAAAAACACATAGCTAAGGTGGGAGTCGGACTGGAAACAAATACCCCTTCTTCATAAAACACAACCAAGCTGCAAATAAGAGTAACTTAACACTGGCTTGCACACACTTTCTACAGTATACATGTAGAAATATTCTCAAACATTCTTATTTAAACCTGGTCTACAGTGTCCAATTCTGGACTCATGGGTTTATTAGGTATTAAAGGGGTTGTTCACCTTTGAGATAACTTTTAGTATGACGTAGAGAGTGGTATTCTGAGACAATTTGCAATTGGTTTTCATTTTTTATTATTCTTGGTTTTTGAGTTATTTAGCTTTTTATTCAGCAGCTCTTCAATTTGAATTTTAAGCAATCTGGTAACTAGGGCCCAAATTACCCTAGCAACCATGCATTAATTTAATTAAGAGACTGGAATATGAATAGGAGAGAGTCTGAATAGAAGGATCAGCAATAAAAAGTAACAATAACAATACATTTGTAGCCTTACAGAGCATTTGTTTTTTTAGAAGGGGACGGCGACGCCCATTTGAAAGCTGCAAAGAACCAGAAGAAAAAGACAAATAACTATAAAACTATAAATAATATATAATGAAAACCAATTGAAAAGTTGCTTAGAATGGGACATTGTATAACATAATAAAAGTTACCTTAAAGGTGAACCACCCCTTTAAGGGGGAAATGTAATTTAATTAGCAAAGAATAAGGGGGTTATTTCTTTAAGTTCGATTTTTTTTCTGGTTAGACTTTTAAAGGGGAATTTTTTTTGTTTTCATACACATTTTTTTAAATGTATTAAACTTTGATGGTAAAAAAGTACTCCAACATCTAAAATGGCAGATGTACCATTGACTTTTTGAAGATATACTGATCTGCACTGGGTTTCATTCAATAATTCGAAGACTTTGTGGTTTCGGGAATCAAATCTGAAAAAGTTGCAGGCATCAGGCATCAGAAAAAAAAGTTGTTGCAGTGTTTGGAGACAAATCTGAAAAGACTTACAATTTGGTTTTTCTTCACAACTTTATCGAATCTTTTCCTACACAATAAATTTTTGTCAAAATGTATTGATAAATAGGCGGATATGTTTTTGATAAACAACCCCCTAAAAATTATATGTCACAATGTATTATTTTATGTTAGACTTTTATTGCAGTGCAAATCTTAATTGTGCATTAAGAACTGTTAAGACCTGCTTGGAGGTGGTGTAAACATTTTGAGTAAATGGAACAACTTTTTCTTTAAGAAGATTTATTACATACACTGAACTTTTACTACATCATCATTTATCTGCAAAACAAAAATTGAAAATTGAAAAATTACAGGAAGCCATCTTCCATAGTCGATTTTAAGCAAAGCAGTCTATTTTGTTTAATAATTTCCTCTGTAATACAATAACAGTACCTTGTACTTGTTGTTAACTATGCTGCTTGGTTAGGGACAAAGAATCTGTGGCAATAACCACCCACTCCCCCTAAACTCCTGCTAAACTCTTGCATTGTTATTTTGATTTACAAATACATACATCTAGAAAGCTTTAAATGTATCTTTGAATAACATTCTGTATGGTTCCACCTTGAAATAAATTACTGCTAGTGATGGGCGAAACGGGCACGTTTCGCTTCGCCGAAAAATTCGCGAATTTCCAGAGAAATTCGCAAATTTTTCGCCGATTCGCGAAACGAGTCGCGCGTCGTTTTTGACGCACGTCACGTCAAACGCGACGCGTCGCGTATTTTTTGACGCGCGTTGCGTCGTTTCCGACACGTCGTGTCATTTTCGGCGCGCGTCGCGTCAAAAACGACGCGCGACTCGTTTTTGCGCGGAA
This sequence comes from Xenopus borealis, assembly GCA_024363595.1. Classification (NCBI taxonomy): domain Eukaryota; kingdom Metazoa; phylum Chordata; class Amphibia; order Anura; family Pipidae; genus Xenopus; species Xenopus borealis. The sequence continues at coordinate 92,781,832 of CM044446.1, read as the reverse complement.
AATTTTTTTGGCCGAATTTTTTGGGCAGTTTTGCAAATTTATTCGCCAGCGGGAATTCGCCGCGAATTCGCCCCTGGCGAATAAATTCGCCCATCACTAATTACTGCTACTATTAACAAGATTAACAAGATTGCTCAGTAGGGATGAGTGAATACAGATGCAGTCACTTTGGATGGTGAGTTTAATGCGTCGCGACTTAACTCATTTATCTCATTTATCCCACTTATCACAGAATATTGTGTCACAGCATCCCATCCAATTAAAGAGTTCACCATTGAAAACAATGGTGCTTTGGTATGCTAATGAAAAGGTTAAATGCATTAAATGAGTTAAGATAACTTTAGATAACACAGTTTCTTCAATTAATGCTGAGTCACGACGCATTTAACTTACAAATCCAAGTGACTCTATCTGTATGTCCTGTTTCGATGAAAAATTCAGGAAAGAGAGAAAAAAAATAATGAAATAGTGAAGTCAATGGGCGTCAAATTATTTTATGCGTGACAGCGCACAATTTCTCTCACTCCAAATGGATTAAAGATAATGGGTGTTTTTTCTTATGGTGACTTTTTTGTCCTAAACCATAAAAGTCAATGGTTGTTTTTTCTTATGGGCGTTTTCTCTCTGCAACTTTTTTGTTGCTGCAAATTTTTGTCTTAATTTTGTGATAAAATTCACACATGTGCAGAATTTCAATGCAAATCCATGGCTGGTAAAAACATTCATTCACCATTATTGCTCATATCTGGAGGCCTCATCAATACTAGGTAAATCATGAAACCAGCACAGAAGGCTTTGTCTCCTTAACTCTGTATTATGCTGTCAATGCTCACCAAAGTCCCATTGTGTTGAATCATCCAAACATAGTCAGAATTTGCTCTTCTTTTTTAAAAAGTGTTGTTTATCTCTTTACTCTAAACATATTTTTTCATGGCTGGAAATGCCCATTCCCATATAATATTATTACTCTGGGAAATCATCCGTTAGGGAAGCAAATAAAAAAGTAATAACACCAAGCATTACCTCTTTGGTCAGCTTGCATGGTAGTTTGCTTACATGTGTTTACATATTTTGTGGTTTCTTTCTATTCAACGGTGCTGTCAAGTGGGATTCATAACAAATAATCACTGCCATTACTGCAGTAGAAAAGCCAATACTATCACACTGCTCTTATGTTTGCACTATTATAATGAAGGCTCTGTAATAGTCAGTAAAATGCATTATCACCTGAATAGTTACCCAAGGCAAGTATATACAATCATTAGTAATCCTTCAAGGTAAAAAGTTAAAAGTGGCTTGTTATGAAAGTTGCAAAACTCTCCATTTTGTGCAAAAACTTGGCACTTAAATAAAAGGACAGTGGGTGTTAGAATATTTAGTACATTAACATCATACAGTTCCTCTGTAAATGTATTGCAGGAACCCAGTATATAGAGTTTTCTTAAATTTTCCCTAATGATTCCTGGTGGAGGGGAAATTTGAAAAGCCCATATTTTGGAATAGACTTGGTACATAGTTTGGCTGATTTTAGCCTTAAAGTTTTACCATCAGTGAATGTGGATGTGCTGGTTGACCAAAAGCCTCAGGACCCACAGGTTTACTTGTGATTTTGGAGGGTTTGGGTTAAATATTGGGTTACCTGTGTTGGTTCACTGAATGTGGGTCAGATCGGGGAAGAACATTTTCTGCTCCAAAAGATTCCCTGTCTTGGAAACAGTGGAGCATGCAGAAGTAACTTATCGAGCAGTCAGACTTGGATATAGATTGGGTTGCAGGTTAGGACTGTAACACCAAAGTGTCTATAGCACCCTATGTCACTGAGCAGATATGCCAAAATATAAGGGTGCACACATCACTCTCACAGCAAAAATAAAAATGGCACCAACAGCACTGAGAATTTTCAGGGCAACGCTTCTGATTTCTATTGAAGTGTGAGTACCATTGCATTTATCTAGATGTATCAGCTGCAAATTGTGAATTACTGTATATTTTCAGATCTAGGCTGACATTTTAAACGGTGGGTTTGTTTAAATAATGCATGAGTATTGACTATCTAATGTACCACTATTCCTGAGGACATGATGCCCTAATTGTGTGTGATTTCTTACCATTTCACTTTTTCCATTTTATCCATTCGCCCTTACACCAGCTGCCAGTACTTGTGCTGTTAGCTGTTCTTGTTAAATTATTTTTGACAAAAAAAAACACATTCAGCCACAAAAGAAGAATTCTCGCCATGCAAGATTATAACAAAGTAAGAAAGAAGCACTTTCTCAGATTGTATCATATTCTCAAGTCATATTTTCTTTACTTTATTGTCAAAATAAACATATCCTGTCAGTCCCCAGTTACTACAAAATTGCAAAATTCTTCTCCTTAGCTTCTGTTCCAAAGGTAGAAATTGCTGTGAAAAAATAAAACTAGTATATATACAGATGCAGTCACTTGGATTTGTAAGTTAAATGCGTCGTGACTTAACTCATCTATCTCATTTATCCCACTTAGCACAGACTATTGTGTCACAGCATCCCATCCAATTAAAGAGTTCACCATTGAAAACAATGGGGCTTTGGTATGCTAATGAAAAGGTTAAATGCATTAAATGAGTTAAGATAACTTTAGATAACACAGTTTCTTCAATTAGCCCTGAGTCACAACACATTTAACTTACAAATCCAAGTGACTGCATCTGTACGTACATATATTTATACAGATGAAGCCACTTTGGACTGTGCATTTGACACAGAATAACTTAATTCATCTATCCCATTTATCCCACTTAGCACAGAATATTGTGTCACAGCATCCCATCCAATTAAAGAGTTCACCATTGAAAACAATGGTGCGTTGGTATGCTAATGAAAAGGTTAAATGCATTAAATAAGTTAAGATTACTTTAGATAACACAGTTTCTTCAATTAACCCTGAGTCATGACACATTTAACTCACAAATCCAAGTTGCTGCATCTGTATATCGATACATAATGCAATAAAAATAATGTCATATTATATATTATAAATCTTCCCATATTTTCTAAGAATGAATAATGAGAATTTTACCACTAAAGGATGAGCTGGCAGTGAAAACCACTATCACTAGGCCAAGGATGCCTGCAATAGATTAAAACAAGTAGTCTTAGCATTAGTGTCAGCAATACCTTGAAGCAGACTGAACTGATGGGCTTCATAGAATTCTTAGGTTCTCAATCAGACTTCTGAGAGTCTTTGGCAGTGTACTGTACATAAGGGTGACCTAGATGCCGTGTTTACAGACAACAAAACTCTAAGCAAGGCTATGACATCTTCTTTCTCCTATGTAAAAAAAGTAGAAGGGGCATACAGTCTGGCTACAACCTAGACAATGCCAACCAGCTCAATCAAGAAAAATAACAAATATATATTATTAGTGATGGGTGAATGGGTGAATCTGGCCGTTTCACTTCGCCAAAAATGTGTGAAAAGGTAAAAATTCACAAAATGCATTGAAGTCTATGCGAAACTTGGTGAAAAAGTTTGCTCATACTATAGAGAGGGCCAGATTAACATAGCAGATTCCGCTATATGCCCATGTTCCGCACCCCCACCCCTCCCCTTCCTTTGTGCACATGAGCAAATTTTCAGTATTGAGTTTAGAGTACCGGAAATTTAAAAAAAAAACTATTGTATTTCCTGCAAATCCCTAGTGTAGGTGTGATTGGGATGCATACATTGTAGCCTATGGGGGACCTCATAGAACCTTTTTTTCTAAGTTCCAAGAATTTTAATGATTATTCACAAAATCCTTCTTATCATTCGATTCGAATGACGCAATTGAATGATTTTTAGTTCCATTTTCAATCGAGAAACACCTTTAAAAAAACTTCGAGGGACAAATTTCAAAGTTTTTACACATCGAAAATTCGGCCCTTAGTAAATCTGCCCCATAATAATTCCCAATATACAATGCTTATCAAAGGTAAATCATTATAGTTTCAAATAGGTCCTTTGAGTTGTGCCAAGTAACCACTTACAAACATACTGAGACTCAAACAAGATTGAATAACTGAACAACTAATAAACCCAGACCTCAGCAACAACTAATAAACCCAGACCTCAGCAGAAAATGCATAAAACAAGTTCGAATACATGCACTGCTCTGTGCAAGAGACAAGCAAAACATAGTGCATAAAGCTCCCCGAATAGCTAGGTAAACGCCTGCGCTTGTTCACATGGAGCGGTGCGATTTTTAGAATCGCTTAAAATTGCCTGGCGAGGCAATTTTGAGCGATTTTAAAAATCGCGCCGCTCCGTGTGAATAAGCGCAGGCGTTTTTAAGCCTCGCCAGTGCGCAGCGGTGCCTAGCTATTCGGGGAGATTCGGGGGCGAGAACTCGCGGCGAGAAGTCGCCAGGCGACAGATCTCCCCCGAATCTCCCCGTCTGGCCTTAGCCTTAAGAACTCTGAATTTGTCCACATAGTCCTTTACAAAATCCAGATAATGACCATGTTCATTCTAAAAAGCCAGGCAGAATATAATTATATATGGAAAGCAAAAGAAGCAAATTATGAAGTGTTGGCCCACTAAAGTGATAGACTTACAGTAGTTGCTTTTTCATGAGCACAATCAAGGAAAAACAGTATTCAATATCATTGGTGAACAAGCTTTTTTAATGCAAAAGATTTCAGAAGGACTGCATTACTAAACCCATTAGACTTGATGTTGTGTTTTTATAGTGAGTGAAAATTATACCTCAAGGACAAGGGTTATCTAGCAAACTACCAATTCAGAATCACATCAGTTTTATAAGATTTTGTGTGGGATTTGCTTAATTGATGTTGATACAAAGCAACGGGATTTATGCCACCTCAACTTTTATAATGTTGGCCTCAAATTCTCAAATTAAAACTTTTGTAATTTACTTCTTAATTTATTAATGCAACACTTTATTCTGGCACAAAAATGTGTTTCTTCCCAAGATTTTCACTTAACCTTTCTAATGAAAAATGAGCCAGGCTAAAAAAAAAAACAAAAAAAAAACTTTTTGGATATTTTCCAAAGCAATATTTTTAAAAGCATGCTAATTTCTAGCTTGTTTGTATTATGATTTATACTCTCTATGAGCAGACAAATCATTTTAAGAGAAGAACTTCCTGTAGGAATATTTATTTTACCCTGGACTTGGCTTTTCATATATTTTTTTTGCTGTATCTACAATGCTCAGGGTGAAGCATGAAGCTTTTTACTAATAGAGAAGAAGGAGCTGTGTTAATGACCTAGCATTTGTGAGCATTAGGTTTCTAGACCTCTGCATGATTATTGAGGGGTTGGTCTGAAAATGAAAGAGCAACATTATGGAGCCTTTGGTGTATAAAGATGTGTATTATTAGAAGAAAGATTTGAGCTTTGATTTGAGATTACTTAAAGGGATAATGTCATGGAAAAACATGTTTTTTTTTCAAAACACATCAGTTAATAGTGCTACTCCAGCAGTTAGGCAGTTAAAAAAAAAAAAAGTTGAACTTGATGGACGCAAGTCTTTTTTCAGCCTAACTTACTATGTTACTATGTTATTATGTTACTTCTGCACTGAAACCCATTTCTCAAAAGACCAAACAGATTTTTTTTACTGTATGTTCAATTTTGAAATCTGACATAGGGCTAGACATTTTATCAATTTCCTGGCTGCCCCTGGACATGTGACTCATGCCAGCACTTTAGGGTAAAAAACAGCTTTCAGATACCAAAGTCAATAGGAGCTGTCCAAGGCAAAATGTACACTACTTATTTGTTTTTCTAAACATGTTGACCCCATAAAAGAATAAAATATGAATTTGTATGTTTTTCACAATTTTACTCACTTTTTTTATTCATTAGGTAGACCTTGCACTACTCTTTGGGGAAAAAGAGAAAAGCAAACTTCTTTATAAATAAAACTTAATCTGCAACTAAAAGTATTTTATTCTTTTCTGGGGGCAATGTGTATCAGAGTTTAATGTAAATACCAAGCATCTTTTCAGTTTTCATTTGTACAGTAACTCTCTGCATCTGTTATATGTTATACAATTCAAGAATATCAGCTTCATTTTTCACTTGCAACTCTGTGCACCTGATCATAAATTGTTCCATAACAGCTGCATTTTTACCTTGCAACTCTGTGCACCTGATCATTAATTGTTCCAGAACAGCTGCATTTATTCCCGTGCAACTCCCTGTGCCTGGCCATAAACTTCTCCACAACAGCTGCATTTCCCTTGCAACTCCCAGCACCTGGTCATAAATTATCCCAGAATTGTTACATGTATTCCCTTGCAACACTTTGCATCTGATTATATATCAATATATAGGGAAACAAGCTGTAATAAATCACCCTGATGGTTTAGTGGTGCGGCGGGGATGTCTGACATGCCGCTCTTCTTTTACCTGTACGTCAGGAACTTAAGGAGCATGCAGTACGCAGCTTCTGTATTTATAGGCGCATGTGCACTGGTATTATGTTGTCACCCCTGCTTGTGTATTGATGATTCTGACTTCTGTGACCCTGAACCTGCCTGGTAATTGACTCTTCTGTACCCGTATCCCTTTTGATTCATCTCCTGGTTTGACCCCTGCCTGTCTGACTACGCTTTTCCTGTCTACACCTTGTACCATGACCTTCTGCCCAAAAGACTTTTGCTTTATGTTCATGCCCCTTTGCTCATCCAGAACCCTTCACTTTGCACCTCTCTTATTAAGACCTGGCGGCATCCAATCAGCCAAGGGCTCCTCCTGAGGTGAAAGGCGGCTGTTAGAGGCAGAAGCAAGAGCCGAGAACATGGTGTTTAGCATTGGTTCTGGATTTAGGGTGTAGACCGTGGCACAAACCTACAGCTGCTGTTATGGAATATCATAACAGTAAACTAATGTACAATGTTTGTATAACTTGTATAATTTAATAGAGGCAGAGAGTTGCATAGTGTATAACAATGTATTATTGACTACAGATTATGTCCAGCTGGGCATTTACATTTGTGACTGATGCCTATTAGTGATGGCCGAATCTACCCCGTTTCAGCGAAAAATTTGCGAATTTCCAGCGAAATTCGCGAATTGGCTAAAATATTTGCGAAACGAGTCGCGACACATTTTTGATGCGCGTCGCGTTGTTTTTGACGCGTCGCATTGTTTTCGTCTTGCGCTGCATTGTTTTGTCTCACGTTGTTGTCGTTTTCGTCGCATCAAAAACAACGCGCAGCCTGTGGCGAATCACATTTTTAAATATGACATGGGGCTAGACATATTGTCAGTTTCCAAGCTGCCTCAAGTCATGTAACGTGTGCTCTGATAAACTTAATTTACTCTTTACTGCTGTACTGCAAGTTGGAGTGATATCACCCCCCTCCCTTTCACTCCCCCAGCAGCCTAACAACAGAACAATGGGAAGATAACCAGATAATAGCTCCCTAACACAAGATAACAGCTGCCTGGTAGATCTACAGTAAGAACAGCACTCAATAGTAAAACCCATGTCCCACTTTGACTCCTTCAGTTAAATTGAGAAGGAAAAACAACAACCTGCCACATCCATCCTAAAGTGTTGGCACAAGTCAAATGACCTGGGGCAGCTGGGAAACTGGCAATATGTCTAGCCCCATGTCAGATTTCCAAATTGAATATAAAAATGCCTGTTTGCTCTTTTGAGAAATTGATTTCAGTGCAGAAGTCTGCTGGCGTTGCACTATTTACTGATGCATTTTGAAAAAAAAAAACATGGTTTCCCATGACATAGGGCTTTCACTACTCCAAACTGCATTGAATCTACAGTAACTTAATATGACTAATAGAAAAAACTTGTGAATCAAGCTTGGCCTCCATGCTTAAGCAGCTCTTCGGGCAAAAGAGATTATCTATTTATTTCCTGTTGAGCCTTCAATGCAGAACTAGAGCAAGGCTATCAAACATTGTCAAATGGACTCAATAGCATCTGACTAATATAATTATTGGATAGAGTAGAACCAAGTGCAATTTATTTACAAGAAACCCTCATCTCAATTTATATGTAGATCAAGACACAAACATGCATTCAATTAAACAGGAAAACTCCCTATATAAACATTATTTTTTGCAAACACATAAAACAGTGTAAGCTTAGTGCAATTAATTTGCAAATCATTAAACACTTAGGGGGAATGTAATAAAATTTGCAAAGAGCAAATGAATACACATCGATAAGATTAAAAATCCACATCTTGCAATGTAATATTGTTCCTTAAACTGTTATTGCATTGCGAATTTTAATTGGGCATTGCGAATTTTAACTGCGCACTCTTAAGAAGTGCTTGAAGGTGTCGTAATCTTTTAGAGCAAACATAACGACGTTTTCAGTAAGAAGTTTTATTACATTGATTGCGCATTGGCGCAAGCTGTAAAATTTGCAAACTCTTTTCCACTGTCGGAAGTGGTCGCTAAACAGTTTCCGTGTTCACAAAAGCTATATTAAATTTGCACAAAGCAAAAATTGTTCACACAAAGGCATAACTTTTCGCATTGCGAATAGTTTTTCCGTTACCAACTTTTATTACATTCCCTCATATAACACTTACGTTGCTCTGATATACAGGAAAAAACAGCAAGTAGCTGGCAGAATATAATAATAATAATATATCATACTGTGGTTCTGCAGATGAGAAAAAACTATTTAGAATATTTTGTAATAAATGTTTATATATATATATATATATATATATATATATATATACTGTATGTATATATATATATATATATAGTGAATAAAGTACCCCCTATTGTAAAATATAAGGATATTATAAGTTACCGAGGAGTTTCATGACCATATAAAAACACGAGGCCGAAGGCAAAAAATTAGTGGTGAGCACAACTTTTTCTTGTTTGTTGTAGTTATACTGGAGCAGTGACCAGCTCCTTGTTGTAGCCCCCACCCTTCCCAGCTATAGTCAGGTGATCCCACTGGTGTCTAATAAAAGGGCAACCAAGTTTGGGAGTTTTACTTTGAAAGCAGCAAGTAAGTTGCAGGTAAAACTTAGTCCCTTTGTAAAATGTATAATGAAGCAATAGAATTCTTAATGAATCAGATTAAAATTGAGCGTAGGACTGGCCAGATATGGGATGACTTTGACGTAGTTGGCCAGCTTAAATATATTGCAATATATGGACAAACAATCCCTGTTTTTTAAAGGGTAAGGCATTTTTTAGTAGCTGTATGCACAGAATGTCTCAATGTCTTACATATATTGATAATGGTTTGAGTGCAGAGGACTTCTTGTCTATATATATATATATATATATATATAAATGAAGCTATTTCATATTTTGCCAATTGTTTCACATAAAAAATTTCATGCATTGTTGGCCATAAAAAATACAGGAAATTGTCACATACCACATGCCATCAACAAGCTTTAATTGACAGAAGTGGAAAACAAAACTCAACAATTATTAATGAAAAAGTGTGCTGATGTGAGCGTGTCCATGGCTATTTAGAACCAGATTCTTAGCCTTAGATCTGTAGCTATGCAGTACTTATCCTTTAAGTATTGCGGTCAATAAGTAGTCATTATTAAGCTTTATCTTGGTAAGAAAGCTCCCACTTACAACCTTCATTTCAATGGGTCAGCATAGGTTAGGGTAACAATCTTCCCAGCAAATTTTTGATGAAGAGTAATAGTAAATAGGAAGTGTAAGTATAAGTAATAGTAACAGGATTAACTCTTTTGACAAAGGAAAGGATATGTCAGTGAAAGACCGAGCTTTATCACACACCAGTTTGTGGCTCAATAAAATTGGTTACAAACAATGTCGAATTTTAACCCTTCGAATTCGAAATTCAAAGGGTTTTAAGGCAATTTGATAAATCGAACGATCGAATAAAAAATATTCTATCTATAAAATCTTTTTTAACCATTCAATCGAATTTTTTTATTCGATCTAAAAAAGCTGAAAAAACCCTACAGAAGCTTCCCATAGGGTTATACAGCAATTCAGTAGGTTCAATCTGGCGAACTATGCATTCTAATACAAATTTAGAGGGCAAGTAATTTGACCATCGAATAGTCCAATAATCTAATAGACCGAGCTTTATCATACCACAGTTTGTGGCTCAATAAAATTGGTTACAAACAATGTCGAAGTAATTTGACCATCGAATAGTGGAATAATCTAATAGATTTTTTTTCGATCTATTCAAATCATTCTATTCGATCAAATTTTTTTAATTCGATGGTTGAATTGGCCAGAAAACCTATTCGAAAATTTGAATTCAAATTTTTTTTAAAAATTTGATCACATTTCGAATCATTCCCACTAATTTAGTAAATCTGCCCCTAATGTGGTGAGTGTTGTTCCTGTTACTATTCAAGATAATGTTACATGGTCTGTCATGCTTGGCTAGAAATCCAGGGAGCGATAAACTTTGGATATTTGGAGTGCAGATGATTTTATTTTATAAAGATTGTCCCTCTCTAACAGATCAACAAAATAGTATTTTTACTTATTTTTCCCATATTACAGAAAATATGTTCAAATGGAATATATGCAGCAAAACACTTCCACATACACCACCATCATACCACATGCATCTAAAACCCTGAGTCAGGGTTAAATTTCAACTTGTTGCAGAAGAAGCATAAAAAAAGACATGTAACAAACTTTTGCTCACAATTTGCTTCATGTAAACATTTTTCTATGCGTCTCAGAAAACCTGATAATTCCCTTCCAAACACATTATTTGGCTCACAATTCAGCATTGAGCAGATCAATAATGGATTTACTTCAGTGAAGATCAGTATCTGCCATCATGAGACTGTTGTCTGATACACTCTTACAGTTCTGTGTAGAAAGTATTTTGTGGAATTACAAGAAAGTTATTTTGTAGTGTTTATATTGACTATAATTTCATATCCCACTGTTGTTAAGTTGGAATTACAGTATGTGAAGCACCCAGTAAGGTGAAATAATAGAGCTGTTCATAGTTAATGTTTTGATCTACTGGTTCCTAGATATACTGGTTGGTCATGATCTACCTTATGATCTACCTTACCTTACATCACTGTTATAGTTGGTTAAAGCAATATAATTACAGATACCCTTACACCCCAGCATTAATGAATTCTTTCTGAAACAACCCAGCATTCAGTGAATTTCAATTGTAGTGGAATACTTTCTCGTGGCTGTTACATTATGCATTTCAGACAATATTTTATAAAAGAAGAATGATCTAATTCAAAGCTATTCTGAAAATATTTATGATTTAATAGGCCAAAACTATTTTCAGAGGCCACACCTGGGTTAGTTCATTCATTTAACAAGATTCAGACATCTAATGTATTTACCTCAGTATGTAAATGATCCTAGCAATTTAAATTCATAGGACAGAGAATATTTCAGTCACAAGCCTTTTGGAATAATTTGTTTTATTAGCCTGAATTACTTCTTTTGGCCAACATACCATGCATTAATCAAAATAGTAAAAGAAAAATAAATTTACATTTGCTTAACACATTTCAGAAAGAAATTAATTGACTTCCTGTAAACCCCATGCTCACTGCAGAATGTTTAATTATTTATTTATATAATAGAATCAAGTCACCTACTTACAATATCAGTTTTTCATATATGAAGATTTCCATAGGCTAGGCCCAATGGGCCATGCTAGCACAATTGGATCACCCAATAATGGACATTGGAACAACAATTAAGGTGTTGATAGTTTACATCTAGTGATGGGCGAAACGGCCGCGTTTCGCCGAAAAATTCGCGAATTTCCAGAGAATTTTTCGTTTTTGACACGCGACTCGTTTTTGGCAGCGAATTTTTGTCGGCTAATTTTTCCTGCAGTTTCGCGAATTTATTCGCCAGCGGCGAATCGCGGGAATTCGCCGCGAATTCGCCCCTGGAGAATAAATTTGCCCATCACTATTTACATCGATGGTAGGGATTGCTAGTTTTTAGAGTGAGCATTGGGATCCCAGTTTAGAAGAAGGCTGATGTCTAAAAGACCAGCCAGCAGGTATAGTGGCAAGTTTTCATGGTAAGGAAAAAAGGAAAATATCCCACCCTACTTTCTTGTAGGGTGGGATAGAAGGTAGAAGTGTAGTGTATTGGAAGACTGGGTTTCATTTGCACAGTTTGTGGAGGTTCCAGTATTTGGCACATGGGTGTCAATAGTGGATGGTCAAAGTTGCCCACCTAGCACTGTGTTGTAGAAAAACACCAATGTATTTGGTCCAAGGAATTGCTCATTGACTCAAGTTGCAAGTAAGAAACAAGAAGAAAAAATGCCCATTGCCTCTAATGAATTTAGTATGAGAAAAAATGAGGAGGAAAACCATCTACTGACCCTCAATGTTTTTGGTGCAATAAAAAATGTCCATTAACGCCAATGCATTAGACAAAATCTTGATGAAAATGTTGCCATTTCACAACTTTTTCTACAGCTTTGCAATTTTTTCAGAAAACCAAAACATTGTAGTTAGTCAAAGACAAAGATTACTTTGTCTTACAAAGAATACCTGATTGCTACATATAAACTAATTACCATCCTGAAAAGATGCCTTCAAAAGCACTCAGGTTGACAAGCATTTTCGAAACTCAAAATTAAAGGGAAATAAAATGTAATTTTTTTCTTTTTACAAAATCACATATTTTAATTGCTAATATAAGTTGTTTAGCAAATACATATATTATACATGTTAATGATAATAAAATAATAATAAAAAGCTGAAATCAAGCTCCAAACACAGGTATGGTGCATAATTTCTTTGCTTTTATGTTGCAAACGAGATGGCGTAATAAATAAAGACAGCCATGATATGCTTGCTGCTGTCTAATGTTTCCTAATACTTTAACAGAAGCATCTGCAGGTTGCAAATTACATTACATTGAAATAAGATGCAGTAGTATTAATGTGTTGTATGATTGAGATCATATGTACCCTGCATGGCACTGTACAATATACATAGGGAGGACAATGTAATAATCAAATATACAGTTATCAATAGTAGGTGCTGTGTGTGTGCAGAAGAAGGAGGTCACTTCCCCATAAAGCTGACCATCAAAGTAGGTTGGTAACTTAATATGCAGAAATAGGAGAGAAAAACGTGATTATTTTCACAATGGTTAGGGTATTGGCCAATAAGTACCATGACTACTATTACTACCACCAAGCTACTTAACAAAGTGCTAAGTTCCTACAGAATTCACCCATGCGTACTAAGAAAGCTTATTCAATTTTAGACCTGCCTCTATTTCTGTATTTCTCAGACTCTCTTTCATCTGGTATGATGCCTATGGATTGGAGGAAAGCTGATGCAATTCCTATATTTAAAAATGGATTATGACAATTAAAGATCAGTAAGTTTGACTTCCTTGGTGGGCAAATTGTTTAAAGGCCCACCCTCAAAATTTTGTCCTTGTGAATGGAATCTTGAGCTTCAGCATGGCTTTATGAAGGATAGGTCATGTCAGACAAATTTTATGATGAGGTAAATAAGATACTGGACAGCTGGGGGAGCAGTAAATGTGATCTATTTGGACTTTGCCAAAGATGTTGATACAGTACCCCACAAACGACTTCTTTCTAAACTAAAGGCTATCAGGCTTAATAAAGGTGTTTGTACATGGATAGGAAACTGGCTACAGGATCGGGTAAAGAGTTTTGTTGTTTACTAGGCAAATCCATAATATATACATTTGGAGTCCTTGTAAACTTGTAGGACTTGTAAACTTGGCTGTAGCAAGCAATGCAAATCAGCAACTTCAAAGACAAACAAGATCTTGAGCTGTATCAAAAGGGTCATAGATTCATGAGAGGAGGGGGTCATTCTTCCACTTTATAGAGCACTGGTAAGGCCCCATCTAGAATATGCCATAAGTTTTGGTCTCCAGTGCTCAAATGGGACATTGGGGATTATTAATTTAGAGAGTCCAGGGAAGGGTAACTAAGCTGGCAAAAGGTATGGGAAATCTTGGCTAGGAGGAAAGGCATGCCAAGTTGGGATTGTTCACTGACACAACTGACATGTGGGCGCCTAATGCAATTGAAAAAAAGGAAGTCTCATCCAAATATTGAAGATTTTTTTCAGTAAGAACTGTGAAGATGTGGAATTTTCTCCCTGAATCATACAGGCTGATACATTAGATAGTAGAAGTAGGTAGTTAGAAGGAGTTGGATAATCAAAGAAAATTGTAGATGTAGGATGAGTCCAGGCAGACTTTTGTAGCTGCAAAAATCCTTTATTGAGAAAGAAGGAGTCGGATGGCTTTTTAGCAAGAGAGAGAATACAGGTTTATGGAAGATAGTTTAAAGTACAAGTTGATCCAGGGACTGGAAGGATTTTTCCCCCCTCTGAGTCTTTTTTCAACCCAACATACTGGGCCAGCACTCTGGCCAGTGCTCACGGTGATGTTTTTGCTCATGTGCAGGTTTTTTCATGCACATTCGCACACTGGTACTGCCTCAGTCCAGGTTGCCTAGGGCGCCTGGCTGGCCTGGCCCAGTGTTAACTAAATGGAAACCTAATTAGAGAGGGGTCTATAAATACTACTATGGACAAAACTAACATTTGCAGAGGAGTTAAAATGAGGGGAAAGGAACAATTGTGTATTGCATTAAGACATAATAATGCTTAAGTGCAAACATTTAATTTTCCTTACAATTGTCTGCAATTATGACAGACAATTATAAAAAGATATTTGAAAGCTGGTGCCATAAAAATGTATGTGAACAATTTAGTAGAAACTAGACAGTGCATTTTCTCAGAACAAATAGACATTTTTATAGCTATGGAATCTCAAACAATTCACAGAACAGTGTGACTGGAATACTTGGAAAAGGGTTGTAAAACTATATTATTTTCAATTAGTGATGGGTGAATTTGTCTGTTTTGCTTTGCTGTAAAATTTGTGAATAGTGAAATTTTACACTTGTCTATTTTGCCCAATTGCATTAAACTCAATGGACGCGAGTTAAATTGTTGCCAGTGTCGAAATTGTCACTGGCATCAAAATTGTCTCCAGTGCCAAAATTTTTTTGATGCAGCAAATTTACACAGAAATTTTGCTAATTTATTCACCAGTGGGATTTGCTGCAAATTTGTACCTGGCAGATACATTTGTCCATCACTATTTGTGAGGTTACAAAAATGTAGCAAAAAAAAAAACATGGGTAAAACAGACCCTTGTGTTGTCTGTGAGAATGGTAGTAAATCCATTTAAACATGATGTAGCATGAAGTGTATCTTTTACAAGCTGCTAAGTGAATTTTATGGAGGTTTACTGGAGGAACTATTTGAGGCTATTCTTTGAAATTCTGTGGGGCAGGAAATAATTGGAAGCGGCAAAGTGAAACTGGTTTTGTATTCTTGTTTAGTGTCAGAAATACCAGAAAATATTCATATTTCTTAATTATATAAAATAGGCATGTTCAGCACAGGCAATATTGATTGAGTTCATGTTGAATAGGGGTGGATAATGTCCCTTTAATTGAATGCTTTCCCATACACAACCAGTACCTTCCAGCTAGGCTTTTTCTGTGGTCTGTGCTGGACTTATGGAAAAAGAGGCTGAAAAAATCGAGTGATTCAGAAAAAAACTCGAAAAATTTTGTGTTTCGGATTTTACCTCTATTTTCATTCTAGAAAAGGGAGACAAAATACAACAAAAAATTCAAAGGGTACCTAATGTATTTCACATCAAGATTAGTGATGGGCGAATCTATCCCGTTTCGCTTCACCGAAAAATTTGCGAATTTCCAGTGAAATTCATGAATTGGCGAAAAGTTTCCGACGCGAGTCGCGTTATTTTTGATGTGTCACGTCGTTTCAGAGGGAAATGACGCAACGCTTGACTCGCCAGGTGAATTTTTGCTGGCGTTTCGCGAATCGTGGGAATTTGCCCATCACTAATCAAGATAAACAGGCAAAAATCAGTATATGCCGGATATATTAGTGCTCACTCTTTCTAAATAACCAACAACAGATATCCCATCTCTCTGCATTCAATATTTGTGCCAGAGTCCATTATTTTGTTATGCATCTGCTAGAAAGTAAGCTCCTGAAAAACATATTAGACCTAACTGTCAATCAAAATCTGACTCCATCAGAGACACTGTAGCTGCTGAGAGGCAGATAGTGAAAATGATTCAATATTATTATTAATATTATTTAATTATTATTGAATGGTATTTAAAAAGTTTTTTTTTTTTTCATGGCATGACTTGCATTTCCATGGCATTTTCATTTATATAATAATTCCTCCATAACAAAAATGTTTAGACAAATAAAGTGAATGCAAACATTTAGTGGAACATATTTAAACATTATTTTAAGAATGTAGAAAGAATATTGGACACGATAAGAGCAGTACATTACAATGTTATTTTTTTTGCCAAAGCTTTCTTTATTTTGTATCACAATGTTTCCTATACAGATGGGAATGTGGAAGACAGTTAGCTCAAAACACAATCTGTCAAAGAAATTAAGTGTAAAGCAGCCCTTAATTTAAATGGTTTAGGTAGGATGCCAAAATAAAATATCAAAAAGAACAACAAAAAATGATAAACCTGATTTAGAATAGAAGTAAGTGGTACACAGTAAGTGGTACAAACTGTTCGTCCCTCTCTCTTTTTGTCCTGATTTTACTTTTATAAAGTTTTCCATCTCTATCTTAAAGGGATAATGTCATGGGAAAACATTTTTTTTAAATAGTGCTACTCCAGTAGACTTCTGCACTGAAATCCATTTCTCAAAAGAACAAACAGATTTTTTTATATTCAGTTTTGAAATCTGAATGGGGCTAGATATATTGTCCATTTCCCAGCTGCCGCGGTCATTGGACTTGTGCCAGCACTTTAGGACGGAACTGCTTTCTGGCAGGCTGTTGTTTTTCCATCTCAGTGTAACTGAATAGAACGCAGGGGGACATGCAAAAAATATTTTTGGGGTTGACATGTCCTTTAATTTTACACTAAAATTGTCTTTGCAGGAAAATAACCCAAAAAAATTGTGAAGAAAAAATAATCATTTGTCAAAGGGCCCTTGAAGGCTCGAAACATGTTGTACTAATAAAACACGATTTGAAGCAGTTAACCTGCCGGCTTGCCTGTATCCTGTACACTTTACTATTGGAAACTGATTAAGTAGAAAAATATTTGGAGGAGATGAGGCTACATAAAGTAGAGGATCAGCAGTTAATTCGCTTGGAATTCAGAATCCTCTTTCTATCCTTGGGCAAAGTAACTGTATCCACTTATTACAATCATACATTTAAAATAGGATTTAAATATAAATAGGAAAGCTATCCCAAAAAGCAGCAGAAAAATTCTTGAAATTACAAAAATTCGCAAAATTCATTGAAGTCAATGAGCATTTTGTGTGCAAAATCAATGGATATTTCTCCTAGTTTTTTCCCCAAAAAATACACTGCATCAATAAGTACACTTGTATAGATTGCATAGATTCAGCAGAAGAAGCAGGATTATGAATGCAATTACAGTTGTTGCAACACTGCAGTAGTGCATTAAGACACAATAACAATGGCAACTTTGTGTCCATTTCAGTATGAGTGAACATGAGTCTGCATTCATAAATTATCCCTTATGTATATTTTTAATTAAAAGAATAGGCAGAATACATTTTCAATATAAAACCTTCCTTATTTCTCATGCAAATGCTGAACAAAGGTGTATATAAATGTAGACTACCCTTTAATTGTGATTCTCAAGTGCCACTATCAAGTTGATTGCTATGCTGTTTAAAACATCTTTTACCAGACCTCAATTACTTAGTGGAAAAGCAGAAATGGCAAATGTCTGTAAGAACTAAGTAACAGTGTCTAGAAAAGCCATAGATAAATGACTGCTATTAGACCCAAGCAAGATGCCAAAGGCAAAGCTACAAAACTGAAAAATTCTCATGTGAATAACACAATGTCAGTTTCATAACACTTTGGCACAGGCTTTGCTTTAAAATAATTTTTTTCTAGTATATACCTGTGTTATATAAATGGTTTCCAGTACTTCAAAAGACTATTAAAAGTGTTTTTATAACTTCCTGAAGCTTTTCTCCTCAAAGTAAACCCATAAAGTCCAGTACAGCAGGCTAAATATTAAATTCAAGGTAACATCCAGCAAACCCTTGTCTAGGTAGTAGTGAATGTAGCTGTGCTGATCACATAATTAGTGATGGGTGAATTTATTCGCCAGTCATGGATTCACAACCAATTTCCACATTTCCCCACCTGCAATTTTTTTTGCGAAACTGCTCTAAAAATGCACCGTCGTAAAAATTCACTTTGACACAAAAGCTGCGCTTGTAAAAATTGTTGCATGTCAAAATAATTTTGATGCCTGTTAACTTGAATGCAAAATGTTGTATGTATAAAAATTTCAAACTTCAAAATAATTTTGATGCCCGTTGCATTTGGACACAAAATTTGTGCATGTCGAAATGATTACATGCATCAAAATAATTTTGATGCACGTCAACTGCTTGAGTGCATTTCATACATTTTTTGCCGTTTTGCGAATTTTTTGGGACAGATTCGCCTATCACTACATTTACTGATGGTTGAATTTGGAATAAAAATAATATCATGGGATCATGGGAATAGTGGGGAAGTAAAAGCCTTTGAATTCGACTATTGAATTCAAAGGATTTTAAAGCAATTTTATCGAATATAAAAAATTTGATCGATTGAATATTCAAATCGAATATTCGAATGATTTTAATCGATCGATGGAATTTTTATTCAATCTCAGCTAGTGATTCACATTTCGGTAGCTTGATCCTCACGAAGTAGGTGGTCGAATAAAAATTTAAAGGGGAAGTAATCCGACCATCGAATATTTGAATATTCGATGGTCAAATTTGCCTTATTTGCATATTCGAAGATTCAAATTCAAATTTATATTAAATTCGATCGAACTTCGAATTATTCACGTGAATTTTGTAAATTTGCCCCATAATATAGACAGCAAATGTATGTTTAAGAGAAACCTCTCAACCATGTAGCAGCCATCTGCTGTTTCCAAAACACCCAAAAAACAGAATATTTCTGAAAAATGCTTAGTTTTCTTCAGCACAACAGAAGCAGCTTACTGGTTTTCAGGGCCGGGCCAGAAAGGCAAGGCGCCCTATGCACCAGGCTGGACAATGCGCCCCCTGCACTCGTGTCTGGCAGTGTGACTGAGAGAGGAGGGAGGTAGTCGGCAACTTCGGCAAGTGCAACAGAAAGGAGGGAGTGAACAGAGAGGAGGGAAGGAGCAGGCGCAACTGAGAGAGGAGCGAGGGAACAGAGAGGAGGAAGGGAGCCAGCAGGTGCAACAGAGAGAAGGGAGGGAATGGAGAGGAGGCAGTAGCTTGACTGCCGGTGTGATTGAGAAAGAGAGGGGAGAGCAAAAGAGAGGAGGGAGGGAGCTGGTGGGACTGAGAGATGAGGGAGGAGCTTGTAGGCTGGTAGAGGGGAAAGCAACAGAGGAGGGAGGGAACAGAGAGAAGGGAGGGAGCCGGCCAGTGCGGCTGAGAAAGGGAAGAGCAATGGAGAGGAGGGAGGAGAGAGCGACTGAAGGGGAAGGGTGAGTGAGTGAGTGATGCAGCAATAGAGGGGAGGGTCACAGGAATGGTGTAAGACTGAGGAGTGTGGACTAGGGGCAGGCAGAAGACAATTTAAGAGGTAGCTGCCCAGTGCCCCCTCCCCCCATCATTGCGCCCTAGGCAGCTGCCTCTTCTGCCTACCCCTAGTTCCGGCCCTGCTGGTTTCAATGACAATATTTAAAACCTTTAATTTCTTTTGGTATTGCTATTGTTTAAAGCAGTAAATGTAGAAGCCTGGCCAGATGGTTTCAGAAATCCTCGATAATGGTTGTTTTGTCTAAGATGATGTCTATCATGTGATAGGCATTGGTAAGTGGGAATGAGCAAAACATATAGAACATATGTATTGAAAATTGGAGTTTCACCAGCAGAATTCTTTTTTGCAAATCCATGCTAAAAAACAAACCCTATAGAGTATGCAAGTGCAAGAGAGTGCCCCTTAGTGCTCATTTACAGAGCACTGACTTTTGCAGAAGTCAATGCATATGATAAATGTTCAGGCTATTTTAGATTTTTGAAACTTGTAAAATTGTATGGAACAATATAATTTTGCACTGTGATCAAGTTTTATTCCAAAATTCAGTTTTTCTGATTTGGGTTTTTTCACAAATATTGTAGTGATCAAGAAAACACTTTAGATTTTTAGGTTTATGCATAGGCATTTATTGACTGCAGTACACCTGCACACTTATTATTTGGACTGGAATGTCAGATGTTGCTGTCAGGCAGGAATTGCTCAGGAATACTCTGTTATGTTTCTTTAATATTACTAATATTTAGTGATATTCGAATGAATTCACCAGATGAAAATTCCCACTTTTCATGGCTGGCGAAAAAATTCATGAAGCTGCAGCAAAAATCTGCTGCGTCAAAAACAAATTTGCAGTGAGTCAGAATAGTCACTCATGTCAAAATCACTGTGCATCAAAATTATTCGGACGCCCGTTGAATTCAATGCATTTTGCATTTTGCTAATTTTTCAGCACAACAAAACAGGAGAAATTTGCTCATCACTACTAATATTACTTTAATCAGATGATGGGGCTGGGTAGTATGAAAAAAGTCACTGATCAATTTATACAATTTATATAAGCAACATTTTGGTAAAATATATGACTTTCACTATGGATATTTGTCATAATTTAGTAGAGCAAGGGGAATATGTTCGACCCATGCAGGTTGATGATTGATGAGCCAGACACAGTTTGGAATTCTAAGAGCTCAAGTAAAGAGTGTATTGAGCAGTACGATAATATAGGTGCTGAAGGAGTGTATATGAAGCCTAGATATTAAGAATATATTTCCCAGAAAGCAAAAACAAAAAATTACTTTTGATTGAGTTTCCTAAGGGCAAAACTAGTCAGGGCACTTTGTGTGCTATGGAAAGATTTCTTGTCCCTTAGATGGGAAAATACTTTCCCTATTTCAAATTTTTGTTCCACCTTTTCTCCAATATTATATCATTTGTATTTATAACCTATTTATAACCTATTCACCATTATATACCATTGTATTTATAACCAATTCACTTCAAATGCTCAGTAGATAGAGTAAAATTACACACAGAGGCACATTTATCAAGGGTAATTTCGAATCCATGTGAGTTTTTTAAAATTCCCATAAACTCCCATGAACTTGAAATTTGACCAGTCAAAATGTATTACAAAAGATCTAATTTTTTGAACAGGGGTGAATAGGATCTACCTGAAAACTTGAATTCAAATCTAATTCGATTTGAGTTTTAAAAACTTGATTAGTTGATCTCTGGACCTTTTCTGGACTTCAGCAATTCTGTAGGTTTTAGGTGGCAATAGTCAAGTCTTGTTCTTAAAGGGCCAGAGTAGGATTAAATTGAATTGAATTTGGATAACTCCCTAGTTGAAATTGACAGTTTTGGCAATAAAAAAACAAAAAAAATACAAATTCAACCCTTAATAAATCTGCCCCAAAGTGTGTCATAGAACTTTAGATGAAAATATATTATAATATATTCTACAGTATTGAAGAAAGTGTGAAGAAAATCTCTTTAAACAATAGATTAATGTGCTGAAGCATTAAAAAAAATTGGGGAATTGTGGTTATGAGTCTTGTTAGCTGACTTACCCTATGCAGTCTATAGAACTACCATAATCCTTCATCTGTTGTATTGTTCATCCTTGCACTAAATGCAGGGCATGGAGAAGTTTGGATGCTTTGATGGATGCTAAACAAGCACCAGATTGTGGGAACAGAACAGCTAATTAGAATATGTACTATATTTTCTTCTTCACCGAATGTCAATATCACTCCTCCTTACAAGAGGATTCATACTCTAAATATAACGCAATCTGAATGGAAACCACTATCATGTACTTAATGGGAATAACATAAAACCTGTAACAATTCACTTAGCATGTTTATTAGAAAAAGACATTTATTAAAAAAGACAAATAAAGCATTTTTGTTCATATTTTAGCTCAGTCAGTTAATAAAGTCATTTAGGGGCCGATTTACAAAATTCATGTGAAATGATCGAAGTTCGAATACCGATCGTACTAATTTTTCGTGAAATCGGATATGCAAATTTGGCCTCTTCAATCATCGAATATCGAATAGATCGAATAGATCGAATAGATCGAATAGATCGAATGATCGGATGATCGGATATTCGATCATTCGATGATCGAAGGAATCAAAATTTTAAATTTATTCGACTGCCTACTTTGCCAGCCCTCCTTAGGCTTCTGAACAGGACTGGACTGAGAATTAAAATAGGCCCTGGCATTTCAGGTACACAAGAGGCCCATCAGCCCACATAGAGGCCCAAACAGCCCCCACCAGCCCACTAAACACTGACTTTCTATGGGACCTTAAAGCAGCCCCTCTGGCATTTGCCCTAACCCACAAATGGCCAGTCCGGGCCTGCTTCTGAAGCTAAGTCCTGCTCGAATACCATACGTACAATCATAGCGTTCGTTCGATCGTTGGAATCGTACAAATTTTTCAGACTCTCAAAGGAAATTTCACGATTTTTTTCATGAAATGAATGATCGTATCCGATCGTACGAATTCATCGAGCAATCGTATTGCGAGCAAAATGATAGCCTGAAACAATTTGATAAGCATTTGATGGTCGATTGCTTATCGAATTACGAATTTGGTCGAGTTAATTTCCAGGAATAATAGTAAATTTGCCCCTTAGTATTTTAGGAAAGGATTTTGAATTCTGATAGAAATTAATATGTAGTTCTGCTTAACTGGTCAAACATCTACAGAAAAACTAACACATTCAAACATTATGAATACATTTAAAAAATATTAAAATGTAAGTAAATCATACATATGGGGGAAATTATATTTAAACACTTGTCTGAGATGGGCCACCATGTCCCACCATGCAATTCCATTTTAACAGACTGTAATCAATCATTATTCCATTGAATATAATGAGGTGACATATTATATCTCTGTATGTCCTTTTAGGGCAAAGATGTTCAGATGTTTAAATTAAATATAGCCTGTGATCCATAGTGATGGGCGAATCTCCCGCGATTCGCTTCGCCTAGAGATTCGCGAATTTCTAGAGAAATTCGCGAATCGGCGAAAAATTTGCGAAACGAGTCGCGGGACGATTTTGTGACGCGTCGCGTCAACTTTGACGCGTCGCGTCGTTTTCGTCGCGCGTCGCGTCGTTTTCGTTGCGCGTCGCGTCGTTTTCGTTGCGCGCCGCGTCGTTTTTCGTTTTTAACCTAGATAACTATACATTTCTTAATAATTATTGCATCTCTTTTTTTTCTTACAGTTCATAAATAAATAATATGACACCATTGTCCTTAAGCCTGTAAACCTTACTTTCCTCCAGAATTTGCTAGCCATATTAATTATACATTTGCAGGCAACCGGTTTAATTACATTCTGCACAGCTAAATCCATTTACTGAGATTCAGAGAAAAGATTCCAATATTTTTGAAGTAGCAGAAATATATAAACTATTCTCCTGCTTGAAACATTTATTTTCTTTGAGACATGATATGATTGCACTAAAAGAAGTGACCGTGCAGATGAAAAAAATAATGTGTTTCGAGCTTGTTATCCATCCATCAAATGAGACATCAATTGGGTTTCTCCTCCTGCGCTAGTGACACACTTTGGTTGTTTCTGTTCACTCTAGCCTTGGGGCAGACACTTCCCATGATATCTTAGTTTTCATAATATGTCTTTTGCGCTAACAAAACATATTTAATTCGCTCATTTCAGTTTAAGATTCCCCACTTATCACTATAATTCTGATTTTAAGGGGGAAATTTACTATTATTCCCCCCAAAAAAATCGTTTCTATTCGATATTCGATTAGCATTCGATTTTCGAATGTTAATCAAATAATTCTAGGCTACCTTTTATTCGATATTCGATCATTCAACGATCGAATACAAATTCATTCAAACAGTTGAAGAAATCATTCAACTGAACGAATAAATCATTTGATCCAGTGTCGGACTGGGACATCAGGGGCCCACCCAAAAACTAGGGGCCCACCAAAAAATTGTCTACCAGGGGCCCACTCTCAGTACTATTTTCTTCCTCTACTCATTCAACCTCTATTCTCCTAGTGTATTTTCTTTACATACTATTATCTATTATTACATCTAATTAGCCTCTAGAAATAGGGAATGGCCATGAACTTGACCAAATTAGCAGCATGAGGGCCCACTGACACCTGGGCCCACCGGGATTTTTCCTGGTATCCTGGTGGGCCAGTCCGACACTGTACTTCAAGAATAATCACCAGTATGCTCATAATTATCAAGATATTATCAGATGCATATTTAACTCCATCAAGGTTCTTTTTTTTCTTGTTTTTTTTTTCCATTTGTTTTTCCGTTTGTTTTTTTCATCTCTTTGTATATATAAGAATAACAAGCTTTAGAGGTAACAGACCAAAATGTGATAAAAGTTTAAAAGTCTATGTTATGTTATTATTATATATGGACAACTTTAAGTGCAAACTGACCAAATTAGAAGCATGAGGGCCCACTGACACCTGGGCCCACCAGGACTTTTCCTGGTGCCCTGGTGGGCCAGTCCGACACTGATTCAATCATTCGAATGATCGTACGAATCCTATTCGATCAGGACTTAGCCTCAGAAGCCTATGGGAGTGCTTCCATAGGCTTCTATTGCAATTCGGTAAGTCCAATCTGCCGAAGTAGGCAATCGAATAAACTTTAAAATTAAAATCCTTCTCTGGTCGAATGATCGAATATTCGTCCATTCGACTCTATTCAAATGTATTATATCGTTCGACCATTCCCTATTCGATGATCGAATATGCCAAAATTCACATATTCGACCAAACGAATAAATTCTACGATTTTCGATTCGAATTAGTTCGAACTTCGAATCCTTCACGTGAAAAAAGCTGTATAGATACAGTATTTTAATTGAACTTGTCAAACCTTGTTTACCTATAACAGAATATAAAACGTTTTCTCTGATACGATTTTGGATAGATTTAACGCAAGTGAGCAAATACAGGGTTATGGACAGCGTCTGACTGGCCCACCAAGATACCAGGAAAACTCCTGTTGGACCCAGGAACGAGTAGGCCCACCTGTTTCAAACCATTTCTAACAATTGCATGTCTATTACCTACTTCTGTATGGTAACAAAGGGGCCAAATAGATGGAAAATAGAGTATATCATGTAAACAAAATGTACTAAGAAAATTAAAAAGGTTGAGTGAGAAGTGGAAGAAAATTAGCTTGGGGAATGGGCCCATGGTTTGAGGTTTTCTGGTGGGCCCTTGGCATCCCAGTTATGGAAGATAGCTATTAGTACAAGTTTATCCAGAGACTAGTCCGATTGCCATTTTGGAGTCAAGAAGTATTTTTCCCCCCTAGGCAGGTTAAATACTATTAACTTAATATGTTAATATGTTACTATCTTACATGTAGGTTGCACAAGACAAAAATCATCTGCTAATATCTAAGTACAGATATACTCATGAGCAGCCATCAAAAGATCTGTTATATCAAAAGATCTGTTCAGTAACCTGTAAGTGAATTAATTCCACAAGTGATTTCTTCTGCCATTTTGCTTTCAGAAGACATCTCATTCCTACACTAAAGAGAAATACATTAGGATCCGTGAAAATGAAAAACTCCATGAAAATGTTGATACACACCTTTGAGAATGAAGAAACCATATTTGCTTCATTTTTATCTGATTAAAGACCTCAACGACTTCCTCTCCAAGTTTGTGACCTAATTGCTTTTGCAAACATTCACAGTGTGAATGTTCGAACGATATTAACCATTCTATCAAACTTTTTTTATTCGATCAAAAAAACTTGAAAAATCCTATGGGAGCTTCCCAGAGGGTTATATAGCAATTTGGTAGGTTTAATCTGCCGAATTGTTATATCAAATTTTTTTTTAAAGGACAAGTACTTCAAATTCGATTTTTTTTAAATTTGGCAAATTCAAATAGATTTTTTGGCTATTCGATAGTCGAATTTTGCAAATTCAAAATTCAATTTTTTTCAGTTCAAATCCTTTACACGATTTAGTAAATCTGCCCCTAAATGTCTGATATCGATAATGTGCAATGTGGACATGGTTTTCACTCCATGTACTTCCTGCCTCCTGTTCTAAAGTAAGTACAGTGTGCCCACTTCTGAAGGTGCGATTAGGTCCAGGCTTACAGTACCAACAGCAGCCTGTGTTATTCACGACAGAGCATTTAAATTCATTAAAGATTAAAGATAGTAAGATTAACTTACTATGTTACTACTGTATGTATGAATCTCAATAATACATTATGAAACAGTGAACAAATTATACATAAATTTTAGATCAAAACTTGGTAGGCAGATCTGGAGGAAAGCAGATGTTTTTCTTAAACATACAGTAGAACCTTGATGTTAAGTTCTCTAATTTTAAGTTTTCCAACATTTTACATTTTTTATTTGTGATCTCACCAATTTATAATGCATTTCAATGGGTGCATTTCCCTGATTTTAAAGGGCAATGAAAGTCTAAAATAGAATAAGGCTAGAAATGCTGTATTTTGTATACTAAACATAAACCTGAACTTACTGCACAACAAGCCTAATGAAACAAATGATTTATGCTTTCATAGTTGAGACTCATTTCGCGAATTTTTCACCGATTCGCGAATTTCTCTAGAAATTCGCGAATCTTTAGGCGAAACGAATCGCGGGAGATTCGCCCATCGCTAATAAAGAAAATAAGAAAAATATGCCCCTAAGTGGGGGGTCGTCTTATACGCCGGGTACTACTTCATCCTACTTCATCCGACATCGATCGCGATCTGCCCCTCTGCTCCAGCCGCAATTCCTGGTTGTGACGTCAGAAGTCTCGCGAGACGAGACTAGACGCGCAACCAGGCAGCAGTGAGTTTTGAGAAAAGAGCGCGGGGAGGCAGAGCAAACAGAGTTTGAGCAGCAAGATGCAGAAGGTAGGGCTAAGCACCTAACTGGGACACAGGGAAACATGGACACAGTGACACAGAAGGCGGTCTGAAAGCAGCAAGCAGGGACACAGAAGGGGGGCTGACAGCAACAGTGACACAGAAGGAGGGCCAACAGCAGCAAGCAGGGGCACAGACGGTGTGCAGAAGGTGTGCGGAAGAGGGGGTAGTCTTATACGGCGAGTATATAACAAACTGTACATTTTAAGTGGAAATGTTGGGGGGTCGTCTTATACGCCCAGTCGTCTTATACACTGGCAAATAGGGTTTATCTTGTATATGGGATTTTAGCTCCAATGGTTTGTTCATAGATGGTTTCTGGTACCCATTTACAGAGCCTGATAACTAGGGATGGCGCGAACTGTTCGCCGGCGAACTTGTTCGCGCGAACATCCAGTGTTCGCGC
>CM044446.1:92705829-92749720 GCA_024363595.1 Xenopus borealis | reverse complement strand
AGTCTATGGGGTTCGCGAACCGTTCGCGAACCGTTCGCAATTTACCGGAAGTTCGCGAACTAGTTCGCGAACTTTTTTTCGGCGGTTCGCACCATCCCTACTGATAACTAATGATTACCTTCTACCTCTTAAAGTAAGAAATGTGAACAGTATCTTCAATTAATACTTTTTCTTTAGCAATATGCATCAGTTCAACTTACTGTAATTTAAATCTAATTAAAGAAATATGTTGATGTTTTCCTGCTGTTTCTATGTATTTATCAATGTAATTATTGTCTTGGTATGAGCTCTTTTCATGACTGGTAACCACAGTGCTACTAGAATTGCAGAAGCAGCTATGAAGCAGGTTTTGCATCAGAAAATCTAATGTAATTACTTGATTTTATAAAAAGTTAAGGGAAATACAATAATTGAGGTTGTGTTATTGCCTTGGATTATCTACTGTACGTCTATAAAATTGTAATGAAGAAACTCAAGCAGCATGGAACTCGTCCTTGGAGAGGAAGACGATTTATGGTGAGCAACCGCTACATAACAGGACTGCAGATGTTTAGTCATGTATAGCCACAACTATATTTTTCATTCTCAAAAAGGAAACAAAATGTAATAAAACAGAGATAAAGAAAACTGAGTGCACAAAAATATATACTTAATGAAATTCACACTAACATTGCATCATAGCTCCACATGATGAAGCATTTGATGCTGATATACATTCAGTAATTCTCTATCATAGAAAAAGCAGAAAAAGAAGCCTGTCATGGTGTACTACAGTACATTATGACTGTACCTAGATATCCATGACTATATCAAATCACAGGGCAACACACACAGTAGTTAGTGCTTTTGTAAAGTTGCATCTCCACACATGCTCTCTCATTGCATCCATGATAAATATCGAAACAACCATTATACTGACAAAGCCTGTGATTCTCAGACGTTTTTATTTGTATACTGTAGATATACATGGACATATAGTATAATAGTGATGAAAAAAGTGGTTTTAATTCAACACTGTGAAATTGGAGGTTGGTGATGTCTTCCTTTTGTAACTAGAGAAACCTTCAAATTATTTCAAACCCTAAAAATTCATTATTCATTATCATTAGGGATTCTATAGCCTGAGTACTCAAAGTAAAGAAACAATACAAAGTCTTAGAGAAAGGTTTGGGGAGATGTGAATATACAGAACAGAGAGGACTTGGACCATTTTGAATAGGACCATAACTTTGGCGAGCCCCTTGCATAAACAGTTTTTAATCACCGCTGTTTCAGGGCCCCCCTCCAGACCCCTGCTCCCTCCCTTGCATGCTTCTTTTTTGCAGTGCATGCAGATCTTTTTTGCCATACATGCATGTCTTTTCTTCTTTGCTATCATGTGCTCGTTTTTTTCTGTCACAGAGAAGGGAGGTTGTGGCAGGAAGAGGTTTCAGGGAGCGAGTCTGGGTCAACAGGGCCCACAAGAGCCAAGACCCATCAAGTTTTTTTTCCTGGTGTTTCTCCGGCCTAGTCTGACCATGATTACAGGTGACCCACTACCTCCCCTTTCACACATCCCTGTTAATACTTGTATTATACGTAACACCTCCCCAGTGGATAACATGGATAACCCTAATTTAAAATCTTTGGAGGTTTAGCTAGCTCTGACATCTAATAAAGTACTTTATAAAAACACAAAAAAAGCCTGGATAAATAGGGTAGAAATAAATTACAATAAACTGTAGAATTAACAAGAGATTTTTTTAAAAAAATGCGTCTTTCATCTAATGTTCTGGGGAAGGCTGAGATTTGCCAATGGATGCACACATTAACAGACAACTACTAAATCCTTCCCAGATTGTATTTTTGCTCATGTCGCTATATTGGCACGAAATCTTTTTTACAGCAGAGAAACTTACACATTTATTTAGGCTCAATGGCTTTCCTGAAATAGTATGATACTGTAACACTATTGTGGGACCTTGCAGGCCAACGGGGTTAATCATCAGCTAGTTTTAAAGAGTTTTAGTTACACGTGACTCTAACACTCCATGCTAGAGCCTTCACTAAGTGGAAGTACAAAGGTGTGGTGTAGAGTAACTACAACTCCCACAGGCTACTGTGCAATAAAACATTTACAAGGCATTACTCACATCACAGTGGTTCAGAGACAAGTGGCACAGGCACATCACATACAGAGCATTACACAGGCTGACACTCCCTTGGGACAGACTTGGCTGGAATTTTACTTCACCTTTGCAACATATCCCAGTAGTGGTCTTGATCACCTCAGGAAAATCCTCTAACCTGATTCCCTCTCCACTGGAATCCATACACTACAAGCAACATGGCCTGCCTCTCTGTTGGAGCTCTGAGCTGCTCTTTTTAGCTCAAACATAACTGACTTACACTCCTAGAGTCTACTAGTACTGGAGATACACCTGCCACTATCTACTTGCATCATTCACGGGGCTCTGTCCCTGATTTTACTGGGCCCATGCCCAGGCTCAGAGCACACATCCGTCCTGTTCCCTAGGTGGAAGGCAAAGAGAAAGCTGCCACTCCTTTCCCAACACTATACCAAAGTGAGGCAGGATATGGTCACAGCGCCTCCTGGCCAATAGCATTGGATATGGAAATCCTTAAACTAGATACATGAGCTTTTGTCCAGTAACTATGGAAAAGGAATGGGTATTTAAAGCCCTAGGGACACATTTAACCATAGGGGGTCCCCACAATACATTTTCAACAAACTTAATTTCTCATGAGATACCAACTTATGGAAGTAAAAAAGGGGGAGAAGTGTTTTCTTATTGTCCATATTTTAGTTTTTTAGTTATTGTCCATATAACAAATTGTCTTTGTCCTTGGTATATGCATTATTAAAATATTTAAACAATGGTGCAGGCTATCATGTTTTTGTGCCCAGCTCCCATTGACTTTTGATTTCTTAGCTATACAGTACCTATAGTTCTAATCCTAGGTAAAGGAAATTAAGCATTTGCACAAGCAGTTTTCAGCAATCACCCATCCACAGCACTCTACCCCTTGTATGGCACCATGGGAGGGATGGAGGCACAATGCACATGATCATTACCATTGATCTTTGTAATGGTCTGGCACTGGTAAAATTAATATAAAATATGGTCAATATGCAAATGATATGTTTTCCTGGAATTATGCCATGGTCTATGCAGGTAAGCACAATTTTCCTGATATCTGTGCATTTATAATTAGGAGTTCTACTGTATTTATAATCACGGTTACCTTGTTAGTACCAAGGTGAATGACAAATTGAGATTTTTTTATATACCTTTGTTAGGAAATTGAGCAATCATATAAACTATAATACACAATTTTCTTAGTAAACCTGGATATTGTTATTATTTAATGTCATAATGTGATTCATTGCCCTCAGAATAGTATCTGAAAAATGTCAACACCATCACTCACACAAAAAAAATGTGCATAAGTAGGAATAGCATTGATCCATTTCACAACTGGTCATTTGCTTTCTTAATTCTATAAGAGAACATACTATGTGTACATGTAAAACAGGAGGCTGACACTTCAGCAAAAATCTGCCAGATTGTATAAAATGTTTAATAAATTTGCTTCAAGAGTTGTCTATAATTTTTTTTTATCATGTAGTTTTTAAATAATTCATTATATTTAATTGTTGACTATTGTTCTTTCAAACAACTTATCAAACAACAGCACTAGTGTGAAATATCTGTAGATGTTACACCACTCATCCAACTGGGTTTCTCAATTCAGAATAACTGAATTTATAACTAGTGATGGGTGAATCTCCCGCGATTCGCTTCGCCGGAAAATTAGCGAATTTCTAGAGAAATTCGCGAATCGGCGAAAAATTAGCGAAACGAGTCGCGGGACGCTTTTGACGTGCGGCGCGTCGTTTCCAATGCGCATCGCGTCGTTTTCGGCGAGTCGCGTCGTTTTCGGCGCGCCGCGTCGTTTTCGTCGCGTCGCGTCAAAAACGATGCGCGACTCGTTTTTTTGGCGAAATTTCGCTTGCCAAAATTTCGCTGGTGATTCGCGAATCGCGGGAATTCGCCGCGAATTCGACCCTGGCGAATAAATTCGCCCATCACTACTTATAACTTATAAATTATTCTGAATTGAGAGATGTTGTTAGATGACTGGTGAAAAGTCTTCAAGGAAAAACACAGCAAGTCCAGTTGATTTAACTTATTTCTACAGATATACCATGACCTGAAGGAATGAGAATCTTCACAAACATATTGTGAAATAGTAACAATATACAGTGGTGTGAAAAACTATTTGCCCCCTTCCTGATTTCTTATTCTTTTGCATGTTTGTCACACTTAATTGTTTCTGCTCATCAAAAACCGTTAACTATTAGTCAAAGATAACATAATTGAACACAAAATGCAGTTTTTAAATGAAGGTTTACGTTATTAAGGGAGAAAAAAAACTCCAAATCTACATGGGCCTGTGTGAAAAAGTGATTGCCCCCCTTGTTAAAAATAACTAAGAACAAAAGTAATTGAGATCTATCAGTCTGGTAAAGGTTATAAAGCCATTTCTAAAGCTTTGGGACTCCAGCGAACCACAGTGAGAGCTATTATCCACAAATGGCAAAAACATGGAACAGTGGTGAACCTTCCCAGGAGTGGCCGGCCCCAAGAGCGCAGAGACAACTCATCCGAGAGGCCACAAAAGACCCCAGGACAACATCTAAAGAACTGCAGGCCTCACTTGCCTCAATTAAGGTCAGTGTTCACGACTCCCCCATAAGAAAGAGACTGGGCAAAAACGGCCTGCATGGCATATTTCCAAGGCGCAAACCACTTTTAAGCAAAAAGAACATTAAGGCGTCTCAATTTTGCTAAAAAACATCTCAATGATTGCCAAGACTTTTGGGAAAATACCTTGTGGACCGACGAGACAAAAGTTGAACTTTTTGGAAGGTGCGCGTCCCGTTACATCTGGCGTAAAAGTAACACAGCATTTCAGAAAAAGAACATCATACCAACAGTAAAATATGGTGGTGGTAGTGTGATGGTCTGGGGTTGTTTTGCTGCTTCAGGACCTGGAAGGCTTGCTGTGATAGATGGAACCATGAATTCTACTGTCTACCAAAAAATCCTGAAGGAGAATGTCCGGCCATCTGTTCGTCAACTCAAGCTGAAGCGATCTTGGGTGCTGCAGCAGGACAATGACCCAAAACACACCAGCAAATCCACCTCTGAATGGCTGAAGAAAAACAAAATGAAGACTTTGGAGTGGCCTAGTCAAAGTCCTGACCTGAATCCTATTGAGATGTTGTGGCATGACCTTAAAAAGGCGGTTCATGCTAGAAAACCCTCAAATAAAGCTGAATTACAACAATTCTGCAAAGATGAGTGGGCCAAAATTCCTCCAGAGCGCTGTAAAAGACTCGTTGCAAGTTATCACAAACGCTTGATTGCAGTTATTGCTGCTAAGGGTGGCCCAACAAGTTATTAGGTTCAGGGGGCAATTACTTTTTCACACAGGTTTGGATTTTGTTTCTCCCTAAATAATAAAAACCCTCATTTAAAAACTGCATTTTGTGTTTACTTGTGTTATCTTTGACTAATAGTTAAATGTGTTTGATGATCAGAAATATTTTGTGTGACAAACATGCAAAAGAATAATAAATCAGGAAGGGGGCAAATAGTTTTTCACACCACTGTATTTCCCACTACTAAATGGTGACTGAGCAGAACAAATTTTGTTAGGTCAGGGGTACACGATAATAAGCCACAAATATCTTACAAATTATTAAAAGTATTCATAAAGCAGATAAATATTAAACAGAGATGAGAAAATTGTTTTGGTTGATACAAATTTGCAGCATAATTGACTTTTTCTGCTCTATAATTTACATTTTACTTTGCCAGGAAAAAAACCATGGCAAACCAAATGCCAATTGACTCCAATGCATTTGGTGCAAGAAAAAACTGCTATTGACTACAATTCATGTGGCATGAAACAAGCTGTAAAGACACATTGTCAATGTGTGTCAAGTCAACAAGTGTTTTTTTTTTGCTGCTATTTATCACACACAATGCATTACAGTCAAGGGAATTTTTTTAAGTTTTCAAGTTCACGCTAAATATTTTTGTTGCGTTTTTCTCAGTGAAGATTTTTACAGTGAATTTTTATAGATAAAATTTGCAGATCACGAAACACTAAAGGGGTTATTTATTAAAGTCTGACTTTTTCTGGTCTGCCTTGTAAAGGATGCTTCTAAAAGTCCAAATAAAAAAGTATTCCATCTCAAACCTGCCAAAGTCATGTAGAAGTCAATGGAAGAAGTCCCATTTACAACTGTAAGATATCATGATCTGGGTTTTGTACTAACATACAATTTTTACGCATGATTTTAGTAAATAATACATTTAGGGGCAGATTTACTAAGGGGCAGATTTACTAAGAGGCGGAATTACTAAGGGTTGAACATTTGAATAAAATTTTAATTTTTAAAATCAAATTTTGATGTAATTTTGGGCTACTTTGACTATTGAATAGCCCAACATTTGATTCGAATTGAAAACATTAGAAAATTTGAATTTTTTAATTTCTTGCCCTTTAAAAATCTTTCAACTTCAACTATTCACCAGCTTAAAGCTGCCGAGTTGCCATTTTAGCCTATAGGGATCTCATAGAACTTTTCCTGAAAAAATTCAAAGTTCCAAGAATTCAAAGGATTTTGCAGAGAAATAGGAGCAGATTTATTAAAATCAAAAAATTTAACTTTTTTGTCATATAGCACACTTGAGAAATGCTGTAGGGGTTTTCTCATTATTTTCTATTTGCAAGTATTTATCATTGTTATCACCTGAAGTTTCTTGAACATGATATCAGCTGAGAAGTATATCTATAGTAAGTCAAATCAACTGGACTTGCTGTATTTTGTTTTCTGTTGAAGAGAGTACGTCCTGTTGGTTTGACTTATTGCTATAGATACTGTATACCATGACCTGGATGATTGAGTACAGTAAGCGGAAAGAGGTATATTTGTATTCTAACAAATGATGACAGGCAAAATGATGTTTTTAAAACATTTTTTTGAAAGAATGAGCAAATACATTTTTTGCCGAGAACAGTAAATTTATAATTTTTAACCTCTGATAAATTTACAAATTAGCTTCAACACAATAACTCAAAGGTGTATAAATAGTGCATAACATTTTGTTTTGTGCTACTGGAGACTCCTTAAGTAACTGCAAGTATGTTGGGATGGAAAATTATATACAGATATCTATTAGGTCCAAGTCATCTTTGTTTTTTCTTTCTTTTTAAGGTGTTGCAGGAATTGACTCCCAAAAGGGAGACATTCAGCCTGGCTGAAATAAAAAAATCACCACTCTGTTTAGTAGTATTGCTGGCCAGGCTGACAGACACAGTTTGTTGGAGCCACAGAAATTGAGAAGGATTGTGCACTTACAGAGTATGACAGAATGAATAAGTCACTTACGGCTTCCTAAGATCTCCCTGTACAACATGCAGAACATACGCATCCTTCAAATGTGTGTTTTCTGTGAATAAGGAAGGTTTCATATGAGAATAAGGATGTACTATTGCATTTCAGCCCTGAAAAACAGACAAATAAAAATGGTTTGGTTATCATGTGAAAGCATAATCTGGATCTCACTGAACTCTGTGACCTACTGTATATTCATTGTTTTATCTTCCAGAGCATGTAATTAAAATTGATTGGGCGATTTTTACAGTTTTGCTGTGCCCATTTACTTTTCAGGTTAAAAGCTCATATGCCTGTTAAATACATCCTTCATGTATAATTAAACCCTGCCATCCCTACAACCTAGGTATCCATTTCTATAATAATAAGCTGCCCTATTTTTCTCCTTACATGAAACTTTGAAAATAAAGGAATTTCATAAAAAACATGATTATCTGAAAAATGAAATCGTATCTTAAAAGATTAAATATTTTATACTTGATTGATAAATTATAATTAGCCATGTTTACACCATGAGGCTTTTAACTTTGTGTGTTCTGAAACTTGAACAGAAGACTAGGAGACTAGCAAGTTGATTGAACATACAAATTTGAATTTTTTCTAATTTTATTTTAGAATTGGTAGACTCATTGAAATTATGAGTAGTAAACAATGAAATTGTTTGCAGTGGAAGTGACACCCATTTACTTTAATGAGTAACAAAAATGTAGTGCTTAAAAAAACAGAATTTTTGGTAAAGCGAAAGAGATCAGAGTTGACAATCACTAATTATGAGTAGAATATGAATTAGTAGCAGGTTTTCTTTCTACTTTATTTAGCCTAGTTTTCACTAAGCACACATTTGAGTTTTTATTATTTTTTTACTTTTATTCGCCAAAAAACTCTAAAATATGCACATTTGAATTTTTATAAATTGGCATCTATCAAACTCAAATCTATCTATTCAAAGCAGTTTCACATTGCCAAAGAAGGTAATTCCTTCTTTGTTGTTCTTTAGGGACAAGCAAAATTTTTAGCACAGTAACTAATTCAACTGATATTCATCGATATCAATTTAATGAACCAGAGTAACTGGCCTATCAAATCGATCATTGCCAAAGCTTTAAGAGTCATTCTAAAACAACAGTTGGTTTCAAAAATTGAATACTGTACCTAAGAAGCCATGCATTGATCATGTTGTTAGCCTATTTCCTGATAATTAATATAAACATATTAACAGTTGTCATAATAAAGGTTTCCCAGAGGATCCCTATTAGTTTAGTTTTGACTAAATTATTCTGAATTGATCTTATATATAAAAATGTAAGTCAGACTTAAATTTTTGTGTTTGAAAAATGTAACTTGACTGCAGGTAGATTCTATAGGATTAGTCGCCTATAGCAGTCAATCAGCAGGTAGCTTTAATTGGTGACCTTTTTAAATGCAAACATTTTATTGGTTGCTTTGAGTTACTGCATCTGGGAAAACTCTGTGGCTTTTATCACATATAGGGAAATTGTAGTTTTTGTAATCCCTCGACTTCGACACTTTAAAGGAACAGTAACACCAAAAAATAAAAGTGTTTTAAAGTAATGAAAATATCATGTAGTGTTGCCCTGCACTGTTAAAACTGATCTGCTTGCTTCAGAAACACTACTATAGTTCATATAAACAAGCTGCTGAGTAGCAATGAAGGAAATTGAAAAATGGCTATATGGCACAGGAAAAGTAATGGATAGCACATAACATTATGTTCTACAGAGCTTATCTGCTATCAGCTGTGTAACTTGAGCCTTTTGTCCTTTGACTAGTTGCCCCCATTGCTATACAACAGCTTATGTATATAAACTATAGTAGTGTTTCTGAAGTAAACACTTCAGTTTTACCAGTGCAGGGTAACACTGCATTATATTTTTCTTACTTTAAAAAAAATAATTTTTTATGTTAATGGTCCTTTAAAGATGGCAAATTGCCATTGCAGTTCATGGGGACCTCCTAGAACCTGTCCTGAAATTTTTTCTAGATCCTAGGAATTCAAAAAAGATTTTACGCAAAATCGTTCAAATAGTTACATAGTGCTATCAAACATTTCTAACGATTTTTGTTCGATCGAAAATGGACCTATTCGATCGAAATAGGTCCATTTTTGATCGAAAAAGCCCTTTAAAAAAATGTAATGGTCGAATTTCGAAGTTTATTCACTTCATTAGTAAATCTTCCCCTTAATGTAATGCACAATGTATTTAATGTAATGCAAGTTAAACGTGAGTTATTTAGAAACTGAAGCTGTCAGTTTATCAGGGCTAATCAATAGATATTCCTTCCTGCAAATTCTATTATAAAGTATGACATTTACAAGGTTAAAGCTTTTATGTCTTGGCTTGTATTGTTATTATATTTTATTCTTACTGTATATGAGTAGTGATGGGCGAATTTATTCGCCAGGGGCGAATTCGCGGCGAATTCCCGCGATTCGCCGCTGGCGAATAAATTCGCGAATCACCAGCGAAATTTCGCTTGCCGAAAATTCGCCGAAAACGAGTCGCGCGTCAGTCGCGCGTCATTTTTGACGCGACGCGACGAAAACGACGCGACGCGCGTCAAAAACGACGCGACGCGCGACGAAAACGACGCGACGCGTCAAAGTTGACGCGACGCGCGACAAAATCGTCCCGCGACTCGTTTCGCGAATTTTTCGCCAATTCGCGAATTTCTCAAGAAATTCGCGAATTTTTCGGCGAAGCGAATCGCGGGAGATTCGCCCATCACTATATATGAGGCAATTTGAACTGAGAGATTTTGTAAAGCAAATGTCATGAATTAGAAAGTGTACACAGACTTATAGAAACCCAAATTGCTTCTTCATGAGTTTCTCGTGTGGATCTCAATATAAAGCTCCCAAAAAATATGCAAACAACTTTTAAGGACCGATTTACTAAATTCACATGAAGGATTCGAAGTTCGATCAAATTCGATCGAATTTCGAACGTAGGATTTATTTGTTTGGTCAAATATGTGAATTTTGGCATATTCGATCAACGAATAGGGTATGAGCGAACTATCAAATACATAAGAATAGAGTCGAATGGACAAATATTCGATCATTCGACCAGCGAAGGATTTTAATTTTTAAGTTTCTTCGATTGCCTACTTCGGCAGATTGGGCCTACTGAATTGCAATAGAAGCCTAAGTCATGATCGAATAGGATTCCTACGATCGAAGTGTTCGATCGTTCGAATCATTCGAATGATCAAATTATTTATTCGTCTGATCGAATAGATTTGTATTCGATCGTCGAATGATTGAATATCGAATAAAAGCTAGCCTAGAACTATTCGATTAACATTCGAAAATCGACTGCTAATCGAATATCGAATAGCAACAAATTATTTCTGGGGAATAATAGTAAATTTGCCCCTTTCTGTATGTATTTTATTATTCTGCTATTTAATCACATAAGTTATTACTGACCACCACAGTAAACAAACACACACTATTGCCCTTTTTTCCAATGTTGCCATCAAGCTAAAAGAAGTGCCTTGTGAATCAGACATACTGTATTAAGCCCATGTCTACTGCAATACATGGAAAAATTGTCATGTTCATTGACACATTTTCTACAACAATGTCATTTTTTAATGCATATTGTATGAATATTGTCCCATTATCCAGAAAGCTCCAAATTATGGGAAGGCCATTGTCCATAAACGCCATTATAAATAAAAATCATTCTCATCATTAACAATTTTTTTCCTTTTTCTCTGTCATAATAAAACTTGTATGTGGTTGTAAGCTGCATGAATCTATTCTGGCAAAACAATTCTAATTGGATCCCAAGCATTCCAAATAAAAGGTTATATATTTGTATTGACCATTTAGAATCTGGTATGGCACACCTGTATTTTAGAAGCTCAGCCAGCGTCATAATTCTAGAGGGACTTTCAATTTTTATTTTTTATTTTTATCATTTATATTGAGACTTTGATCACAGCAATATGCACCTATATTTGACATCATAAAGACTTGAATATGCCTATTCACAACCTGAAGTCATTGATATCCTCACACTAGATTGAAATATGCAATAAGAATCTCTAGGCAATTATGCTGCATAATTCATAAGTAGTTCTATCTTGGCTGCAAATGCATGGTACACTATTTCTAGTTCCACAAACAAATTCATGTAGGCTAAACAGAAAGAGAGGGTACAAAGCTCATTCACAATCAGTGGAGATAATTAAACTCAAAGCCTTTGGTTGACCTTTATTTTTAGGAAAATAACTAACTGCATTTTTCCAGCGTGCAACTATACTTACTTATTAAACTGCATTGTCAAAAAATATTGATGGATACCTTAAATAATAATTTGAATACAGGTAAATGAGTGTTAAAGGAAAACTATGCCCCAAAACTATACTGAGGCAAATGCTCATGTTTTTTTATCAAGCTTCCATCCTCCATTTACCTTTTCTATTTTAACATTTTCATACAGTAATATTCTCTCATTAAACACCCTCAATTACTGCATCTAAATTATTTTAATGCTGTGAATAAAGCAAGGAATTACGTGTGTTTATGTTCTGAATAAAAAAATTCGGGAAAAATATCCGCAAAAATCATACAATTTGAATTTTCACTCGTTTTTTGTCTCCAATTAAATTGTGTTTTTTTAATAATAAATAAGGTTCAATCATGGATCCTAGACTATTTTAGTAAAAATAATCAGAAAAAATCAGACTTTGATAAATAAGGCCTGGCATTTCAAGGGGCCACCAGAGACCCTGATTTCAAGGGAGAAAAAAAACAATGAATCC
Source organism: Xenopus borealis (assembly GCA_024363595.1). NCBI lineage: Eukaryota > Metazoa > Chordata > Amphibia > Anura > Pipidae > Xenopus > Xenopus borealis. The sequence goes on along the minus strand of CM044446.1, from coordinate 92,737,452 downwards.
CTACATTTGAAAAGTTTGCTTTCAATTTTAACTGATTAAAATAGGCTAGTTTTGCCCACTGCTTTTTTTTGCCAGCTAGATACCATGTCACTGAAGTCTATGGGCAGTATTCTATTCATAGAGATATCACAACTACCACAGTTGCTGCTTCCAAAGTTGCCCCATTTTCCCTGTCATTTCTCTGACCCCATCACAGATGCAAACAAACTCCTATACAGGTATGGAACTTGTTATCCAGGGATTTCCAGATAACAGATCTTTCTGTAAGTCTACTAGAAAATAATGTAAACATTAAATAAACCCAACAGGCTGGTCTTGATTCCTATAAGGATTAATGATGTCTTTGTTTGGATAAAATACATGTTACTGTTTTATTATTACAAAGAAAAAGGAAATCAGTTTTTAAACAGAGATAGCCTTTTCATAATTTGGAACTTTCTAAATAATAGGTTTCTTCAAAACAGATCCTATACCTGTATTTTTGCTGCTGGAAATATATGAAACACAAGCAGAACCTCGAAAAGGAAGAGTTAAGGTCCGTGCTCTGAATAGGGTAAAGGGCCCATCGGAAAATGTCAGACACTGTGTAGATGTAACAGAGCTGTATTTATTAGTATATTGTGCAGGCTCATGCAGTGCAATTGCTGTGGTAGCTTTAAATATTTGGCATGGGATTTGTACTCTGGACAACATTTAGAGAAACAGCTAAATGATGAGGCCGGTATGAAAGTAAAACACTTCAGAGGCAAAATTTCCTGGCATCCAGAAATACAGATAAATGATGAATCCTTCTTTAATATTACAATTGTAAAATGTAAAAATGAAGGCAGAGATTTGTAGTTGCTAGTCTGGATACAATCTTTCCATTGTTCAACGTATGTTCTCACTGATAATTGCACAATTTATCAAAATCTGCTTTCAGGTGTCTACAAGAAGATGTCATTCATCAGCACCCACAGGTCCCTCATCATTTGTGTTAAGCGCATAAACACAAAGCTACCAAAAACAACAAAAAATAAAATGTGATGCCTATAGAAATTAAAATATTAAAAATGTAATCATATAAATGCAGGAGACGTTGCTTTATTTTTATTAGGAAAATTAAAGTATAAAAAAAAACATTTATGGCATGTTTTTCTGGGTTTTCGAACGTGATAATTTATAAATACATTTTTTGTTAAACATTGACTCACATTACTACTCAACAGTCACAATATATATTAACACACATTCGCCCTTTTTAAATGATTTTATCATCAAATTTGTCTAACTGTATTATTACAAGGGCCAGGCACAGAAAGAAGTATACTTAAAGGAACAGTTCAGGGTAAAAATAAAAACTTGGTAAATAGATAGGCTGTGCAAAATAAAAAATGTTTCTAATATAGTTAGTTAGCCAAAAATGTTATATATAAAAGCTGGAGTGAGTGGATGTCTCATATAACAGAATACAACACAACATCCTGCTTTTCAGGTCTCTAAATCTGAGTCAGTCAGCGACTTGAGGGGGGGCCACATGGGACATAACTGTTCAGTGAGTTTGCCATTGATCTTCAGCATTGAGCTCAAATTCAAAAGCAACAGTTATGACCCATGTGGCCCTCCCTCAAGTCATTGATTGGTTACTGTCTGGTAACCAGTCAGTGTAAACAAAAGAGAGCTGAAAAGCTAGGTTAGACTTACAGTCACTCCAGCCTTTATACATTACATTTTTGCCTAACTAACTATATTGAAAACATGTTTTATTTTGCACAGCCACATCTGTTTACCCAGTTTTTACTTTTATACTGAACAATTCTTTTAAAGCAGCAGTTCACCTTCCAAAAACTTTTTTTCATTTCAATTGTTTTCAAGATGTATATCAGAAATATTTTTTAAATTTAATTACTATTTATTTTTTTAACCATTTTTGAAATTGTTTTTGTTTTTGAAATGAATAGGTGTGATGTATGACTGGGAGTACAGCTGCAGGCCCACGGAATTCCCATTATTCACAGCATTTACAGCATGTGCTGAGAACTTCTATATAGTTGCACTATTAACCCTATCATCACCTCCGATCCAGATAGTAGCTCCAATGTTTCCACATTGGCGGTCTCATTAGGCACAGAGCAGGGGCCAAAGAATATTGCATACTCTCAAGCTGAACATCAAAACTTTTTATTATTGTTTTAAAGTACGAGCATTAATTCTGACCCATCAGATGAAATGTGCCCTAGTTACAAAAACGTTGCATGGTCAGAAAAAAAAATATTCAAAAACTGCACATTGTAGTGAGTAGTGATGACTGCCAAATTTTACCTCAAAGTTTTGCTGCAAACATTACGTCCATAGACTATAATGGGTAAAAAAATGTTGAGGAATTTGTCATGTCTCCCATAGACTTCAATGCATTTTGGTGATTTTTTGCCATTTTGCATATTTTTGGCTAAGTTAAATGTGAGTAAATGACCCCCTATATTGTCTGCACCAGGCAGCTTACTTTCTAAACTGTTACAACTACGTAGGTGATGCATTTCTCAACTAACTAATCAATTGCAGCTAATAAATCTCAGGGACCATGCTGTATAGGGGTTGAAGCTGCTACAGTTAAAAGATATATTAAATAATATAGCAAATTGTAACAATTTAGAGAGTCAGTAACTCCCCTCCCACCTTAGAGAACTCCTCTTTGGAAACATGTGGTATGAAAAATGAAACTTCAATTTAAATCTTAGAAAAAGGGTAAAAGGGATAAAATAAAACAAGAGCAACTGTAAAAAGTAATTCAGTTATTCTTTCTAGTGTACTACAGTACTTGAAAACAAGGAAATTGAAAAAGGTGGACTGCCCCTTTAACCAAGGACATAGATAGTGGTGATTCCCATTCATGAGGTCACTACAGAGATATACAAAGAAAACCTTACTCTCAGTTAATTTGTAGCTGTTGGACAGGCTTACCAGTTCTCTAAATTTGCTTCATAAATAGCTAATAAAATCCAGACTTTTGCTAAATCTGACTTTTGATAATTGACATTTTTTTAAAGAATAAAATACTAGATGACAATGGTAACTTTGGCGCCATTGCCTATTTACTACTGGTGACAGTTTATGAGAAGACATTTATTTTCCTTCAGACCTTATTAAATGTGTTCATTGATCTCTGAATGGCTTTGATTTTGTACAGGTATGGGATCCATTATCTGAAACCCTTAATGTCTGAATTACAGAAAGGCTGTCTCCCACAGACTCCATTTTATCAAAATAATACAAATGTTTAAAAAAGATTTCCTTCTTCTCTGTAGTAATAAAACAGTACCTTGTACTTGATCCAAACAAAGATATAATTAATCCTTATTAAAGGCAGAACCAGCCTATTAGGGTTATTTAAGTGACAACAAAAAGTAATATATATATATGAAAAAAAAAAAAAAAAAAATATATATATATATATATAATATAGTTCCAGCTGTGGTGCACTCCAATTAAAGCAAAGTTAATGCCTGGGTGCTGTCATATGAAGTGTAGATAATCCTTTTCCAAAGAATGACGCACTCCAGGACTTCATAGTAGAATCAACCAAGGTGAAGTTTATGTGTCAACGTTTCGGTCCAGTCTGGACCTTTATGTCTTTATGTCTTGAGAAAGGTCCAGACTGGACCGAAACGTTGACAAATAAACTTCACCTTGGTTGATTCTACTATGAAGTCCTGGAGTGCGTCATTCTTTGGAAAAGGATTATATATATAATATATATGTTTGTGGATAATTAGGGGGTTATTTATCAAAATTAGAAATGTTTTCATTATTTTCTGAAAACCACTCCAATCAAATCCACACTGACTCCCCCCTCCCCATCATTTATCAGTACACAGGTATGGGATCAAGCTCCAAATTACGGAAAACCTGTCTGCCAGAAACTCAGTTTTATAAAAAAAATTCCAAATTTCTAGTTGACTATAAAGATCCAACATGAAACATGATTGAATAAACACATAAAACAAAGCTTAAACTTAGTGAATTTGTGTTTTACTCATAATTTTGAATCCAAAATTACAAAAATTAAAAAAAATATGAAGAAATCACTTATATAGTGGGACAATTCCCACTGCCTTAACTGAACATGGAAGCTTTTGGATGCCAAATTCTTACAATCAAGTTTTGTGCACTTAATAGAGCTCTAAAATTCAAGTTTTAAAACTTTTCTAATTCTTATTTGTGAGTTTTAGTGCATAAAAAACTTGACTTGCAGTAAAAATTTCAATGCTGAAAATCAGCTCACTAAGCACCACATGGAGGCTACAACATCTACTGGATTGTTTTGCTCAACATTAAAACTTTTCAGACCAATATCTGACATGTTAACTTGACATACATTTTATCTGCCCTTATATATTGGGCAAAGCTCCCACAGTTTATGTTGCTGTTGCCCTTATAATTCATTTACTACAGATTAATATTGACACAGTCTTTTTAGTGAATAAAATTATTATGCAACTCTAGTGCAAAATTTCACAGTGTAATGACAGAGCTGTCAGAGTACATTTAAATACATCTTAGGGAGTGTCACAAGGAGATGTCAGAATAAAGGAACTTTTGACATCTCTAAATAGTCTTTTTGAGGGGAAGGTAATTTCCAGGGCATACACATGAGAGCACATGGAAGGAACTGTTCTGTTTTATATGCATATTTGTCAAAGCTGACAAATTAATCTAAATTAAACCTTCCACAAAACAACACATACCTTTTGGTTAGATTATGCATTCCAAATAATAAAGGAAACAAGTGGAACCCTATTTTAACCCCTTCATGTATTATTGGATGTAAATCACTAATATCTTACCATACACAGGTCCAGAATCCCGTTTGCTAAATGGAAATTTATCTTAATGGCAGTGCCTTCACCTAGTGGGATCTGGGGATACACCTATGGATGGTCCCACTAGGAACCAATAATTAAACACACAAGTCCTGCAAACAAAATATAACTTTATATAGTAATAAAGAAAGGTTAATTGCAATAACAATATCAATATTAACCCTGCCCTGGGGTACCTGTGTGGTAAGCACAGTCTTTCTTAAAGGAAAACTATACCCCCCGAACAATGTAGGTCTCTATAAACAGATACTGCATAAAACAACTCATATGTAAAACCCTGCTTCATATAAATAAACCATTTTCATAATAATACACTTTTTTAGTAGCATGTGCCATTGGGTAATCATAAATAGAAAATTGCCATTTTAAAAAATAAGGCCCGCCTCCTGGGATCCTAGAATCCAACGGTGCACACAAACATACCAAACAAACTATAAAGTTAGGTCACATGAGCCAATTAACAGACAGAGTTCTGTCTTTTGCTTCAACACTTCTTCCCTTTACAGTTAGAGTTGAAATATTTGTGGTCAGGTGATCTCTGAGGCAGCACACAGACCATCACGAAATGGTGGTTCAAGGCAAGAGCTGTAAAAGGGCAATATTTACTTAAATATATATACCAGGTAGGTAAGATTCTTTAATATGTCACTTGATTTGATATAAACGATCTGTTGCTCAAAAATTCATTTTCAGGGTATAGTTTTCCTTTAAGACAAATCCCCCACTCCACTCCTGGTGGACACACAGTCACAGTCCCAAGAGCTCTTTACCCCAGGTAGCACTACCTGTCCCCTATACCTCTCCTTTGGTTAGAGGCAGTAGCTCCTGCAGGTTATTGAACTCAACCTGTCCTCACACAGGGGTTCATGAGGCCCAGTGAGAATGAGCAAAAACTGGTTTTGAAGTAGTACACTGGAACTGAACATTCAACATTCTAGTGACCTCAATACTTATTTTTTCCAGTTATTTCTTCTTTCCCTGCTTTATTGTATAATGCAGCCTTCTCATCTTATCTCTAGTGATGGGCGAATCTATCCCGTTTCGCCGAAAAATTTGCGAATTTCCAGCGAAATTCCCGAATTTGCAAAAAATTTGCGAAACGACTAATTTTTTTTACGCCAGTGAATTTTCAGCAGGCGAATTTTTGCTGGCGTTTCACAAATTTATTTGCCGTCTGCGAAACGCGGGAATTTGCTGCAAATTTGCGCTTGGCGAATAAATTCGCCCATCACTACCTATCTCTAGTGATGGGCGAATTTATTCACCTAGCTCGAATTCGCGGCAAATTCGCAGCGAATTCCCACGATTCGCCGCCAGTGAATACATTCGTGAAATGGCCGTGAAAATTTGCAAGAGAAAATTCGCCAGTATCAATTTACGATTTTCAAGAATTTTTCGTGAAACCTTCGAAATTCACAAATTTTTTGTGAAAACGTTTGAAATTCACAAATTTATAGTGAAAACGTTCGAAATTCATAAATTTATAGGGAAAACTAGTGATGGCCAAATCTATCCCGTTTTGCTTCGCCGAAAAATTAGCGAATTTCCAGCAAAGTTTGCGAATTGGTGAAAAATGTGCGAAACGAGTTGCATCACGTTTTCTACGCATGTTGCATTTTTTGTTTGATGCGCGCCTCATTTTTTTTTATGCCAGCTAATTTTCGCTGGCGTTTCGCAAATTTATTCGCCGGCCGGGAATCACAGGAATTCGCCGTGAATTTGCCGCCTGGCAAATAAATTTGCTCATCACTAGTGAAAAAGTTTGCATTTTACGAATTTAGTGAAATAGTTCAAAATTCACGAATTGATAGTGACATTGCTTGAAATTCACTAATTTATAGTGAAGTAGTTTGAATTTCACAAATTTTCATGAAAACAGTTACATTTCATGAATTTTTCATGAAAACTGTAACATTTCACAATTTTTTGTGAACTTTCTGATTTCTCTATTTTCGCTAATTTTTCGCCATTTCGCAAATTTCTCGCAAAACACCCCAGACTCGCCCATCACTACTTACATAGCTCCTGTTCAAACACCTCCAAATTAATTTGTGTGAGACAGACAAGTGGGTGCACTCACAAGTATTGACAGGTTTAATAGCCTTTTGTTAGTAAATGCACAGATCAATGTTCCTCTTTCTCAGAAACCTTTATCAAGATGACATGTTGACCCTCTTGCTGCAAAATCCCCACCCCTACGTTCTTTAATGGAAATATCGCTCTGTTATATACAGTACATTTATATCTTTACTCATTTATTAAGGGAATATTATCTCAAAAAGTAGTGGTGTTTTTTTCTCCTTCGTCTGGATCCGTTAAAAACCCTGCAAGGATTACTAGATCAAAAGGATTAAACTTGAGTGACGTGTCTTTTTTTCAAACTCTTATTCTGTGTGTCTGTGGTTACTGGCATTTGTCTGCCTGGATGTAACTTCGTATTTTGATTAATAATTATACAGATGAAGCCACTTTGGATTGTACATTTGACACAGAAAAACTAAACTCATCTATCCCATTTATCCCACTTAGCACAGAATATTGTGTCACAGCATCCCATCAAATTAAAGAGTTCACCATTGAAAACAATGGTGCTTTGGTATGCTAATGAAAAGGTTAAATGCAATAAATTAGTTAAGATAACTTTAGATAACACAACTTCTTCAATTAACCGTGAGTCATGACACATTTAACTCACAAATCCAAGTGACTGCATCTGTAATGTCTAATAGAATGTTCATTCCCAGCACAACATCATCCATATTGCTATTATCTTACATACAGATACAGTATAATTATATATTTTTTAGCTTCATTTTATGACACTGGAATCAGACATAGGGATAAAAGACATACTTGTTCAGTGCTGTCAATTGTTGCAAACATGCAATCATATTCACACAAATCAGCTTGGATTCTTACTGGAGGATTAATATGCATATTAATAGAGTCACTGGCTTTGGAGAGTTGGGGAAAGTTTTATTAAACAAGACAAAACTATGAAATTACATTACATGGCAACACAAGAGCCTGTGCAGTCTGCAAACTCTGTAGCCTTGCTGATTAATAATCTTTCAGTGTTACAGTATGTCTCCTATTACCATTTTGATAATTACTCCGATCCCTAAGCTTTGCCTCCCAACAGCAGCCAAGAGCACATTGAGCATGGTCTTGGTCTTGCAAAGATGTTCTAACAAAGTTCAAGATGGCAACGCCCTGTGGCCAACTTTGAAAGCATAAATTTTTGTTTAATTAGGCTTCATAACCTCTCGGCTGTGCAGAATGCTTATGTTCAGTATACAAAATACAGCATTTCTATTCTATAATGTATTATATTTTCTGTAAAAGCTTTTCACTTCTGGAATCAGGAAAAAAGAGTGCAAGGTGCTCTGTGGGTAATAAAACTTCCCCTTTTGTAAATGAAGAGATGCCTAGAAACTCTTCTCAGTGATATTGTTATCACTAATGTACATAATAAATACAACAATCCAGTTCAGAAGACTGACACAGAATTGCTAAGAAGTCAGAATTTAAAATGAGGGGGTAAAACCCAAATGGCAACAGATTTGGACATCACGGTTAATTTAATTTACTGTATGCCACAGTTGAAATGTTATATTTCTTTGAAGTCCATTGCATTGTAGGGGAAACTCTTGCATCTGCCTTTTTCTGCCTCTAACATTATTTGACAGCATATAATCCTTTTATATGTATTGGAAATCTCAGTGCTGGAAGAAAATCAAAACAAATGAATGATGGTGTCTTTCCTACATGAACCTATTGTGGCACCTAAAAAAATCTCATTACATTTTGTGATTATCTTTCTTAAATAAAGTATCAAGTACTAGTGATGGGCGAATCTACCCCGCTTCGTTTCGCCGAAAAATTTGCGAACTTCCAGCAAAATTCGCGAATTGGCGAAAAAATTTGCGAAACGAGTAGCGGCACATTTTTGACATGCATCGTTTTCGTCACATTGCGTTGTTTTGGAGAATTTTCGGCAGGCAAATTTTCGCTGGCGTTTCGCGAATTTATTCGCCAGTGGCGAATCGTGGGAATTCGCCCCTGGCAAATAAATTCGTCCATCACTATCAAGTACCATCCCATCCTCATAATGCCCTAATTGTCAACAAACTCACTTTTCCCAATTCCATTAATTCTTGATACAACTTTGAAAATTGGTTAACTTCTATGGCATTTTTATGAGGCTATTACTGATAGTAAAGTAATGAGTAACTGAGCTCATGGGCTTTACAACCAAACCTAGTCCATCTCTTCTTTTCCCTTTCCACTATTGATGACATGACCACTAGCCCAGTTAACTCAGCATGCTGCTTGGGGTTCACCTTTGACCATTCTCTCTCCTTCTCCTCAAAACCTGTTGCTTCTTCCTCTGCAATATGGACAATACATGCCCTTTTCTTTCCAAAACAACATCCAAAAACTAATTCATGCCCTTACCCTATCCCATTTACACTATTGCAAACTAGCCAGTTTCCCAGACTCCTACATATCTCCCTTGGAATCAGTCTTAAACTTTGCTGCTGAGATCCTCCTGCTCTCATCTAAGAGGGAAACTGTTCAACCCCAACTAAAATCCTTAGCATGACTGTCTGTTAAGCAAATGATAGAATATAAAATAATTCTGCTAGCTCAGGCAGATTTTTAATGTGGTCACTTCAGAGTCACAAAATTATTTTGCAAAGTGGAACAAATGTGAACTAAAAGGGACATGCCTGATGTCACATCCTGGGCCATGAGGTATCAGAAAACTTTACTAGTCCTGACAATAAGCTGCTTTGAACCCATCGCAGCCTGTAAAAATCCTGATACCACAAGGGGTTTCTCCAATGTTTCTATGAATGTAATACTGACTTGCCTAAAAAGTTGCAATTTTTCTTATAATTGCCCTTAGCCTTTGTGTTGTTTTGTGATTTTTAATAAGAATCCAGGGATGTAGCTGTGCCAGGAGAACAGTCTGCAAACCTATGAATGGAACAACTATGGCAGTATATATAATCTGCTTCCACAATATACTCTACATAGAGGAGATCAGTTATGAATTAAGTAAAGGAGAACATATTTATTAATAAAACCTTACTAAATGTATTCAGTGTTATAAAGGTTTAAAACAAAGGACTGTGGGGACTTATTCATATAATAATCACATATTATAAAAGAAAGTATTTTCTTAGTATATGATGTGGTGTCAAAAGCAGCGAAAGAGAAATGCATTAGACCATTAAGGTATAGGCAGTGAAGTTAATCAAGAATCCTTTGAGTTTATTTGCATAATATAGCTCAGATGACACAAAAGAATAAAATGTATTCTACATAGATCTGCCTCTTGTGTAAACGTGGCTTGAAAGATGATTTCTTACACAGAGATCAAATAATATATTGTTATTCTCTTTTGCTTCCTTGCATTGCTATTAAATGACTTTAGTCTGCTTCAGATGACTACTTAATAAACAGTACAGCAGTACTCTGACCTTTTATTATAATGTACAGAATAAGCTTTGCCTAATATATGCAGAAAGAACCATTACACAATAGTTCTTTATACATACAGTAGGCTCAGGTACAGCTAAATACATAAATGTCTTATTATTTCTAGTTATATGTTGCCTCTGTCATTAGTAAAATGCCTGTGGAAATTTTGCCTGGGGGGGCTGTCTTTCCATATTATATAGAACAATGCATGTTTGAATATTGTTTTCCTTTATTTTCCACATTGTAGGTTCTTCACATAGTAACCAATTAAAGAAGGACTTGTATGTGAAATACAACATCTATAAGCAGTCAGTAACATCATATGGTGTTTACTAATTATGTGGGTGGGGTTGAACAATTTTTATTATTAAAAAAATAATTTTATGAAAATATTTTGACTTCAGAATAGAGAATATAACTGTTATGTTTAATAAAGATGAAGCCAGAGTTATCCAATAGTGGTAAGTCATGCAATGCCAAGTAGCTTCTTTAGTCATATACAATATATTACAATGTATTAGACAGTCATACACAATTGTTATTGACTTGACCACTAGAAAGGAATCATTTGGATCTGCAAGGTAAATTAGGTCATCCGTAAAAAGGGAATTTTTTTCTTGTATTGTGCCAAAGGTAAGTACCTTGATCTGAGGAAAGTCTCTAAGTTGTATGGCTATGGGCTCAATTATCAATAATACATTTGGAGAAAGCAGGCAACCTTGTCTATTTCCTCTGGTCAGTGAGAAAGAAGAGGAGATAAATCCATTAGCTTTAACCCTAGGCATGGGTTTTTTTTATATAAAAGCTTCAGCCATTTTAAGTGGGCCAATACCTCCCATAGGAGCTCCATTTTCACTTAATCAAAGGCATTTGCTTAGTATAGGGAGGCCACAGCAATATGTGGAAATTGGTGTAGGGTCTGATGTTGGTTGAATGCTCAATCATAAAGCCAGCTTGATTTGGAAGTTTTCTAGAAGATTTGTGCTAGTTATCCTAAGAAATCTGTGTGCCAGTTTGGAAGTAGACCATCAGGACCTGACGTTTTTTTAGAGAGAAGGATAGCTATGGCATCTAGGTCTCTTTGATAGGGATAGGAGCATATAGAAATACCTGATTGGAGGGAGGGTGGGAATATGAAGAAAAATGAAGGAGCTGGGGCCTTGAATATGCTACTGTAAGGAGTAAGTACAGTTTTGCAGAACAATAGGCAAATTTGTCTTCTCAGTTTAGGGTCAGGATTATTGAGCCATTGTTAGTATGACTGTGGGGAATAGTGGAGGATAGGGATTGAGGCTTAGCTAGAAACACTTAAATCCTATCACCTTGGTAAAGTACAAGCTGGTTCTGGTAGAACTGTATTTAATCAGCCTCTGCTTCCTGAAGGTTGCTCTTTGGCCCCATTCCAAACTTGAGATATTGCTACCGATAGGGTCCCTCCCATGGCTGCTTTAAAGGCATCCCACTGTATTGTTTGAGATGCTGAGCCTGTGTTTTGGGACCAGTAGTCCTGATGTGCTTGTAGGTTTTGGGAGGCCACTGTTTCATCTGTTTGATGCTGACTCCAATATGCCTTCCCAGCCAGTATCTGTTTGCCACATATTTATCTGTATATATAAAATTCAAATTGGTTATGAAACATATTTGAAGATTAAAAGATCAGATTAGACCTTGGTAGCCAGGTTGGTTTGTAGATATACATGTCTGGCAAGATTGCCTAATGAACTGATCTCTCTTTTTATGACCAGCTTTAATTGGAGCAAAATGACCTGCACTCCATTTTTGGAATTAAATGGGTAGTTTACCTTTCTGATGTATCATGAGATAAAATGTCATATACTTAATAAAATGTTAAATTGGTCTTCATTTTTTATTCCTTGAAGTATTTGTCATTAGTGATGGCGCGAACGTCGGAAAAAAAGTTCGCGAACATGTTCGCGAACTTGCGCAAAAACGCGAGCGGTTCGCGAATGGTTCGCGAACCCTATAGACTTCAACGGGAAGGCGAACTTTTAAAGCTAAAAAAGACATTTCTGGCCAGAAAAATTATTTTAAAGTTGTTTAAAGGGTGCAACGACCTGGACAGTGGCATGCCAGAGGGGGATCAAGGGCAAAAATGTATCTGAAAAATCCATTGTTGACACAGCGCTGCGTTTTATGCTGTAAAGGGCAGAAATCACACTACATTTCTAAACCTGTGTAATAAACTGCTTAAAAATTTGACAGGTTATGAAAGTTTGAAAATATTTCTCCTTATCTAAACTGTTACAATTACTTATTTTCTTATCTAAAAAGTGTTACAAAGTATCTTACCTGCACCTGTTAGCTGTTCTGGACTCTCTGCCAAAAGCCAATTAAGTTCAAATCTTTGCTTCTTTTTCTGGCTATTCAGTGCAGAGAAAAGAGGGACTTTCCAGTACAAATGAGGGACAGAGGGTTGAGCTCTCAAAAGAGGGACTGTCCCTCCAAAAAAGGGACAGTTGGGAGGTATGCACATTTTTTTTTTTTTGGTCCAGGGGGTGTGGGGGTGGTCCAGGAGGGAGATCTTCCTGATTGGCTGCCATGTATCTGCTGGTCTGGGGTGAGAGGGCAAAAAAATGCGGCCATCCCTATTTGTCATCCTATTTAGCTATTTTCAAAATGTGGTCACTGATACCACTGCTAAAAATACTATTGCTCTGTGAGACTACAATGTGATTGTTATTGTTTGTATCACTTTCTATTCAGACACTTCCCTATTCATCCTTCGCTCCAGTTTATTATTCAAGGTGCTGCATGGATGCTAAAGTAAAATGAACTCTAGCAAATAGGTAGCAGCAGAAATTCCAAATTTGTGTGGTGCTAAAAAAACAAGAACACACAAAAAACTAAATTATGTATAATCAGCAGAAAAAGAAAATAATGAAAACAAATTGCAATTTACTATAATTTTACTTTCTAAATGTTAATTTATATCTCTTTAATGCTGCATCAGAATATGGTGCAGAGGAAAGTGGGGAGAGGTAGAGTTCATCAGAGTTAGGCAGGGTTGCTGACCTGGTTTCTTTTTTATAAACAGCCCATTAGACCATTGATTTACACTTTGCTCTAGGCAATTCATAATATATTGACCTAGTAAACGTTACCTTAGAAACTCAGCCCTTCCCTATAACCACATCGCAAATTTATATATTTTTTGGAGTCTACTTTGGACCATAGATATAAGTAGCTGTAAAAGAAAGAAAAATTAGAGGCCCATTTAGCAACATTTTCTCATTTTCTCTAAAACTATGAATGCCAAGTAATTCATTCAACAGTGTAATATAAAAATTAAAGTAGTAAAGTAGTAATATGAAACCATTGAAGTCCTAATGCTTCATGAATATACAAATGAAAAACCCCCTAAAACTCTAATAAAAATACGATTTGTGAAAAGGAATGAAATACAAATGTTAGTAGTACAGCCCCTTAGTCTGGACAATGAATTTTAGATGTTGTTTGACTATTTGCAATATAAGTACAAAGACTGTAATATATTGTGATATTATAAATCAGGTAGTGCCTCGAGGGTTAGTAAATATGCTTATAGTGTAATTTAAAAAGTAGGATATAAATGTTATACATTAAATTTTGGGCTTCTACACAAGCCCAAGGCAATCACAGACCTTAGCAGGAAGGAAGTTTATTTACAAAAAAGAAAAAGTTACAAAATCACATGTGTTTGGAGGTGAACCGGTCTTCATCAGGGGCACAGAAATGAAAAATAGGTAAATAAAGGCAGAATGAACTACATGTGAAGAACATATTTATACCTTTCTGTCCATGTCTCACATTGTGAATGGCGCAAAGCCGAGTGTGATCTAACTAACGCTTCCTGAAATGCAAATTCATTCCACAGTGTAAACACTTCCTATCTAGGTTCCATACTTATTCTCTATGGGATATTGTTGAATGCAAGACTGAAGAGCGTTCCAACAAACAAAAAGGCGAGAGCTCATGCTCCGTGCTGCTGTCACTTACTAAGCTTAGGGACCAACTCACAATATACAGTACACAGAATATAAATGTCACAATCTAAGACTGATTAGTATATCAAACATGCTAAAATTGAGCTAGAAAATGCTATTGCAGCAAGGAGTAAAATGAATCCAAAATTATTTTTTTAATATGCAAATAGTAAAAAGAATTAAGCAGGATGGGGTGGGACCCTTAATATCAGAGGGGGCTCAGTTGGTCAATGAGAACAGGAAACAAGCAGAGATTCTGAACTGTTATTTGTCATTGGTCTACACAAATGAGGAACCAATTCATGAAGTTTTCCTTCTTGATATCTAAATTTCAGTAATACAACAAAAGATCCATGATTCCTACAAGAGGAAACACAAAAAGAACATGATTAGCAAATGATAAGCAAAGGTCCAGGACTGCATGGTATTCATCCTAGGTGTGACAAGAGCTCTGATGCTGGAAGCAGCAGACTCAAAGGGGCGCTGCTGAGAGGTAACATGGGCAGGAAGCTGTTTGCTCAGAGAGCTCAGGAGGAAGTGGGAGTGCCTGCTGGGGAAGTTGTAGAAAAGACTTGCTGCAGTGTGGGCTGGTGGCTGCACAATAGAGTGGGATAGGCTGCGGCTTCTCCTCCATTTGGACTGTTATTCCTCAGAAATACTATGAGTTTGTGCCAGCATGGTTTTATGCGTAACTGATCATGCAGGACTAATTTAATGGAACATTTTATAAATTGGACTAGTGTTTTTAGTGGAGTACCGCAGGGGTTTGTATTTGGTTCCTTGCTTTTCAACTAGAGGTGGGCATTGAAAGAACGATTTCTATTTTTGCTGATGATATTAAATTGTGCAGAACTATAAGTCCCATGCAAGATGCTGCCAGAGTGTTTTGACTAAACTGTAAAACTGGGTAGCAAACTAGAAAATGAGGTTCAATGTTGATTAATTCAAGGTTATGCACTTTGATAGATTTAATATAAATGTACGGCAGTATGTTGGGGGTATCCTTAATTGAGAATGATATAGGGGCTTTAGTAGATAAGTTGTCTAATTCTGGGCAGTGTCATTCTGTGGCTACTAAAGCAAATAAGTGCTGTTGGATAAAAAGGACATTGAGGACATTGCAGTTTTGTGTTCCAGTCGTTATGAAGCATATAAATGAGCTGGAGAGAGTATAGAGATGAGGAACTAAACTGGTTATGGGGTATGGAATATTTTAATTACGATGGTAAATTGTCATGGTTGGGGTTGTTCTTACTGGAGAAAAGACACTTGGGGGACATAATTACTCTTTTTAAGTACATTAGAGGACATTATAGACAGCTAGCTGGAGCTCTATACTTCTATACTCCATAAAGAGGATCACTGCACCAGAGGCCACCCCTTTAGATTAGAGGAACAGAACTTTTATTTGAGGCAACGTAGGTGTTTCTTCACAGTGAGGACAGTGAAGTTGTGGAATGCCCTGCCAGGTGATGTTGTGATGGATGATTATTTTAATGCCTTTAAGAGGGACTTTCTTTCTAAAGAGGGTGATTTCTGACTTAGACAAACATAATATCCAAGGTGATACTAAAATCTACAATGAATTACTGTAGATATTGGTACAGTATGTATAGTTGCAGTGGTTGTGTATAAGTATGTTACATAGTTAAATTGGGTTGAAAAAAGAAAAAGTCCATCAAGTTCAACCCCTCCAAATGAAACCCAGCAACACCCCTCTTTACAATCATATAAATTATACATACACATATCTATACTAACTATAGAATTAATATCACAATAATCTTTGATATTATGTCTTTCCAAGAAATTATCCAAGCCACTCTTAAAAGCATTAACAAAAGCAGCTATCACAACATCATCCATCAGTGCATCCCACAACCTCACTGCTCTCTCTCTGAACAACCATTTACATTTCTTCAAATGAA
This sequence comes from Xenopus borealis, assembly GCA_024363595.1. Classification (NCBI taxonomy): domain Eukaryota; kingdom Metazoa; phylum Chordata; class Amphibia; order Anura; family Pipidae; genus Xenopus; species Xenopus borealis. The sequence goes on along the minus strand of CM044446.1, from coordinate 92,721,192 downwards.
AGTTTTTTCTACTAGTCTAAAGGGGTGGCCTCTGGTACAGTGGTCCTCTTTATGGGTAAAAAGGATCTATGCTATATGTCTATAATGTCCTCTAATATACTGTATTTATACTTATTATGTGCTGGGTTTTATTTGGGGGGATTGAACTTGTTTTTTTTCAACCCAACTTAACATTATTTTTGTAATACTTACAGTACAATTCAGTGAGTCATGTGACATAATTAGGATGTTCTTATAAAGGTTTCTATATTACAATTTAATATATACAATGGCGGACACAGAAAAAATAACTGACCCAATTGGTTTATCTCTTCAAAATTGTTTTCAATCTTTTTCTCTCTGTAAATCCTCTTTTTGTTCATACATTTGTTTATATGAAAAATGTTGTAAAAATGCTAAGTTAATGAGTTAATGATTAGAAGAATTTAAGTATTTAAGTGGAGGTAATGGTTCATTAAAAAAACCTTTTGTGTTATGACATACTCATAGGAACACTGAAAACAAGGTGAAAATCTAATACCAATGTAGAAATATTTTTCCCCATCGATAAAACAAGAATTGTTTGAGGGATTCAGAAGCATTTGAAATGTCTTAATGTCTCCAAATTTGCCCATCAGGAATGAATATATTGAATCATGGTCTTAAATCTGCTAAATTTCAGCTGTTTACAGCTTGCATTATTACTGTCTTTCTGAGGCTAAAATGATAATATATATATTAATAATAAGGCATTTTAATAATTACAATAACAGATAAAGGTAAATAAGCAATGACTACTTGGCTCTACAGGAGCTGTACAATTCAGCATTCTGAGTGCCGTATTTCTACCTTGCATCAATTAGCAGAAAAAAAAATGTGATTTCAGTTCAAAGCCTGTTCTACATTTAGTGGGTTATTTATTAAGCTCTAATTTTTCTAGTCGGATTTTTAAAGGGGAAAATACAATTTATGGAGAAAAATTTTTTTTTTTCAGGATTTAATAAAGTTTGATGGTGTTAAAAGTCTGATAAAAAATTACTCTTGAGGCAGACCTGCTGAGAACATGTAAAAGTCATCCTGTTAACAATTGGAATATTTTCTGAGTTGCGCTGGGTTTCCAAAAAAGGTTGTAGCTTTCAGACACAATATCTGAAAAAATCTTAGGATTTCGATTTTATTGTGAATTTTTCACAAGAAAAAATCATAAAAATGTATTGATAAATAGGGGAAAAGTCAGTGTGGATTTGGTTGGAGTCCTTTAAACAAAATAGTGCGAACTTTTTGGATGTTGATAAATACATGCAAACATGTTTTTTTTGTCACTTTCTGTTCTCTTATATTGACTCTGAAATTTTATATCATGCTTACCAATCTATATAACACATTTGTTGAATAAAGCATAAACACTGTGTAAAATGAGAAAGCATATTATCATCAGAACAATTAATTTTCAAAACAATCCACTTATTTGTGCCATTTTGTTGAATCTTGTAAACAATTCAGTTATATGAAATGCAATGGCCGAAAGTTGCCTGGTAATGTGTTTATATATAAGAGTTCACAGAAAAGGGCAAGTAATATATAATAGCTTCAACATCCCAACTAATAGGCCAGCTCTAATTAATACTACAGTCCATTCTTCCGAATTCAATTAGTCACAAACGTGTTTTATTCTTTTTATGTTGGTTATTTATGATACTACTAAAACAGTTTGCGAATTTATATCTCTTACCATTCACCTGGTGCATTTGGTAACATCATATTGAGTAGTTGCCTTGAGCATTACATTAAAGCCTTTGAGATTAGAACAAGAGATGGCTTTACTTTAAAAAATATTATAACTCAGCAGACATTTGAGTATAATGCAGCAAAGCAAATACTACTTGATCTTGCAACTTTATATTTATTAGAGTTTAGTAGACTTCTCCTCTGAGCTTAAAAGCTTAACATATTTATACAGTAGCTCACTGTTTTTAAAATGTGCCCAGGACATAGAAACTACTTAAATACATTTTTAAGGACTGCTCTAATAGATAAAGTGTTATGTTTCCTGAGGCACAGCAGTGAGACAAATTTTGGGACATAGTGGTAAGAATAAGCAGGTTACAGAAGTTCAAGCACCATTATACATAGATATTTGTAAGGGTGTGAAGGAATAGGCTCACCAGTAAAATGGCATTTCAACGAAATGGACTCCAGTGGAAGCCTCTGGTAATTATAAATTATAGTTGTGTTTCTAAAACAAACACACCAGTTTTACCAGTACAGGGCAACAGTACATTATATTGTCCTTCCTTTAAGACACTTTTATAAGTTTTTGGTGTCACTATTGCTTTAAGCATAATTCACAACAGCAGTCTGAATGAGCCCAACTGAACAGTTGGCAAGTGTAGGATATTCTATAACATTCTCTTCCTGACCTTTCATTTATTGATGAGATTGAGATTAATTTAGGTTGAATCGGATTTCATTTGATAGTTCAAATTTTTGTCTGCTTGAGTACCCAAGATTTCCAATTTACAAAGTATTGCTAAGTTCCCTGGCAGGTCTGCCAAGTCTTTGTAAATATAGTGTTTGCTATTGAGAGCTGGCTTTAAGGTTACCTTAGCAACAAAAATCCATTGTTGTCAAGCTTGGCACTACTCTTTCTGTATGTTTTACATTGCAAAGTAAGATTTCTTTTCCGTTGTTTGCTGAATAATGCATTTAAAATATGTTTTTTTAACACAAAAGGAAGAGTGTAGTGTCAAAATTAACATTGAAATGATAGTTATTAGCATTAGAAATGATGGTGATTGCATAAGACAGTTGCAGCTGTGCACAGAACCCTATAATTATCTTCTCCTACTGATGAGATTAATCGCTGATGCATTTTGAGAATGGAACCCACCTCCTGCTTTTTTTTTCTCTTTTTACTTCAAAATATGGTTTTTATTTGTCTTCGCCAAGATTATATGTTTATGGGAAACCATGGCAAGGCTGTATCTAATTTTCTGTAACTAGTAGCAGAAGATTTCCATTAAAATATATAGAAAACACCCTGCTTGAGGAACCCGTGAGTGGAAAGGCAGCCATTATTGTACCGTTCTTCAATTTGCTACAGACTGCATGTAGACTATATTTTTGGAAGCAGAAAAAGTTTAAAGAACTTGATAATTAATAGTGTCAATTTAATAATAATTCTTTATGTTTGCCCACACCTAGTAACTCCTACCAACCATTCAAATGCTGATGTGGGATACAGATACATAAGGGATACTTATCACATAACCCCTAAAATGTCTGTTAGAAATTAATAGCTGGATGATCATGGTGGTGTTATCTACCAAAGGATGTGCAGTGTTGGACTGACCCACCATTATATCCGGAAAACTCTGATGGGCCCAGGTGTCTGTGGGCCCTTCTGCTCACCCAACCATATTTCCTTGTATGCCTTTATATTGTTCTTTTATTATTTCTGTAAGAGGATGGCAACTTGAGAGATGGCTAGATGAATAAAGGCAAACCGCAGAGACAAGAAGAATAAGGAAGTTGAATATGGTGAAGAAAAAAGTAATCAAAAGTAATCATCAAAACATGCTACTTGCATTTCTGTATAGTTGCCTTAAGTGCCATTGGGTCTGTTTCACTTCCTCTACTGAATCTTGTGCAAATCTGCCTGTTAACTCTGGAAAACCAAGGAGCTACCATGCTGATCATAGGGTTTTACAGTGTTGTGAACTTCAGACATCTTTATTATTAAGTTGTGCAAGCAAATGTTGTTGCCTATTCAGTTTGAAATATTTGATTAAATGACAATTATTTGCAGACTGAGGACCAACCACCTTGGCCTGTTCAGTCATACAGTAGCTTTAATATTTGTGTTTTTCTAAGCATGGTGCAGGGATTCATGTTTTTTTTTCCAAAGATTTGCTGTTGAGTCAAAGACATTGGAATTCAGAGAAAAACTTTTAATGCTGGAGGAATACCTACTAGATTCCACCAATTTGAATCAGATAAACTTACTTAAATTGCCAGTAGTTTTTGTCCATATGCTGCAGAATTGATTAATGCCAGTCTTTTGTCTTTGGCCATTTTTTATTTGATTAAACTACAACATACTCTATTAAGCCCGATAGATATATTTTTTTCTTTTATCTATAATGAAAAGCTCCTTGTAATGAAAGAGCTAGGTTATGGCCCAGTAATCCTGTTACTTTCATACACTGCCATCCTGTTCTAGACTACAATAGAGAGAGACTGATTCCTTCATTGATACCTGACTTAGAAAATTCCATTGCCATATTATTTGCAATAAATCATGTACCATCTGCAAAGAAAGGTTAAGGAGCTCAAGAAAGAAACTCATCACAAAATTATATATAGGCCCATAGGTAGCAGCAATACATTTGTAGGATATTAAGCCTATACAGTATCATGAAAGAAAGAGGTTCTCCACACTCAGGGGAAATTTACAAGATTGTCATGAAAAGAAATATGAGTTGGACTGACAAATTATGAAATCCTGCAGTTATGAGAACATCTTAATCACAGCTCCATGATGAGCAAATAGTAAAGCTTGTCTTGTCATTGGTTTGGTATATGGATATAAGATTTGGTTTGATTTTTTTTTGTCACTGATTCCAGAAACCCTAGACAGGTTTATCCTGATGCCTTATTTTTGATATTATTAATATCTGTATTACTTATCTTTAGATTCAGACCTTTCCCTAATCAGCTTCCTTTCTGCCATTGAATCCACTGCCTAGTTGCTAGGGTAAGAACTGTGGGACAATCAGAAAGTTGACTGGTGAGCAACAGAACAAGTTAAAACATAAATCCAACTGCCAATTTGCCTTATAATAACAATTTCTGCATCACATTCAAATTAAATTTCTAGGGTTACAAATTTGAATTAGAAATTTGGGGTGGGCACAAAACCTTTTTCCCAAAAATTTGACTCAACTTTTGGGCTAGTTATTCTTTTATTTATTTCTCCCCCAGGATTTAGAGATAAACAGTAGTGATGGGCGAATCTACCCAGTTTCGATTTGCCAAAAAATTTGCGAATTGGCGGAAAAATTTGCGGAACGAGTCGCGGCACGTTTTTGATGCGTCTCGTCGTTTTCGATGCGCGTCTCTTTTTTTTGGCGAATTTTCGCCAGGTGAATTTTCGCTGGCGTTTCGCAAATTTATTCGCCAGCGGCGAATCGCAGGAATTCGCAGCGAATTTGCCCCATGCGAATAAATTCGCCCATCACTAATAAACAGATCAACTGAACCAATTGATAGAAACTGTGAGTGCTGGTCAGAAAATGCCTAACTGTGAAGCACAAGGGAATCAATGCAAACAGAAGTGCAAATGGATTTGGCACCATTTACAGCTTAACTCAAATAATAAAAACTGAAGTTCTTTATACAAAATGAAATATTTAGAGGAAAACGTTGGCTTCTCGGGATCATAAGAGGATAAAATGTAATACTTAGAAGGCAGTTAACAAATCATCACAGCATGTTCCCACAGTCAGGTGAATTTAACTACACATGGCTCTTGCCTTAACATAGGTATAGGATCCATTATCTGGAAACCTGTTATCCAGAAAGCCCCCCCCAAAAAAAACAAAACAAAAAGGCCATCTTCCATAGATTACATTTTAACCAAATAATGCTAATTTATTTCCTCTGTAGAAATAAAACAGTACGTTGTTCTGTACTTGATCCCAACTAAGACATAAATAATCCTTATTGCAGGCAAAACAATTATGTTGGGTTTATTTAAAGTTTACATTTTTTTTATAGTAGAGGTAAGGTATGGAGATCAAAATTCCATAAAGATCCCTTATCCAGCAAACCTCATGTCCCACTATACTGGATAACAGGAACCATGCCTGTTGGCAGGGGTTCAGTAGCTGGGACCAGATATCTGGGGTAAAACTGTGTGTAGTAGTGAGTAGATTTCATGCACTTTATTTTCACTTGCAGCCAGTAAACAAAATAAACAGTTCAAAGTAAAATCCTTGCCACTTAATTGGCTTCTAAAACAGTTGAGTTGTCCTAATTAACCAGGAGTAGGTTTACCGTCTGGCTCCCAAACAGAGAACATGAAAGAAAACCACGTCCCAACTTTATGGTGAATCCAAGCTTCTAAGAGAGGTCACACAGGCAGCTTTCTTGTATCTTTTCCCCAGGCTGGAGCTCTCCATTCTGGCTTGAGCTTATTTTTTTAATTATCCCCCTGAGGTGCCTCAAGAGAACACAAAACACCCAGGCTGGACTAGCCAACCTGGAACCACTCTGTTAGGAACCTGGGAGATAAATAAGCTACATTCTAAACATTTCCAGGTATCCTGGTAGTGACCTTACCACACTGTATATGTAAAATGTCTTGTGTGCTGCATTGTTATTATCTGTGCAGTCTCTGTGGAGTTTTCCCAAGTGTTCATCTGTAGTGAGGACTGAGATCTCTGTAACCATTTCTTGGCAGGAATATCGATTAATTTATTATTTATAATTGATTTAGGTTCTCCTTATTAATTTGTTTCATAAGTAAAAGTATTATTAATTGAGCGACCACTTAACTATATAGTGGGTGATAAATTGTATGGTGTTGGGTGTGAACAAAACAATTAATTAATTATATTACTTATGGTTAAATACTGAACCGATAATTTGGAGTTAAGGATAACAAATAATTCTGAACTATAATTCACCTGATTAAATTTATATAAGTAGTTTGAATCCTTTAAGCACTGGCACTTTAGAATTTATTAACTAATGTAATTATTTATCCTGATCAAGAGGGGATTGCTTTCTATTTGATCACATAAAACCAGATATTGGTGACAAACAACTCCCTGGGAACTGCAGTAACAGTGATTTTGGTACCAATTATAGACAATAAACCACACAATAGGTAGTAAAGCAGTAATTTGTAATGTTAGAAATGTAATATATGCAATGCAATAAGAACAGTTAAATAACAATAACTCAATGTTAGACAATATAAGTATCACCTATTTTATGCAAATGTCCACTGTCCCTTTAAGATGGTGAGTGTGCACACTAAGTGGTCTGCAGGGATATACCAACGTACTATCAGCAGAGTTATGTGTTTCAACACCAGATTGATGCCCTCCAGGGTGTGTATAGTAAAGGTCTCACCAACTCCAATTGGTAATGAAAAAGAAAGAGATCCTGTGAGGCAGAGCAGATGCAGCGGAGCAGTCTGGCAGCTTAAATCCACACTAAGCTTGGATTGCTGGTGTAAGAGAAGCTTCCTGAAATTCCAAGGAGATCCACTGCATGTCACAGAGGTTGATGGTAAATCCACAGTCCGGAGCCAGTGTACACGCTGGCAACTCACTACAGAGTTGAAGTCATATCTATCCTACAGGGATTACTTCCCAAGCAATAGCTCAGGCAGCTGCACTAGTTCCAGTCACTATGATGGCAGACTGGAAAGGGTTAACTAACTCACTGTGCTCTGACTATGGGATTCTCTATATGGGTAATAGTGATATAGGTGAAATCCTCACAGCAGAGAGGAGAAATCTCAGACTGGCTCTCAGTCTTTCTGTGCAGAGACCATGCTTTCTTCTTCTCTTCTTCCTGATAGAGATCTGCCTGACTATCATTTTGGCTCCAAAGGTCAGAACCAAATACTTCTTGCCGATCGGCCAGGCTGTGGCTGAAAACTGTATCACTGCAGTGCAAACAGCCACCATGTATTTGGTAGCTCTAGGTTTAAAGTCATGGGGTTATGCAGTTAGGGAAAGGACAAATATCACTTCTCTACATCTCTTTTCTTGTATAGCAATTGCTAAAACAAAAGAAGATGCCAAACATAGTTTCACAGGTTTTCAAACCCCAAACCCCTTGGTGTGAACTTTTTTTTGGTGTTTCTCAACTAAGGTCATGATAGATTACTGTTACAAGATACCTTTGAAAAATGTTTTGTGCAACCAGTGTTTCTCTAGAGCATACCCTTTTACTGGTGTCTTTTCAAGATGACAAATGACCACTGTAACATATGGGTTAATGAAACAAATAGAGACTATGCACGAGGTCTAGCTGGCCAAATCAGAAAAGCAGTAACAGTTATGGTCACCTGTGCAGGGACCCATAGGGTTAAATTGAATACTGATTTGGATATTCCCCTATAGTCTGGACATCCCCTTTTAGCTAAGGTTCAGTAGTTTATGCCCCTATCATACAGTATTGGCCCAGATATGTCCAGTTTGTGTTTAATATATGAAATAGGAACACAATGACATGGCTCTTCCTATTTAGCTTTCATTTGATGTACACATTGGATATTGTACTATCATACTGAATAGAGCCCTTAAAAAAACATTACTTTAAGGCAGGGGTGCCCAGGACGTCGATCGTGGTCTACCAGTGGATCACGTTAATGCTCCTGGTAGACCATAATCTGGGGCCAGGCACCGCTGACTTGAAGAAAAGAGGAGCGTAGCATGGAGAGAGGGCTAGCGTGGCATGAAGGGAAGTAAGATGAACGGCAGAAAGGGAAGTGAGGGGAGACTAGCAGCACGAAGGGAAGGGAGACGAATGGCACAAAGGAAAGGGAAGAGAGGGGAGATGAGCGGCACAAAGGGAAGGGAAGAGAGGAGACGAGCGTCACAAAGGAAGCGAGGGTAGGTAGGAAGATGAGCAGAGGGCAGAGGGAGGGAGGACAGACAGGCTGTAGGCATGGACATGGAGGGGAAAGGGGTGTTTAAACTTTCATAACCAGCCAAATTTTGTAAAATAAACATTATACTTAGGGGGGTGTGGCCACAAAAAAATAGGTGTGGTCAAAAAAGTCCACCATTATCAAGGTAGATTTTCTGATGGGGGCCAGGTGTCGAGCGTAGATCTGAGTGTAACAAAGTCTGGGCACCCCTGCTTTAAGGGGATATGTTTTAAAATCTGAATATTTCCCATTAAATTAAAATATTGAAATTTTGACCTAATGTCCAACCACAATCTGGCTTAATTTACTAAAAAGTCAGATCTAAAATTGTATGTTCAGGAAAAGTCTTGACTAAATTATGCAATAATTCAATTTGTGCAACTTAAAAAAAAACTTAAATTTATCAGATAAAGGAAACCCAGAGTTAAAGAACCAGTAACATCATCGTGCATCAATCCATTGTGCAGTGCTTAGTGATGGGCGAATCTCCCGAGATTCGCTTGGCCGAAAAATTCGCGAAACGAGTCGCGGGACGATTTTGACGCGCGTTGCGTCAAATCGCGTCACGTCAAATCGCGTCGCGTCAAAAACGCCGTGTCACGTCGTTTTCGTCGCGTCGTTTTCGTCGCGTCGAGTCAAAAAACGTCGCGCGACTCGTTTTTTCGGCGAATTTTCGCCAAGCGAAATTTCGCTGGTGATTCGCGAATTTATTCGTCAGCGGCGAATCGCGGGAATTCGCCGCGAATTCGGCCCTGGCGAATAAATTCGCCCATCACTAGCAGTGCTCTATTCCTCCTTCCCTATAAGGAAGCCAGGAAGGAGAAATTGATGCCCTGCTGCCTTTTCTGAAGAGGAGCAGAAGCGGCGTTTCAGTAAGTTATTTCTTAATAAAGACTTCGCGATTTCAAAGTTACATTTTTTTCTCTGTTTTTTTTTTGTTGTTGTATACTATTTTTTTTTTTTAATTGATGTTACTGGTCCTTTAAAGAGCCCAAAACTCTCATCAATCATGAACACAAAAACTGACTTTTACATAACTTTGACAGGCTTTAGAGTATTTTCGGATTCAATTGAAAAAGGTTCATTTTCGATTGAAAAAACACTTTTAAAAGAATTTGATGTTCGGATTTTTAATTTATTCTCTTCGAAATTCAACCCTTGATAAATCTGCCCCTTACACACAAGAAACTTGGGCCCTTGTGTGTTCAAATGTTGCCATAGCCTACAGTATGTGTCAGGATATACAGATGGTGACATTTCAGTAGGTGATATTTGGCTCCATGCAGTGCAATGTGACATGTTAATATTATTTACCAACACCAAAACAATTAGACAGCAAGTTAAAGTGTTATAGACTGGAACATATTTCAATAAATGCAGCCGCTCACATTTTTAAATTGATTTGCAAGAATTTAGCTCTGGTTATTGATGCTTCTATTACAGAGACGTAGCTTAATATTGACGAAAGACAATTACTTTAGTTTATTTGAAAACACTTTTTATTTTGCAAACAGCTAGGGAGAATCTGTCTTGGCTTTCATTATCCAAAAAGAAATGGCTTCTTTGCTAAATCATGCCTCAATGTTCCATACATAATGGTAGGATTAAAAAGATGGAGCAGTTGTACAGTGCTACTGCTATTTCATACAAATAAAGTGATAATCACACATCTAAATCAGTTAAAACCCAGTTAAATTAACATTACCCAAAAGCATTATGGTTGTGGTGAACAACACAGGGCAATTTTATTTCAGGAATGCATTAGCAAGTAGTGCTGTTCATTATTTCTGCACATTGATTCATACATATACAAGAAGGGAAATTAATGATTATGCATATACAGGTGTGGGATTGGTTATCCAGAAACCCATTAGCCAGAAAGCTTGGAATTACAGGAGGGCTATCTCCCGTATATCATCCAAATAATACACATTTTTCAAAATGATTGCCTTTTTCTCTGTAATAATAAAACAGTACTTGATCTAAACTAAGATATAATTGATCCTTATTGGAAACAGAATCAGGTTATTTTATATTTAAAGTTTACATGATTTTTTAGTATGCTTAAGGTTTCGAAGAGTCAAATTATGGAAAGATCCATTATCTGAAAACCCCTGCATAACAGGTTCCATACCTCTACCTTCATCTTCCAATCTAACACTCGCATTCAAGACCCTTAACAATGAGGCTCCTACTATATATCTCTAATATACTTCATGCTATCTATACTATCTGATTCTGACCTTCACCTCTCATGACTTCCCCTATTCCTGAATGAAGGACTGTTCTAATGCTTCTGATTGTCTCAGGAATCCTTGTCATGACCTACCGTATTAGACTTTTCACTTCCCTCTAGGCATGAGCCATCTTTAAGGAAACGCTTTGTGAATATACTAATCACGTAGGCTTTCATGATGATGATGATGATGATGATGATGATGATGAAACCTCAGAAATCTTCAGAATTTTACCCATACCGGCTTTGGAAACTTTGACAGCTTTTGTGTGATTAGTTGCTTTGTAGTACTGATTATATCTAGTTACGTTCTGGTTAGAAGAGAATATTCTTTTCTTGCTTAGTAACAGGGAATGAAGATCAGAGCATATGTTTTAGAAGATGATCAGGATTTGAATATTACTTCTAATTCTAAAATAAATTTTGCTTATTTTGTGTGCAGATTTTTTTAATGGCCTTGTGGGAAATGTATTTGAAGGGAAAGTTTTAATCATTAAAAAAACAACACTGAAATGTGTTTATTGAGTATGGCATGCAGTTAAGCCCCAGCATGAACATAGAACAGGGCTCATTTACTTTTGCAAATAAGTGAATAAACACAAATTTCCATGTATTTTACCTACAATACTTGGAGGACATTATAGACAAATATCAGGGGACCTTTTTACCCATAAAGAGGATCACCGCACCAGAGGCCACTTCTTCAGACTAGAAGAAAAGGACTTTCATTTGAAGCAGCGTAGGTGGTTCTTCACAGTGAGGACAGTGAGGTTGTGGAATGCACTGCCAAGTGATGTTGTGATGGCTGATTCTGTTGATGCTTTCAAAAGGGGCTTGGATGATTTTTTGGACAAGAATAATAACAAAGGCTATTTTGATACTAAACTCTACAGTTAGTATAGCTATGGGCATATATGGTTTGTGTGAAAGAGTGGAGGGGTGTGTGTGTGTGTGTGTGTATGTTTGGTTTTAATTTTGAGGGGTTGAACTTGATGGACTGTCTTTTTTTCAACCCAATTTAACTATGTAACTAACTATGTTACTATAATTTAGGCTAATGCACATTGTACCTAAGAATGCTTTACTAACTGATTCAGTACAGGTATGGAATACGTTATCCAGACAGCTCTGAATTACAGAAAGGCCGTTTCTCATAGACTACATTTTATACAAATACTAGCAATTTTTAAAAATACTTTTTTTCTGGAACAATAAAACAGTACCTTGTACTTGATCCGAACTAAGATCTACTGTAATTAATACTTATTGGAAACAAAACCAGCCTATTGGGTTTATTTAATGTTTCAATGATTTTCTAGTAGACTTAGGGTATGGAAAGATTCATTATCTGGAAAAGCCCAGGTCCTGAGCATTCTGAATAGCAGATCCCATAGCTGTAGATGCAAGTCAACATGTAGGGGAGTGACACCTCCTTACAACAAGTTTATTCCAGGGCTTCCTTGGGTACATTGACCCTGGGCAAGAAATATTGAAACATTACAGCACTGACAGTCTGATACCAATTATTTTTACTGCCATACCAATTGTTCCAGTGAAATAAATAGCATGCTGTTTACTAATCTTTAGATTCAATAAGTGCCTTGTGGACATGTTATAAAACACACAAATATTTTTTGTGGAAATCTTCCATTAGATACACACTGATAATATTGTACACAAGTAATCATACGCTGTAGCCTGAAGGACTATGAATAACATATTTTTACTCTACATGCTTTTCACACAGATCCTGTGGAGTTATGCAAAGTCTGGTGATTCCTCCCCGCTGGAGAACATTAAATGAAACAAAAATCAAATCCATACGTTCTGCAAAGCTGGCAATTTATTGGAGTGCTTTTCATCAGGCTCTTGTCTGCCTTTTTCTAAATTGAATTGTTTGTATGTGATTTTACATTTCTGTTTCAGATGTAGATTCCCATTCAGATCCCTTGAAAACATTGTGTCTGCAAGTTAAAAAGCTGGGCTGTAGAGATAAGAAAATTTAATAGTTTATATTCCAACTTTGTATGGTGTACCATATCCTTATTCATAGGGCTGATTTACCACTGTCAAAATCATTCTCAGGCTCACATAACTGCTTGTTAGCTTCTCTTGTCAGAAATAGTTATGTTTCATTATCCAGTGTATTATATACACAGCAGGGCAGATATATCAAGGGTTGAAGTGAAAATTCGAATTAAAAAAATCTAATTTCTAAGTAATGTTTGGGTACTTTGACTATCGACTAGGTCAAAATTTCATTCAAATTAAAAAATATTCAACCATTCAAACTGGCTCTTTAAAGAATCCAAATCGACCCTTCACCACCTTAAACCTGCCGAATTGCTGTTTTAGCCTATGGGGGACCTCCTATAATGATAACGAACTATTCAAGGGAACGATTCAAATGATTTTAATTTGATCGAAAATGGACCTATTAGATCAAAAAAACACTTTTAAAAAATTTTATGGTCAAATTTTGAAGTTTTGTGTGTAGCTATAGATACAGTGAACTGACCTTAACATTTTATAGATGGGCCATTGGCAGAAACGTTGACTAGCGATGGGTGAATTTGACATTTTTTGATAAAAATTCTCGAAAAAGGCAAACATTTTGAACTCTATGGGTGTCCATTTTTTTTGACGTGTGAAATTTTTGATGCACAACATTAGGGTTAGGGTTAGGGTTGGTTTTTCACCCATTAGAGTCTATGGCCTTTATTTTTGTAGCAAAACCTGCTAAAAAATGTTGACCCTTACAACTTTTATCTTTCTTTATTTGTGTTTCTTTATATAGATGGATGTTTCACATATTTCAGTCCCTTTGCTTCTGTTGGTTGGTAAACTGTTCACTGATTGCTAGTAAAGTCATATTGCTTTTGCCAGTCAAGTGTCCAAGAACCAAAAGGGAGTGAGTAGGGGAAGGGGAAGAACCTACTGAAGTAGTCTATATGAACAGTGCTGGGCCCCCTACCCCACACTGTCCACTTCAGCATGTGAACGCACGTAAACAGAAGACAAGTTGGCATGCATCAGCACACTTAACTTCTATGCAGAACTTACCTGACACTTCAGTGAGGTAACATTTGCCAGACTAGGGGTAAACAACAGGGAAAGTTTGTGCCTGCCCCCCCCAAGCTTTGCCCCCTAGACATGTGCCTCTTCTGCCTACCCCCCACCCCGATGCAGGTAAAGGACCTGGTAGTGAGAAGAAAACTGAGTGCATGCAAAGAAAGGATTGAGGAGGACCTTTGCAGAACCTTGATGCAACACCAAAAGCAGTAGACTTTGTAAGTTATATAGGCAAAAAATATTAAATATGTTTCAGTTGGTAAAATATTACTAGTTATGTTAGCAATTACTACTACAAGCAATAATGTCATTGTGTGTTTTTTTGTGACCAGCTAATTCAGTAGAACATAAAGTTAAAGGCCCATTATGCCTACCACATCTTGTTGAATTAGGTTAGTACTGAATATTTTTAAATATATTTATGATATATACTGTATCTGCATAGTATTTTGAAAGCCACAGGCAATTTTTCCTGCTCTGTGGCTTTTCATTATGGCAGTATTCTTCCAGCAAGAAATGGTGGCCAAAGTTCTTGGGTTGCCAGATAATGCTTGCAGATGTATGGTACATATGAGATGAATTGTGAATATTTCAGTACTCAACTGTCAAATGCTAACTGCCAACTACAATATGAACAGAAACAAACCATGAAGCATCCTTCATGCGTCTTTAATCCAGAGACCTACATTTTGGTCCAATAAAAGATGTCATGCCCCCAGCACCATCTGTGTCTCATATCTAGAACAGATTTTCTGTATTTCCAACAAGAGCAAATAATTTGAAATAATATGGAACCACAATACTTGTATAATTAGTTTTTTTTTTACTTTGGCTGTATATATTATCTATATTTCATAACTTCCCCTTATCTTTCTGCAACATTATTTTTAAAGGCGCTTTTCTTTGAAAGAGATTGAGAGTTAGCAATATATTTGTATTCACAGCAGCTGCATTTCGGTTCCAGAATGCCAAAATAAATGAAATTGCTACTTTTTATGCTTTGTTGGTTATTTTTTCTTTTTTTCTTTTAAAAACTGCTTACTGCAGATGCAAAAGGCTGCCTTTGTTTTCTGTAGCTGTTAACTTTGTGGAAACTAATTACCATTCTCCTGCAGACCGGTTCTGCAGTTGCTGCTTAGATTTCCTGAAAAAAAGAGGCTTTTAAAAGATTCTCTATTCTGGGTTAAGGATCTGGATGCTAATGTGCCCAAGCACTTGTGAAATGTGAAAACAAAGGTTGTAAAAATCAAATTGGCCGTGCAGAAATTGAAGAAGGAGACTGAACATAATGGACAGAATTGGTTTGTCTTTAGTCACTGTTGTAATAATATTATATAATATATACATACCGTATTTGCCAGCGTATAAGACGACTGGGCGTATAAGACGACCCCCCAACATTTCC
>CM044446.1:92650015-92695164 GCA_024363595.1 Xenopus borealis | reverse complement strand
ATATACATACATACTTAAAGAGAGAGAGAAAGTACAAATAAACTTTTTCTCTTTTTCCCCATATTTTGTGTCCTGTGAGTGCCTTGCTTTACGTGCAAAGTAATTCAAAGTAATTTTGTCTACTTCGAATAG
Source organism: Xenopus borealis (assembly GCA_024363595.1). NCBI lineage: Eukaryota > Metazoa > Chordata > Amphibia > Anura > Pipidae > Xenopus > Xenopus borealis. The sequence goes on along the minus strand of CM044446.1, from coordinate 92,695,032 downwards.
CCCAAAATTCGATTTGAATTTAAAAAATTGAAAGTACTGGCCCTTTAAACATCTTTCAAATTTGACTATTCACCACCTTAAAGCTGCCAAATTGCCATTTTAGCCTATGGGGTCCCCCTAGAACCTGTCCTGAAATCTTTTAAAAGTCCTAGGAAAATGGAAGGACTTTGCACAAAATTGTTTGAATTGTTCAAAAACGACCATAATCTATCAAAAATTATCTCCAAAAAAAATTGATGGTCGAAGTTTTTTCACCTCAGAATTCAACCATTAGTAAATCTGCCCCTTAATATAACTGAATATGTCTCAGGGATACTTGGCTTTTACTATTGAGTGTTGTTCTTAGATCTACGAGGGAGCTGTTAACTTGTGTTAGGGAGCTGCTACGTACGTATCTGGTTAACTTCCCATTGTTCTGTTGTTAGGCTGCTGGGGGGGAAAGGGAGGGGCTATCACTCCAAGTTGCAATACAGCATTAAAGAGTCACTATAGTTTATCGCAGCACAAGTCACATGACTTGGGGCAGCTTGGAATCTGTTTGCTTTTTCGAGAGAGGGATTTCAATGCAGAATTCTGCTGGAGCATTAACTGATGCATTTTGAAAAAAAAATTTTTTACAATGAAAACTCCAGTTATAATAAAATAACGTTTAAAAGTTTTTTATACCTCAATGTTCTGTAATTACAGAAAGAAGCTATCTCAAAATTGTATAAATAGCACAGAGCACTTTTGCAAAATGACTGTTACATATGGTATCCCAAACACAGAGGTCCTGATCTCGGCTCAGGCTTCCAACTATAGCAGCTGCCCTTGGCTTCGGGAGGAGCCCTCCGCTACTCAGATGCTGCCAGGTCTTAAAGTGAGAGGACCAGGGACAAAGTCTGGACAGGCAAGGGAACCGTAATGTATACAGGAGAAACAGGGAAACATTCTACTATGCTGTTTCCAGCTTGTTCCAATCGTGGCATACTAGCAGTTTCTTAGAAAGACAATGGAAGGGCTCTGAATCAACTCATTGATATGGAAAAACAAATTCTTAAGAGAAACAATGCGTAGTGAGATTCTAGCATAGATTCACAATTATTTTCACCCCTGGCAAAACCAAAAATTGCGCCAAATTGACAAAAAAAGTTAGCTCATCCCAAAGCAAAACCAAATAAAGGGACCTCCCTAAACATGTTGCAATTTTAATAAAACACATACATAATCAGAAGGGAAGATACTAAAGCTGATAGTTCCATTGGAACATCCTAGAGATGTACATATTGTAATTTATTATCTTATACTGTGATTGCTTTAAGCTCTTTATAAAGCTCTGTTGTTTGCCACATACTGAATGCTGCACATTACAAGTTTATGTGGCCAATAAATAAACTGAATATCTCAACATCTAAACTCACTTTTTACAAAGAATGAAAACAATGGCTGCGCACACTGTATTTCTGCAAAGGAATGACAATGTGTCAGTGCTTTGTGAGTCAATTCATACCCTATGCTAGGTGCCAGCGGAGCTATTTGTGTCGCCCTGCAAGTTGTGGAGCTTGTTATTGCATTGACATAGAACTGTGCTCAGGTGTTCTGCTAAAAAGTTTTCTCTTTCTTACAACATACTGTATAAATTCCTTTTCTCTGACTCCATACTGAACAAACTGCATGCTGCTTGCTTATTATGTTTACTGTGTCTGAAATGAAATAATCCAAATTACTATTTTCTGCCTCAGAGGAGAGCAAGATTTTGGATGCTCAGAATTTCACCAACCTGCAGTCCAATTGGGGATTGGTATTGTAATTCTTCAGTTTGCTTTAAAAGTTACTTTTGTACAGTTTGTTCAGTCATATTTTAGAAAATGTGGTTGCAATAAAATGGACACAAATCTTGTGTATATTAACAATATACACACAGGGCAGATTTGTTAAAGTTTGAGTAAATTTAAATTAGAATTTTCGAGTTGGACTCACAAATTCAAGTTGGGAATAATCCAAACTCAAATTCGAGATTTATCATACTTTGACCCTGGGAACAACTCAAACTCTATAGTACGTCACCTAATGCCTGTAGAGTTCATGTAGAAGTCAACGGTGGAGGTCCAGTCACTCATTTGAAAATGTTAATAGCCTTCCTGACACTTGATTCAAGTTTAGTCAAATTCAATTTGATTTGAGTTCTTGGGTTGGTAAAATTAGTTTGTTAAGATTTTCAAGTATTTTCTTAAAGGAAAAGGAAAGCTATGGAGGAATTTTATTGCCAATAGATTAGCTGCAATAGTGCAAGCTAGAATACTATATTTATTCTGTATTATGTATTATGTTTTACCATACCTGAGTAAAAAAACTCTAGAAGCTCTCTGTTTGTTTAGGATAGCAGCTGCCATATAAGCTTGGTGTGACCACTTCCTGCCTGAGTCTTTCCCTGTTTAATTATAACTCTGGGCTCAGATTACAGCAGAGAAAGGAGGGAGGGGGAGAGGGGAGAGGATCAAACAGAGCATGCTCACACCCTGGGCAAGGAGGTTTACAATATGCTGAAAACAGGAAGTCTGATACAGAAGCTCATGTGTACACAATAGAAGGAAACAAAATACTGTGTTTCTTTTGACAGAGGACTCGGAGCACCACTACTTTGAGGATTTACTGGTATATTTAGGTGGACTTTTCTGATAAGGCTTACTTAGTTTTAACCTTTCCTTCTCCTTTAAAGAAGATCCTATATGAGTTTAGAGATCATTCAAGGTAAAACATATTCTATAACTCGACCTTTGATAAATATGCCCCTAAAAGTATCCCATATATTTGTGCTAAGTATTGTGTCCATCCTGCCTCTCCTGCTGAATCATACACAAGTGAACCTATTGACAATGGGGAACCCTGGAACTTCCCCCAGCATGAACATGCAGGCCCGGATTTTTGGAAAGGCCGGATTTTAGGGGGCAGCATGCTGCCCAGCCACACCCACATTGGTTCAGAAACACTGGGGATACGCATGAGATACAATAGTTTTTTTCATTTCCCATGAACCAATCCTCATTGCTCTGGTCCTGATGATGAAAATTTATGAATAAAGGGCAGAGTATGGGGTCGATTAATGGCAATGGGCCTAGGGGCGCCAGCAAAACAAATCCGGCCCCGTGAACATATATTCCTTGTAACTCACTTTGCTGAAATGAGAATCCAAGAAAACAAGTCAACTCAGTTTCCATAAGGTGAAATTCTATATTCCTACAATAATTATTTCCTTAGAAATCTACATAATTAACCTCATCTTTAAAAATAGAAATATTTAGTAGTACATTTTCAGGGTAATGTAATAAAAGGTAATAAAAGGTGCAACATTTGCTAGTGGTGTAGTAACCCATAGCACTTTTATTGCTTGGCTCAGAACACTTGCAAACTTGCACTTTTTATTACATAAAACCCTACCCATATATGGCATTTAGATATTCATACGTGCCATTGAGATATATCTCTATATTTTCACTCTACATGCTGATTTATTTAATTGTGATTTAAACACTTGTCTCCTTGCACTTTCCTTTTCCCTCTGTGGACAATGATTGAAAATTTAGAACTTTTTTGAATACCAAGAAAAGTCATAACTTTATCTGCACTTTAAAACATTTTGTGTCATATTTAGAGCCAATAATACATTAAACTAATTATATCCTCAGTTTGTGTTAGAGCTTTTGGGGGTGGTTCATGAATATGTACAATATTATGCACTGAACTCGATAGAGTGGGTAGACTTTGTTTAAACAGCAAATAAAACATGGCTGAACACAGCAGAGCTGAAAACAAACACACAGCAATAAAAAGCAGATAATCTGCTTCATGGAAAGCGTGCATCATTTTCATTTTTGTGGTGATCTTTTAAATGCTCACAAATATTTAATCAAACACTGGGAATGATTGTGAATGTTTTTCTTCTCCACAAGATAATGGAACAGCACTAAATGTTAGATCAGAACAGGAAGAAACACTTTAATAATTTAACCAAATACCCAGCTGGGAGTAGACCTGAAGCTCTCCATGGCAAAGGAAGCAGGCATACCAACAGATGGATGTTCTGGATAAGTGAGGATGGATATAAAAACAAAGCTTTATTAATTTTTGTCTGCTGCCTTGATGTTTACTGTTCTAGAGGACACTTGGCAAAACAGAATCATGGAATAAAACAAAAAATACTGCACTTTTGATCCTAAAGTGGCAATTTAAAACAACGCTATAAAGAGTCATATAAACAATGGGGGAATTTCACAGTCACAAAGCAGGAAAATTTAAAATATGAATAATAATTGTTTTAGCTATAGTTAGAGAAGGAATCTGATACAAGTATGTTACAAATTGGGCTAACACTGATTTATTGGATGAACCATGGAACATGGTGGGGGGGGGGTTTAGGATGAATTGCTGCTAAGTCATTTTTCAAAGAAATTAAATAGACAGAGACCTGCAATACTTGTCCTCAATTGCTTGGCATAACCCATTATTCATATTTTGAGCCAGTTTTATACTGCTTGTATAAGGTCTTTGAAGATTCTTTTCTGGAGCATTTGTAAATAATGCAACATTACATGCACTTTAAATGTACATTGTATATAAAATTATGGACTAAGTAGAGAGACACAGCAGTGACCCACATACCTTGACCAAGCTTTTTCAATGTAAATCACAATGAGCATTATGGAAGAGGGTGGAATACATTGCTGGAGCTCCAGACATTTAAACATGGTATGTGCACAGCTGAATAACATTTGATACAGATGGTTGACCAGTTCATTGTGTAACATCATTTCAATAGACCAAATGAGATGCGTAACAAATTAAAGTAACGTATTTCACCAGTTTTACTATATCCTTCTACAGAATATTTGATGCAGAAGGGCAGATAACTACAGCCATACAAACACACATGGTCAGATTTTCCAGTGTGTCAGCTTCACTGCTCAACCATGGCTACATCTAGGCACCTTAACTTGCAGTTTAGATTAATGCAACCTGCAGTTTAGATCATAGACCTACTATTTCATTTTCCTTACAGTAAACAGACTTTCCTTTGTGACACTTTTAGCAGCTCAAACATGGTTTCTCTAACCTTTTATTTATGTATTATTTATTTATTTATTTATTAAGAACTTTGAGCCTTGTTATCAATACTTACTTCAAGGCATATTCAACTTGTCATACTTATATTCTTTTATATTTGTTAAATCAAAACATTAAGAGACAAATGAATACTTTTGTTCCTAAGTCCCTATGTCTATAGAGAAGCCATTATTCAGTTTATGCTTCCCATGTCTATGTTTTAGCTGCCATAATGGTATCGGTATGTGCAGTCTGATTTTATTAGGGGCTTGACAATTGCAGAGAGCAGACACTTGTGAGTGAAATACCTACACTGCCTTATTGTCAGAAATGCAGTAAAAAACAGTACATCAAGCTTGTCACATGCCTTCTTTTTGTACTAAGAATGTTGTCTTAGTTGGCCATGCTACTTCAGCTGGACAGTCTTTTCTATACGTTGTGTGTTGCATCTGGATCAGCTGAATATATTGAATGCATACATAATATCATTGTGTAATCTGTGAGATTGTGCTCTGTTGTTTCTACTGCAGAACAACACAATTATTTATTTTTTTGTTTTTGTTATGTGATTAAATTGGCTCTCTGGCTCCCAATACTACAGGGCACTTGACAAAGCAGCCTGTGATTTATGTTACATTAAGCCAATTTCTGTAGATGTGTTAAGAGAATAAGTTTTATCACCTGACTGGTCTTTAATTATAGAACTAATCCCCACTAACAAATTTGCATCCGCTGCTGTTCTTTTGGGATTAAATTGACCATAAAGAACAAAATTCAAGTGATTAAAGTCAAATGAGACAAAACATATCCATTTTATTTAGTGAAGACTTCCTTCTTTAGTATAATTCTATTGTATTAACTCTGCCTTTTGAAAGTACTAACTGCATATTCACATCCAAATTGATAATCATGTGTTTTTCTAAAGGAGCTTTGCATTTTTACTATCAGAATGCTGTAGGCAGTACAGTGTCATAGATTTCTGACTTTCTTCCTTGATCTGCTACATTCTCATTGAAGTGAGTGCATCACAGAAGGCTTTGAGACAATCATCACTATGGCAGGGAAGTGAGATACTGTGGCAAATGTGTGCGAGTGTTCAAGAGAGAGAACTAGTTATGACTTGGGAGAGAATGACATTGAGATACAGCATTATGAATTATGAAGACAACATATATACTCAAGAGGCCTTTGCTAGTAGATTTGCTTGAGCTGATCTGCTAGAAAAGCAATGCTACTAAATTATTTTATAGATTGCTGTCTGCAAGTTTGTAGGCAGAATCAACCTTTATGGATAAAGTTTCACTCCACAGATATAGGCAGCTGAAGAGCTATGCTCTGGGTGGTGGAGAATTTACTGATTGCCCAGGGATGTAATGACCATTTCCTGTTCTATGTTTAATAAAATAGGTGGGAATATGTTACTTTTCCTCTTTGGCTTCCACCTGCTGAACAGGGTTGCTGCTGGGGAGCCTGGGACAATAAGGCCCGATTAAAGAAGAGTGCCTGAAGGAAACCATGCTTCTAGCTGGAGAACAGGGACCCCTTAAAAGGTAATTGGACAATGATAGGTATAGCATACATATGTAAGATTACACTCTAGAAATGTAACACAGATTACTAGTAGATTAGCTAGTTATACAGAGCAGCACTAAGCGCCACCATAAGATTAACAGACTGGATGTTGCTCCTCCAGGTGATATTCTACCTGAATTTGGAATGGGTTAGAAGTGGCTGTCTGGGGTTTCCACTGGATCCAGACCACTATAGAGTGTTTCATAAAGGTGACCTTTTACCTGACAAATCTGTTTCAATAGTGTATCAGTATGATCTGCTCAATTAAAGTGACACAGACACTAAAAAATTAATTTTAACATATGAATGTACATTATGGTGCACATTTATCATATCGAATTCGAAAGATTTTACCGCTATTCGACTAGTTGAATAGTCGAATAGATTTGATCTATTCGATCTATTCAATTGAATTTACAAATTTGATGGTCGAATTTGTCTAATTTTCATATTCTAAAATTCAACCAATCGAATTCTGTAAATTTGATCGAACTTCGAATTATTCACACAAATTTTATAAATCTGCCCATAATGTTACCTATAGGTCATGTATATAATTGTTAGTTGAAGTTCTTAAGCCTGACTCTCTGATACTCTGCCACTCTGACTTTGCCAACCTGACTGTCCCATGTCAGCCTGTTAGTTACAGTTTCTAATGATAACGGACTCCTGCTGCACAAATATGGCAGCCCCCTCATACAGGGATATGAGGCAACAGACAGGTAATGTAAAAGCATCATGCAAATACTTAATGGCAAAGTTAGAAGTAGCTTTCAAAGCCAATATTATAATAGATGTAAAAAAGAGTTTAATTTCAGGTGTCAACTTAAACTGATACATTGTGCTGGGTGAGTAGTATGTCTATGTTTTAAATAAATCTGTGTTCATGGTTAAGAACCTCTAGAATCCATGATTCTGAGTTTGTGGTGAGAAATGTGTAGTTCAACAACATGCTCCCTTTCCTGCACACAGCACTACATGGGCCCATTTGAAAAAGGGTTATAGTGTAACAGTTCTTTGCTTCACAGTAGCGATAAAACTTTTTTTGGGCCTGGGGTTTTGGCTCTCCATACCTTAAGGCTGCTAAAAATCATTTAAACATTAAATAAACCAATTTTATTTTTGCCTCTAATGGGGTTTAATTATATCTTAGTTGGGATCAAGTACTGATTTATGATTACAGAGAAAAAGGAAATAATTTTTAAAACTGAATTATTTATTTCAAATGGAATCTGTGGGAAATGGCCTTCTTGTAATATCTAGACAGGTTTCTGGTTTACATATCCCATGCCTGTACAAATATAATGGTATCCAGCAACACAAGGTAAAAAGAGATGATTTGTGTTATATATTAGTATCTTGTTACCTTTTGAGTAGCTATTCATGTCTGTCCTTTGATCCAACCCTTAGATTGTGCACACTGTTTTTCATATTAAGTAAACCATTTTGATTTAAGTTTATTGCTGAAATCTAAAACCATGAAATACCTACGTTAGAATTAGTATTTCCAGTGGAGTCACACTCAACTTTTTAGCAGATATCCTGCCACTAAAGCTTTACAGCAATTCCATATCCTAAATAATAGAACCCTTAACCTATCTTTGATATAGACATCCCATGGCCCTGAAATAGCCATGTACACAAATTTTCTGTAGTGTAAATACAGTTGATCTGTACATACCTGTAGAGTAGAATTTATTTACTGGAGATCTATGTTTACAGTACATGGCACACATGACACAGGGAGGCAATTTTATCACTTTCAGAATCAGAGTTTTTTAAAAACCCAGTCTGGAAAAGGCATGTGGAAATGTACTTTCTAGATTCCTCAATTGTCTTTCCTACGTAAAAGATAAGGTTATTCTGGCTTCATCCATTGATCAAACAAATCATTTATAGCATTATAGCTATACCTATAACAGAAGAACTGTCTTTGTTGATTTCTAAAGAAAATAGTTTGTAAGTTCTTTTGCCCTTAAAGTCCTCAGTACTATTGTTGCAGCATTCCTTTGTCTGTTCATGTGTCTTTTACTTGTTCTGATCAGTCAGTTTATACAGTGCTGAAGTATATACCCAATAGATAAAATACTCCCAACTGTGATTAATAAATCACCAAGGAGCTCCATACTGTTGGAAGCTAAAGGTGGCAACCCAAGCTAGCAGTTAAGCAGTTAAAAGAGAAAAAAAAGAAAAAAAAAAGATTGAACTTGATGGACGTGTGTCTTTTTTCAGCCTAACTTACTATGTTACTATGTATGTCTCGATCTAACAAAGCAATTAATACGTGTGTGAGAAAGAGAGAGAACTGAAAAATTACAGAAAAAATTAAGAAGTTGAAATGTGTAAAGTACTAATAATATAGAGGCTCCTGTATTTTTATATGATAGAGGCTCAGGTATTTTGCCTACCATATTAAAGACATGTGTGATTTGTTTTGCCCGAAAAGCAGATATTGTTATCTTTTAAAGGGAAACTGTCATGGGAAAACATGTTTTTTTATTTTAAATGCATCGGTTAATAGTGCTTCTCCAGTAGACTTCTGCACTGAAATCCATTTCTCAAAAGAGCAAACAGACATGGGGCTAGACATTTTGTCAATTTTCCAGCTGCCCCGGTCATGTGACTTGTGCCAGCACTTTAGGAGAGAACTGCTTTCTGGCAGGCTGCTGTTTTTCCTTCTCAATGTAACTGAATAGTACGCAGTGGGACATGGGTTTTACTACTGAGTGCTGTTCTTAGATCTACCAGGCAGCTGTTATCTTGTGTTAGGGAGCTATTATCTGGTTACCTTCTCATTGTTCTTTTGTTAGGCTGCTGGGTGGGGGAAAGGGAGGGGGTGATATCACTCCAACTTGCAGTAAAGCAGTAAAGAGTGATTGAAGTTTATCAAAGCACAAGTCACATGACTTGGGGCAGCTTGGAAATTGACAATATGTCTAGCCCCATGTCAGATTTCAAAATAAAATATAAAATAATCTGGTTGCTCTTTTAAGAAATGGATTTCAATGCAGAATTCTTCTGGAACAGCACTATTACCTGATGCATTTTGAAAAAAAAAATTCCATGACAGGATCCCTTTAAGTAACAAAGTAAATAGTTGAAAAGGGACACATGCCCATGGAGTTGTACCTGTTATTTAACTTATCTAACGCCCTTCTGAATTTCTTAATGTAAAAATAAGCCTCCAAGCTGGATAACATTGTTTAATATATCAGTTTCCTGAACTGTATACTATATTAAGCTGAGGTAAAATTTTACATTTTTGTATTACTATTATTTTGCTCTTGAGATTGGTCTCCAGGTTATTTGGCACTGAATGAAGAAGCCCTAATGTCAAACCATCTACAGACCTGCTGCCAAATTATTGTGAAGTATCATGCAAATCTAAAAATTGGCTACGAATGTAGAATAATTGTATTAATACTTGGCAATATTGGCTCAGCTTTAGTAATAAACAAACTTCTGAAACACATGCAATGGAAACAGTTTGGTTCATCTGCCAGATAAGGCGATTCATGGTACATGGTAGTCCTTTCTATCGTGAGGTTAACAAAGGAATCATTTTATCCATTGCTCAAAATGATTCAACTCACTATGGACAGGTTTGAAATGCCTTTATATTTTTTAAGAAGTGGTAACAAAACAATGCATGCAAAAATGGTTGACAATACAGAGCTGTTGTTATATTGATGAATTCAATAACCAAATGTCCAATAGACCAAATTTATAAAAATACCATGAAAAGAACAAATTAAAATTCTATGCTAGAATGCAGCATGATGAATTTATTGAAATCATGGTTTCACAAAAGGCATTTAACTATCTATTTAATGCCATTATTCATAATATAAAAGCTGTTAATAAACTAGTAACATTAGTATTTGGCATAATAGGCATTTACAGTATTCGAATGCAACCTTTATCTTATATTGAACTCATTCAGTTAGAGAATGAGGCATTGATGTAATGTCAAATGAAGCATTAATGTCCTTGCCAATCAGATGACATCAAGCATCATATTCAAAAGATGAATGTCTTTGGTAGGGGCAAAGCTCAAAAACATTTCTAGACTTTTATCTATCCTTTAAGCAACACAGAGTTTAAGAGATTAATCAAATATAGTATTACTATTTTATTCCCACTCCAACACCATATTCTAACAGATAAAGACCATTTAACTTTTGCTCCTTTAACTGTATTATTCTTATAATTTACACAGTCATTTAAACATGTAGCATCAATGTGGCAGCCTAGCCCAATTTAGCCCACCTAAAACTTTTTCTACTAGAATCTTTGACTGCACCCACCTTGAGAGGAGAAAAGAAAGAAAATCCAGGTTTTAGGGAGAAAGGATCCACAACTTTAATTTACTGATAAATCTGAACGTAAATAACATAATACTTTCAATTATGGGCATTTCTAACTTGTTTCACTTTGCCGTGAATCTAAAAGGTAAATTTATCAAAGGGCGAATTTCTGCCACTAGAGTGAAATTCCGCCACTCTCCATTCATTTTGTATATGATTTTGAAAGGCGTATTTATTAATGGGTGGAAGTGAAATTTCACCCTTTGATAAATACACCTTTAAAAATCCCAGAGAAATGAATGGAGAGTGGCAGAATTTTATTCTAGTGGTGGGACTTCACTCTTCAAGTCACTGATTGGTTATTGTCTGGTAACCAAATAGTGGAAACTAAGCTTAGACATTAAGTCACTTCAGCCTGTGTAGATTGCATATTTGGATAACTATATTGTAATTTTTTTTTTATATTTTGCACAAATCACACCCAGTGAACCCCATCAAACTTTAGATGCCCACATCATCTTTAAAAAAATGTACCTGGCTGGGCAACGTACAAGTAGTTATGTGTAGTGGTCACATGCATATTAAATGATATTTTCAGGGTAGCAAAAGATACTCCTGAAAAAAAGTCACTTGGGGAGGTGCCTAACAAAGTGGAAAGTGATTTTTGTTTTATTGTTCTTTTATATTTTGTATAAGAAAGGCAAAGTGATAAATCTTTTACATCTTTTCTAGTGTGGGGGAGGGGTTTTGTTAATAATAGAGCTGACTTTATTTTAATTTGCATCAATGATCAATGATAAATTTACATATCGTTTATTGTGAGTTAAGGTCCTTCACTCATAAAAGAAATGCCATCTTTACCAGTTAGAGCCTAATATGGCTGGATTTCTTTGTTTAAAAAAAGTAATTGCTCAGCATTTCAGTAACTTTAGCTGTCAAGACCTACATTTTGAAGTGGTATTTAGTATGGGGATTCCTTACTTTAAATGAGATATAGAGGCCCATTTATCAAAGGTCGAATTTTACAGTTATGTGGAGTTTTACTCTAATAAATTTGATTTTATTCACAATTCGAATGGTAAATCATTTATGAAAAAATGCCAACATCTCAAGGAATAGTCCCAACCTGAAAATTTTAATCAAACTGGGAAAAAAATGATGATTTCTCCCATTGGAGTCTATGGGCATCATATTAGTGGTGAAAAATTACACTCATTACTACTATTAACATCTTCAAATATTTCAAGGGACCTCTGCCTTCTACTTGAAGGTTTTAGATTGCTAATATTCAAATTAGAACTGTTTCCAGGGTGGAGGTGTGAGTAATCTCACATTTTGGGCATTTTGACCAAAAATTAAGAAAAATATCAAGATTAAAATTCAAATTTACCATTCAAGCCTTAGTAATTTTTCCCCATAATCTTTCTGTCCCAGGCTATGGAATACTATACTGTTATTGTTCCAATTAACTATTGTTGTAACCATGGTGAAGAGGGAATAGCACAGTTATTGTATTGTGCAGTTTATTGGAGAAATTGGCAGAGCCGTATTCTATAAAGATGTTAAAGATACACCTTTTCCAAGTAATTATTTTTATAGTGCTGCTAGCATAACTTTTTCCTAATATCTACTAAATTGACTTAGGTGTCATATTTTGTAATGGGATTTAGCATTGCTGTGCTTTCAGTTTGCTGATTTAAGTATTGTTTAATAGTCTTAAAATGCTCAGTTACTACACCTAAATGTTATGAATCCTTTTTCTTTCTATTTCTTTCTATTTAGCTGGAAATTGAACATTTTTTTTAAAAATATTTTTTAAATATATTTTGCACAGAGAAACACAATAAAGAAATTTGAAGGACACTGACTTGGAAACATGGATGATATACAAATTCTTGCAGATAATAATCCGGCTGGAATGGAACCTAAGGCCCCAGTGCTGAATAGATGCTAACCACTGCTCCACCTAGTGGCACATATACAGTAGTTACAAACTGTATTCATTGATGTAAGGTTTACATGTATTTTATTGCTATTTAGGGACCCGAAAGTAACTATTTCACAGCTAATGTCACACAGGTTGTTGGGGCTTCTGTTTGCCTTCTCCTGGCTACATTTGAAGAACATCTTAGAAAGGTTAAACTTTTTAGTGCATATTAACAAATTAGATTCATCTGACATCTAAGCTAAAGTCTAACATTTTTTATTAAAAAAAGTGCAGATGAAGTGTTCAAATCAAATTTATTACAATATATATTTTTGTAACTGTTACATAATATTGCATGTTTGAAAAGTTTGTTAAACATATGTTACAAATACTTGAAGGGATTCTGTCATGATTTTTATGATGCAATTTTTATTTCTAAATTACACTGTTTACACTGGAAATAATTCACTATACAATATAAAATATAATTCCTGAACCAGCAAGTGTATTTTTTTAGTTGTAAAATTGGTGTGTAGGTAGCCATCTCAGGTAATTTTGCCTGGTCATGTGCTTTCAGAAAGAGCCAGGACTTTAAGATGGAACCGCTTTCTGACAGGCTTTTGTTTCTCCTACTCAAATTAACTGAATAGGACCTGGATTTTACCGTTGAATGCTGTTGTTAGATATACCAAGCAGCTGTTATATTGTGTTGGGAAAATGCTATCTCATTACCTTCCCATTGTTCTTAAAGTAACTTAAACCACAATGCTTGCAACATTGGAGGCTGGGAAACTAGCATGCATTTCAGTAACTAATGTTTTCTCTGTTATAAGTGTTTTTACCATTAATGGTTATCACTGCACCCCTGCAGATCTGTGTGATATTTGAAACTCACAGTATCATACTTGCTAAGTGTAACAATGTGACAAGTTCCCAAGATTCCAATGTTTTTTCTAGTAAATAACTCAGTTTTTCTAAAGAACCTTCCTAGTCTCGGAGTCTTGCTTAATAAGAAGGTTCTGGTATGCAAATTACCAACATGCCTTCTCCAATCCATCCCTCATGAATACAGTCACTGAATTTAAAGGAAAACTAAACCCCCCCAATAATAAAAAACCCCACCTACTACCCTACATAGTCCCCCTCCCTGCTCCCCCCGCATAGATGATTACCCTGAAAGTGCCCCTAATTCATTACTCATGTAAAATTACAGAGTAAGAGCTCATGGATGCCATCTTCTGGCTCTTTGGAGTTCTTTGGGTCCTCTTCCCTTCGGCAATTTCCTGCACTTTTGATGCATACACAGTTACTTCAAACCGGAAGACTGCTCCAACTGTGTATGTGCCAATACAGCGTTCACTTCCCAAAAAATACTGAAGAGCTGGAAGATGGCACCCATGCGCTCTGCTGTGCTTACTCTGCACCTATACATGAGTAATGAATTAAGGGCATGTAATCACCTATAGGTAATCACCTATGCAGGTATGGAGGGAGGGGGGGCTATGCAGGGTAGGGTTTTTTATTATTGGGGGGTTAATTCTCCTTTAAGGGGGAGCACATGTTTGTGCAGCAATTCTGTGGGATCAGGAGATCAGGGTGCAACATGGCAAAAAAACTTGGATTGAACTTGTTTTTTGCATGTTGCCCTGAAAATATTTCACATTAACATATTATGTGGTTCTTCATGGTAAGGACAATGAGGTTGTGGAATGTCCTGCCATATGATGTTGTGATGGCTGATCCTGTTAACGCCTTTAGGAGTGGTTTGGATGATCTCTTGGACAAGCATACTATCCAAGGCTATAGAGATCTACAATTAATATAGATTTGTGTATATATAGTTTATGAAGTGTAAAAAGGGTCTGTGTGAGTGTGTGTATGTATGTCTATGCCCTGGATTTCATTTGGAGAGGTTGAACTTGATGGACTTTGGACTTTTTTTTTTCAATCCAATTTAATGATGTTACTATGTCTACTTATCAACATCAACAGCATGTTTAATTACAGCCAATACCTCATATTCACTAGATCAGTTCATCTGCTACAGAACAATGATTCCCTGGGTTATCATTTCATGGTTCTGCTACATATTTTCTGCTTGCTGTGCACAAATCAGCAAACTTTTTTATTTCCTTTTGGAGGGCAGATTTTTATTACATTTTCAAATTGGACTTTTCCTCTGTAATCATCTTGTTACACTTCATGAAATACTGCTCAAAGATTAATCAGTCAGTCAGTGACTATGAAAGAACAATATTTCATGGCATTTTTTTTTCCTAGATTCACAAATCAAAATGATTCCTAAGAGCCCAGACATAAAATATGAAAACTGGGAACACTTTACTTTTAATCTGCTGTGTACGTCTTAACCAATGAAGTAAAATGCGAATGGTGATTCATGAAACAACTGTGTAAATTTTATAGATTATTCCTGATTAAGTTGTGACTGAGCATTCCCTGATCATTTCTACATTCTGACAAATGTCTTTTTAATGCCATTACCTAGCCCTAAGCAATATTCATTTAGATTTGTTATGGTTAGTAACCATTCTTCATAGGGTGATTTAAGGGCATATATATATATATATATATATATAATATATATATATATATATATTTATATATATTATATATATATATTTATATATTTCCACAGTACCAGCACTCAGACATATGTAGCCAGCGGTGCACGATCAATTTAGGCATACATACTTCTTCGATGGATCAGCACACACTGTGTAATGAAGTGAGGCAATAGTGTTTATTTCAAATTAAACACATTCTGTGTCCGAGGTTTCGGTCCCACCTGGGGACCTTTTTCAAGGATAATGTGCTTTAACAAACAATGACGTAAATACCCACCCCCCTGAGTGAATTTTGTCGCCAAAATGACGTCATGTGTCAAATTTCACTCAGCACTCAACACATGACGTCATTTTGGCGCCAAAATTCACTCAGGGGGGTGGGTATTTAAGTCATTGTTTGTTTGTATTTACTAAAGGAATTTTGTCATAATTTTTATGATGTATTTATAATAACTCACCCTGGTGGTCTAGTTGTGCAGAGGTGATGCCTGCCTCCCCGATCTTCTTTTCATGCGGCGTGAACTTAGGGCGCTAGCTCGTGTGATGACGTCAGCATGCAATGGCGAGAAATTTTAAAGTATTTAAAGGGGCTTTTTTGTAGTTTCTTATTGCCCGTTATAGGTTTTCTCCTTGTGAGTTCCTGGTGATTCTGTGCTGTTTAAGCTTCTAATATCTGATTATCTGTTGTGACCTCTGCCTGTTTGTGTCAAATCCTGACCCAGCCTGGTAACAAACTCTCCTCCGTACACCTTCTGATTAATCTCCTGGTTTGACCCTTGCCTATCTGACTCCACTTGTACTCTGCCTGCACCAACCCAGCCTGATTTGACTAGGATTTCTGTCTACGCCTTGTACCGTGACCTTTATCCCAAAAGACTTTGCTTTACTGTTTTTACCCTTTGCTAATCCAGAACCCTTCCCTTTGTACCTCTCTTAATAGGACCTGGCGGCATCCGATTAGCAGAGGGTTCCTCCCGAGGTGAAAGGCGGCTGTTAGAGGCAGAAGCAGGGGCCGAGAACAGGGTGCTTAGCATTGATTCTAGTTTTAGGGTGCTGAACGTGACAGTATTTTTTATTTCTAAATTACACTGTTTACACTGCAAATAATTCATTCTACACTATATCTCATTCATGAGCAAGCAAGTATATTTATTTTTAGTTGTAATTTTGTGGTGTAGGTGCCATCTCGGGTCATTTTGCCTGGTCATGTGCTTTCAGAAAGAGCCAGCACTTTAGGATGGAACTGCTTTCTGGCAGGCTGTTGTTTCTCCTACTCAATGTAACAGAATGTGTTGCAGTGGGACCTGGATTTTACTATGCAGTGCTGTTATCTTGTGTTATGGGAGCTGCTACAGTATCTGGTTACCTTCCCATTGTTCTGTGGTTAGGCTGCTGGGGAAGGAGGAGATGATAACTTTCCAACTTGCAGTACAGCAGCAAAGAGTGACTGAAGTTTATATGAGCATACGTCATATGACTGGGGGTAGCTGGGAAACTGACAGTATGTCTAGCCCCATGTCAGACTTCAAAATTACATAAAAAAATCAGTTTGAGAAACTAATTTCAGTGCAGAATTCTACTGAAGCGACATTATTAACTGATGTGTTTTGAAAAAAAATTGTTCCCATGACAGTATCCCTTTAAGGGGTTTATTTATCAAAATCCAAAAATTCTCCCAATCTTCTGATAAGTACTCCAACCAAATCCACACTGATTTTCCCCTGTATTTATCAATACATTTTCCTGAAAATTTATTGTGCTAGAAAAAAAAAAAAATGTGAAAAAAGTAGTGAAACTAGAGAGCTACAGAACAAAAAGAAACGAATTAAACAATGGAATAACAAATATAAAAATATATTTGCAAATTGAATCAATGGCATACTAAAGGCCACATTTGTTAAAATTTATGTTATCAACATGCTTTTTGTAAAATCTTGATTGCAATTAAAATTGAGGAAGCTTTTTTGATTGTAGTGCAATTCTAGTTAAAACCAATTGCAAAATAAATCAATTCTTAAAGATAGTATTCACGTTTAATATTTCTCATCAATATCTGCAATCAATGATGCTGCATTGGAAATGTAATAAGGCCATATCTGAGTTTTTGTACATGAACATATTGAAATTTTAATAAATCAGCCTCCTAAAGTGAATATTTTCATTAATGCTAGAGATAGGAGATCTAGCACTTATGGCACAAACAGATCCTCTTTAGATTCAGCTGATAAGGCCTCTGCTTGTGCTTTGGAAAGTTATAGGTTCCTTTTATGGAAGCTTTTCTTATGCTACTACAGAGAATATTGATTCAGATCAGGTACTGTTGGTTACAGCCATTAAACTTTCACTAGATATCTGTTTTCATGTTTCCATCAATAAGTATGCTGAATGCAATATTCATCAGTGTGCTGCATTCTCTGATTTAGAATTCCATGAAATCAATCAAACTATATTCATGTTTGTCGCCTCTTTTTTAACAAGGTGTTTATTTATGACAATTTAGAGGACAGCTGTTCTCGGAGAGACTGTAGTTACTACTATGACAGTCAGCTGTTATCATTAGAAAATGTTTTGATATGCAATTATTTCCTTCATTTCCATTAGTTTAGAGACCTTGAAACTGAGAAGTGTTTGCTGGAGTGGAAAATAAATTAGCAACAAATGAAACAGGGCCTGTAAAGATAAAAGTAAGAGGTGCACTCTCTGAGATACAGTAGGTAGTTTAAAACCCGCTACCAATTAAAATAAAATCCCATGAGAAACTTCCATATATACTGCCTCTTCATTTAAAACATGGGGAATTTCATGTCTAATAAAGACTATTTTCAAAAGCAATAGCTTTTTTTTTTTTTTTTAGCACTTGAGTCCAGGGTCAAACTAAATTACCCCTATGGTCTCCATCACAAATTAATATACACTTTCGATTCATTAAATTCATTTCCTTAACTGGATAGCTTCAAAAACCTCTAAAGAATAATTATACACTGAGCCATAACTGATCATGGCATGCATTTCAGTGGTTTAGCTACACTTACAATATATCTTAATGCAGCATTTGGCAGACAATGCATGATCAATCTGTTCTCATTGTGGGGAATTCATCCCAAACAGGGATATTTTTTTATGTTTTTAATGACATTTCAACTTATTCATTTTCTACTATATAATTTTCTTTTTATTTGATTCTATTCAGCTTAACCTTTAGCATACTCTTTTATTGTCTGATTATTTTCATTCCTTTAAGGTAATCCTTCATTAATTTATTCATTCATGGCTTTGTTTAGTATTCTGCTGATAGGTGCATGCTTATATATGCTTATATGCTTATGATAGCTGCACATTTAGTAGAGTTTCAGACTTACTAACAGCAAACACAAGTGCTATCTGCTAGTCGGTGCAATATAGTTACATAGTTACATAGTTAAATTGGGTTGAAAAAAGACAAAGTCCATCAAGTTCAACTCCTCCAAATTAAAACCCAGCATACACACACCTACACTCTTTCACACAAACCATATATGCCCATAGCTATACTAACTGTGGAGTTTAGTATCAAAATAGCCTTTGATATTATGTCTGTCCAAAAAATCATCCAAACCCCTTTTGAAAGCATCAACAGAATGAGCATCACATCACCCGGCAGTGCATTCCACAACCTCACTGTCCTCACTGTGAAGAACCACCTACGCTGCTTCAAATGAAAGTCCTTTTCTTCTAGTCTGAAGGGGTGGCCTCTGGTGATCCTCTTTATGGGTAAAAAGGTCCCCTGATATTTGTCTATAATGTCCTCTAATATATTTGTAAAGTGTAATCATGTCCCTTTGCAAGTGCCTTTTTTCCAGAGAAAACAACCCCAACCTGGACAGTTTCCCCTCATAATTTAAGTCTTCCATCCCCCTAACCAGTTTAGTTGCACTTAGTCTCTGCACTCTCTCCAGCTCATTTACATCCCTCCTAAGGACTGGAGTCCAAAACTGCACTGCATACTCCAGATGAGGCCTTACTAGGGATCTATAAAGAGGTATAATTATGTTTTCATCCCTTGAGTTTATGCCCTTTTTTATGCAAGACAGAACTTTATTTGCTTTAGTAGCTACAGAATGACACTGCCCAGAATTAGACAACTTATTATCTATAAAAACCCCAAGACCCTTCTCACTTAAGGAAACTCCCAACACACTGCCATTTAGTGTATAACTTGCATTTATATTATTTTTGCCAAAGTGCATAACCTGCATTTATCAACATTGAACCTCATTTTCCAGTTTGCTGCCCAGTTTCCCAACTTAGACAAATCACTCTGCAAAGTGGCAGCATCCTGCATGGAACCTATAGTATAATGTATATATAACACTCCTCAGTGCGCAATATACATTGAGCTTGCACCTGGCAAAAGTGACTCTGGGAATTAATACCTACCCCAAAAAAATACATAGAGCTCCAGGGCACTTGCATTCATTAGTTGGAACATCTATGTCACACTTACCAGTGCTCCAGTAACCCCTTCTCCAACACATAAAGATACATTCACTTATTGCAAAGCACCAGATGCGCTTCTGCCCTACAACCCAAATGATTATGCATGTATGCATGTCATATTCTCACTTTTCCAACATTGTATTTCAGCATTCAAATGCTAAAGTAGATAGATGTATAATCCTAAAACTGTGGGATATTCTATTATTATTAAAAGGTTCTTATTATGCACAGTAATGATAGGAGAAAAATTAACTTTAGAAACCAAGGTTTAGCTAGTGTAGTAAGTGCTCCCCCATTGTTTGGCATAAACATAATCTTCATGGTAACCCACTTTATTCCTAAGAGTTCATATACACTGACATTGCAGATAATTTGTTGAAAGACCACATGATTCACATCTGCTGAAAACTTCCTTGTGGCTTTGAGTGAATTTGGAGTGGCTGTACTATGTAAAATGGTTTGATCCGTCTATTAAGGCTTTAAATCAGATTATATGCTTTTAGCTATATTGATTTGACAGAGATGGATTTGCGCTATGAAAAAGCAGGTTCTACATGCATAAAAAGCATGTTGGGTGGCTTTCTTATTTTATATTTTTCATAGTTTGAAATGCCCTTAGCAGCAGCAGGGCAGGGAGTGCACTTGCATTTATCTGGTTCAGAATTAAAGCTATGAACTATATTTGCACTGCTGTGGTGACTAAGTTTGGAATATAAGACTTGTTTTTATGGCTCACTTATGTACTTTGGTTTAATTTACAAATAGTAACTTGTGCAATTAAACTAACATCAATTACAGAGTGTTGTGACATCATATACGTAAGAGTAGGGTTAACAGATAAATATATTAACTAAGTCCAAAATAATCTAAAATTAAATTTTTTTATCCACTATTTCCTGCTGTATAGCCTTTGTGCATTATTACATAGGTGAATTTAAGCAGAAGGACCTTGTGAATATTGGTTATAAAGACTTTTTCTTACATAAAAATGTGCTTTAGTATGAATTTAAAAGATGATGAATCTGGCTTGATTATGTGACAGGATGTTAAATTGTTTCCCCTGATAAAAATGCTCCACCAACTTCTACAACGGACAAACTACCAGTTGCTAAGATACTACATACTAGATTCATTCTGGAACTTGATCTTAATAGCAGTAGGTACCTAGATGATTGCGTGGGGGTTAATAAAGTCTCTGGTCAGGTTAATAGTGGACTGTTAGTGAGCTGTATTAATATGTAGCTTCTGGGCATATTCTACTCTGATGTCTTTCTCCACTCTTTCACACAAACCATATATGCCCATAGCTATATTAACTGTAGAGTTTAGTATCAAAATAGCCTTTGATTTTATGTCTGTCCAAAAAATCATCCAAGCCCCTCTTAAAAGCATCAACAGAATCAGCATCACAACATCACCCGGCAGTGCATTCCACAACCTCACCGTCCTGACTGTGAAGAACCACCTACACTGCTTCAAATGAAAGTCATTTTCTTCTAGTCTGAAGGGGTGACCTCTGGTGATCCTCTTTATGGGTAAAAAGGTCCCCTGATATTTGTCTATAATGTCCTCTAATTTGTATTTGTAAAGTGTAATCATGTCCCCTCGCAAGCACCTTTTTTCCAGAGAAAACAATTATCACGGAATTTAGAAATTGATAGATAGGAATTTGAAGTTAGGAGCTTTGGCTACAGGGCTACATTGCTGGTGTCATATATTTATTAGCCCAGTCTGAACTGATGCAAGGTTGATAGATTTGAAATATATAATTATAGGGCCAATATTTTTAGACAGGGGCTACTGCTTTCAGCTTGTAGATGGTAATTTGTCTCTCTGAAAGACACAGTAGGGTATTTCCAGTTCAATCAACCTCAACAAGTTTGCAGGCTTCTCATTAAGCCAGCACCAAGCATGCACAGATCCACTAGGGAGATTAACATTCATACTATTATGTGACAGAGCTTATTAGTTTGCCAATGATAGGATTGAGCATTATCTGTTTGATTTCTGCATTTTTAGATTTTTCTAACAGAACTAGAATTGATATTGCTGCATACTGTATAACAGTGGAATAAATTACCATCTGCACTCCTTCAGTTAGGGACCTATGAACTAACATTTGAGATTGATCAAGGGGGTTACTTATTAAAGTCAGAATGCAAAAAACATTTTTACAAGATTTATCATACCACGAGGATGCAAAAAGTGCAAAATCCGGCATCTAAGGCCTACCAAGGCCTCTTGTGAGCATTTAAGGGGTACTGAACTTATACAAAACATTTAGGATTGTATTAATTAGCAGACTTCCAAAATGAGCTATTTTGTTATTTTATTAACATGTATTTCTATAGAGCCAACATATTGTGTAGCGCTTTATTTTACCTGGCCTTATGACTCCTCATCAAGAGGGTATGCTTTTAGCAGTAACATGGGAATATAAAGGTATTACCTGTATGTCTCAGCTTTGGTGGTGGGGGTGGAATGTAATATCAGGTGAAAATTGTAGTTGTTGCTTGACAAAGGGCACCGATGCACATGATGTCTAACTAGGTCACTTTGGTAATAAAAGCCATTAAAATGTACAGTATATATTAACTGCAATGGTTTCTTTTACAATACAGAAGAGTTTAACTAAGTGCAACTGCTTCTGCTTGGCATTGAATGGAATGTATTGTGAGCTGTCTAAGGTGCTGAAAGCATGAAGTTAACCACTTTTATTCTTTTGCTTCCCAAGCTTTGAAACCTGAAATGATGACATCCCCCACATTCTATGTACATGTACTCCCCAGTCTGTCTACTGTTACTGATTAATACATTTCTACACAAATGGTTACTTAATTAAAAAAAATAAAGAGTGCTGCTACATTAAGAGATTTCAAAAAGCAGTTCCCAATTGGAATATATATTGTACAAGCCAGAGGGGATATATCGTGGATGGCAGATATGCATCCCCTGTTTTTAGGTTCTGAACCATCCAGTTAAGAATGATCCATTCAAGAAACATCAGAGAGTTAAACAGCCAGAGGGTGGGCTGGACTGCCCAGAGGTGTTTAAGGGAGTGAGAAGAGAGACTGAGGGGCAAATTGTGAAGCGTCTAACGCTAGCGATAATTGCCTGCGTGACATCAGTTTGCATCTTCTCAAAACACGGACTCTGGCGAATTTTCGCTAGCGAAGTAGATAGACTTGCGCAACTTCGCACCCTTACGCCCGGCGAAGTTGCGCATTGATGAAGGGATGTAACTACGCTAATTCATTAAGATAAAAATGTTTGTGAACGTTACCTCTTACGCACGTTACTCCGCCAGGTCAGACCTGTCGAACTTCAATACAATAGATAGGCGTTTAAGAAAAAAACTTGAAACGCTGGCGTCTTTTCCCTTTCGAGCGAACATTTTTTCGGAGTTACCTCCATTCGCCCCTACATTTCTTAACGTATGGCAACTCAGCTATACAGGGGGCACATGTTTAGGGCAATAGGACAACTTTATTTTATTTATTAAAGGTTTTCTGGGCTTGTGTGGAGTAATGCAGTGGCTGTAACATACACCTCTATTATACGCTTAAGTTTGCGCCATATGCAAATTAGGCGTCGCTAGCGTAAATGCGATTTGCCTGGCAAACTACTTCGATAACTTTCGCACCCTGAGAGAAAATTTGCATCTTAGTGAATATGCATAGTGCTGGAGTAAATTCGCCTGGCGAATTGCGGCGAACGTTATCGAAGCCAACGCTAGCGAATTTTCACCGCTTAGTGAATTTGCCCCTGAGTAGGAGCTGCACAGGAGAGTTGATCTGTATTTTTTTTTTACTGGCTGAACTTTCAGAGACCCAGGGGGCCTGATAACCCATGATATTTTGTGGTTTTCCCCCAGAGACCAAGCCTGGTTAGTATTTTGGGATACTAAAGGCTAAGACTGAAGTAAACTCTTTTGTTTATTGCTGGACTGTTGCTGACTGAAGCTGTTTTTTCTGTTACCATTTGATTACTGCTGGAAGTCTTTAGTTTTCAAAATAAACGGATTGTTTTACATTGGATTTTCCTGCATTTATAATGAAAAATCCTGCTGGGATCCCCCTAAACTTCACAACTGGTACTCGACAGTAACTTATTATTAAGAGATAGTAACTTATTTTTCTAAAGATGGAGGAACTGTTACAGCAACTTGCTAGGGCTACAATCCAGCATCAGCAGAGCATGGTCATGCAGCAGCAGACTACCGATGCACAGCTGTCTGCCATGGTGACTCAACAGCACAACACTGAGTCTGTTGCCATACAAGCAACTGCCTTACAAGAGGCTACAGCTACCCAAGCCAGGTTGTTGGCTGAGACTGTACAGCAGCTTGCCACAGGATGGGAGCCCATAGTAACCAGGTAACCAACAGGAAAGTACCTTCGGAAATATTATATATATATATATATATATATATACACACAAGTCCAATGTATTGTGATGCAAACTTAAAACAGCATTGAGTTAATCCGCACATAGCACATATATAAAGTCCAACTAAATTGCACACCTCATTTAAGAAATATCAAAGACCCATAAGATCTTTAAGTTTAAGACGAAGCATTTATTTGCTCCTTTAAAAGTTCCAAAGGAATCGTAACAGATTTGTTTCCATAAATAGCATAGGGAACAACTTATCTTTATGAGTCCAAGTCCTATTGCAGCATTGTAGCACTCACGCGATGTTTCGGGAATCCTCCTTTCACTTCCGCTTTACGGAGAGGCAAGCTGGAATATGGAGTAGTGATGGGCGAATCCATCCCGTTTCGTATCGCAGAAAAATTTGTGAATTTCGCTGCGAAAAAATTTGCGAAACGAGTTGTGGCACGTTTCAGACGCGCGTCGCATCGTTTTCGTCGCGTTGCTTCGTGTTGCGTCATTTTCGACGCGCGTCGCGTCATTATCGTCACGTCGTATCGTTTTCGTCGCGTCAAAAACGATGCGCAACTCGTTTTTTTGGTGAATTTTTGCCAGGCGCATTTTCGCTGGCGTTTTGCGAATTTATTTGCCAGCGGCGAATCGCGGGAATTCGCCGCGAATTTGCCCCTGGCGAATAAATTCGCCCATCACTAATATGGAGTTTTAGACGCTTGTGCACGCTTGATGCACTTGAGAAAGGGAAAGGAATCTTTCAAGATTTATTGAAAGAGCACAAAATGTCTGATTTTTTTTTTCATTAAATCTTGTTTTTTTTTCAAATGTATTCCTGTTGAGTGCGGTACTATGTTACTTTTTTATGTTATTTACCTTATTTACCAGCACCCAGGCAAGTTGCTCAAGTTTAGGGGGTGCGCCTCCATCTTTATATCTGGCAGCGTCTAGACATTTTGTCACTTATATGTGATTGCACCTTACAAAAAATCAATGGTTCTAAATAAATTAACATTTAGCTTGATTCAGTTGAGCATCCTAATTTTTTCACTTTGCTGTAATCTTCCTGCAGTGTTTGCTATTTATGTGCAACCAGTACAGGTGCAGAATTACTGTCTTACAAGAGCCCACAAAGGCTATGCAAGAGTCTATGCAAGACTGACATTTAAAGAAAATAGATTTTGTGAATGCTACACAAACAATCATAAAAAATGCAATTCATAAACAGATCTTTGTACTACTGTAAGATACATGCAGAAACCAAATTTAACCTCAAACACAGTCTAAAACAAACAAAACAAGGGTTTAAACAAAACAATTTTCAGATATGGGATATAGTTTCTAACCACATTTGCATGTAGTCCTAAGTACAAAAATCTAACCATTATACGTATCAGAAAATTGTACTGTAAATACTTTTAACCTATATTCTTGCCAAAAAAAAGCTGCAGGGAGCCATAGGATTAGTACGTCCCTGTGGTCTCTCTAGTTGCTGGGTGGATGCCCATGTATCTAGTTACTTCATTTACATGTTTCAGCTATTGGCCTACTGGCCTATGACCACTTCTTGTCACACTATAAGATAGTGGCTGGTAAATATAAATACAGGGTTGTATTTACTCCAAAAGGTTGGCTTTTAGTTTTGGGATTGAGATTGAGAGAGCACTCCTTACAAAGGACTTCAGGGATGGGATTCAAGAGGTAAGGAGCAGCAAGATAGAGGTTTGAGAAGAGAGGTGGCCTTGGAGGTGGAAGGTGTGAAAAGAAGGTGGCTCTGATTGTAGAGGAGAAGATGGCTAGGAACGCACAATGAGACAAGTGATGAAATGTAGTGATGAGCAGAGGAGTGAAGGCCTTTGAAATTTAGTAGACGCATATTACATGCTATCATTTGCTTAACAGGATAAAGATTTGAGTTGGGGCTGAACAGGTTCCCTCTTAGGAGAGATCAGGAGGATCCTGTAGCGGAGTTTAAAATTGATTGGAACAGAGAGAGATGGGAGTCAGGAATATCTAAAGGAATAGTACAAAACACAAAGCAAAGTTATTTTTCGTGCAAAATAAACCTATAACTTTCAGTATTCAAGCATAGCTGCACTCAGTTCCTTATGCCATTCCTAAATTGTGCTTATTGACCCAGGGGAACCCTGGAACTACCCTCACTTCTGACCAGAAGTAGCTCTAGGGTTCTCTTTGAGCCCAGCATCAATAGGCACAGCACACTTTCGCCTAAAGAATTGGGTACAGACACACATCAAACACTGGAAATGACACCAGATGAATTTTCACACTATATCTGACTTGAAATGAAATGCATACACAGTTGAGTTAATTTTGGTGAATTCTCCAAATACATTGAAATTATTGGGGGAAACTTTGCATTTCGGAAAAAAATTACGATTGTGCTTGAAATTACACTTTACTAAATTCATTTGCGGATATAAATGAGCCTATTAAAAAAAAAATCAAAATTCTGCATGCGCAAACTCTAAAATCTGATGTATTCAATTAGCCAATATGTTGTCAAGAAGATATTATCTGCTATTAAAATGTGTACAATTTGTAGCCTGGGAGGATATTATTTTAATGGCTATAATAAATAAAGAGAGAAAGAAATTGCCAGCACTCGATCTAACCCATGCTGTAGTGTCGTCCTGCTGCTAGAAACACCCCTGTGCTAGTGCTTGGTCTAACCCAAGCATCCTTTCTTTTTTCGTATGTAATTTGAGGTCTGAGCAGGAGCCCAGGAGGTATGCATGATTGAGGACTAATTATTTGCCAAATCTGGTACAACTGAAAACCTTGTTTATACTGTTTTTCAATTTTCAACATTGCTCTACAGCAGCTTGTTTATATGAACTATTGTAGTGTTTCTGAAGCAAACGGATCAGTTTTACCAGCGCAGGGCAACACTACATGATATTTTCATTACTTTAAAACCCTTACTTTTCTGTTCCTTTAATACACATGGATTTGGGACACTGGTTTTCAAATATTGGTCAGGTAGTTGTCAATATTACTAAAACTCAAAATGTTCTCCTTATTTTAGTAAAACAAAATTGCCCAAACTCCCATCCACAATTTCTACTTATTTATCAATAAATTAACTCAAAATGATAATGATATCTTCCAGGTGTAAATGTTACATCTTCCAATGACTTTTATTTGATCTTTGCAATGAAATATTACATTGTGCATTTTCGCTAAGCAAAGGTTAGCATTAATACCGCTCTGGAGTTTAGTTAATTGTTTTATTGCAAAAAGCTCTTTGCAATTAGAAACTTTTATTACATACACTGCAAATGTTCACAACAACCATTTCGCCAGAAACTTTACGAGGAAGTTGTTGAGGTCTGTAATTGGTCAAAAAGGACACAAACATGGTCGATAACTTGTGCAAAGGTTCTCCCATTAGTGTCTTCAGAGCTTCCGATCATGTCTGATCTAAGCCAACATGCCTATTAACAATATTACACAAAGTTCATTCATCACTTTTTATAAAAATAATACTTTAAGGTATTTAAAGCAGCAGAGTTTTTAGATCCCCATTAAACATCTACGACAGTCAGTGGACTTTTTACTCTAATGACAGTCCTCCTTTATGTGCCGTACCATTAATTTGGACCTAATAATCCCATCTCTTGAGCAGTATTTGTATCCACTATAAACACCTTAAGGATGCAGGCAGCTAAAAACAAATGTTTTATTATTTTATGTCAGTTTTATGACTCTTTTGCAGGTAACAGACGTTCTCTTAATTTTATTTCTCCATCATTTGGGCAGCCATTCAAAACAAAGTCATCTGTTTGCTAAGCATTTTCTCTTATCACCATCTTTCAATGTTGAGCTTCTTTTTTTTCCCTGTCAATATCTCTTACAATTTTAGAATGGCTGCTTACCTCCTCTGTTAAAAAGATTTAAATCCGCTTTTGACATAAATCTATATCACCACAAAACCCAACTGTCCCAAAAACTTGTCTTCTGTGTCCAATTGGTGCACAAGGGCCACACCATCTAAATCACTATTTTGTCATCAGTTTAGTGCTAGCACAGCTTGAAATCATAAACCAAAAGTCTGAGGAACAGAAAATACAATTTATCTGGCTTCATGCTGCTCTCAAACTGCAGAGAAGGTGTTCCATTACCAGGTTCTTTCATTAGTGTACATCAAACTTATAGCTCAGATAAACACATTTATGGAATAGCTTTCCAGCAGAGATGGTGGAGAAAACACTGCCTTTAATTTTTACATATAAAGGAAACACACAGTCCCAACCAATCATGTAACAAACAAAAAAAGCACAATGACACAGGTCTTGTGTTTTCTAGTGGTTACCATTTAAAGGGATATATATGCATTTCAGCTGCTTATTATTATTGTTTAGTTCCTTCATAAGTATCATATAAATCTTAAATTTTCTAATGGGCCAACTAGATGCAAAGACATAAAACATACAGGAAAACTTGTATTATGGGAAAACATCATGAATACAAATTCAGACTCCAATTTAAATGTATTTCTCCTGAGCCATCACTTTAATTTGTAGTTTAGAAAAAAAAAAGAGAAATAACAATATGGAAAAATAAGGGATATCACTTTGCATTAGGTTTTTCTACCTTTCATTTACTACTTTGAAATTCTGACCCTAGTTTGATCTGCATTAAAGGAGAACTAGTCCCTAAAATGAATATGGCTAAAACGGCCATGTTTTATATACCGAACTTACTGCTCCAGCCTAAAGTTTCAGCTTGTCAATAGCAGCAATAATCCAGGACTTCCAACTTGTCACAGGGGGTCACCATCTTGGAAAGCTTATATTGGTTTCCAGTACAGTAAGGGGCACATTTACTAAGGGTCAAAGTGAATATTTGAAAAAAAATCAAATTTGAAAAATTCGAATTTCGAAGTAATTTTGGGCAACTTCGACTATCGAATAGCAAAAATACTATAAATACTAAAATTACATAATACTAAAAGTACTTGCCCTTTAAAATCCTTCAAATTTGACACTTCACCACTTTAAAGCTACCGAATTCACATTTTAGCCTATGGGGGACCTCCTAGAACCTGTCCTGAAATTTTTTCAAAGTCCTAGGAATTTGAAGGATTTTGCGCAAAATCGTTTGAAACTTTTGATTCGAATGATTCTAAGCCCCTTATATTGCTTGAAACATTTTGGGGCAGATTTACTAATGATCGGATTTTTAAGTGAAAATACTTCGAAATTCGACCATCAAATTTTTTTTTAAGGGCCTATAGGTCCATTTTCGATCGAATAAAAATCGTTTGAATAATTCAATCGCATCATTCTAAACAAACAGTTCCAATGATTTTGTGCAAAATCCTTCGAATTCTTAGGACTTACAAAAAATTTCAGGACAGGTTCTAGGAAGTCCCCCATAGGCTAAAATGGCAATTTGGCAACTTTAAGGTGAAGAAGTGTCAAATTCACAGGATTTTAAAGGGCCAATACTAGAAAATTTGACTATTCGATAGTCAATTCAATTTTTTAAATTCAAATTTTATTTAAATATTAACTTCGACCCTTAGTAAATCTGCCCCTTACAGTTTCAGTATCCCAACACAATCAAAACACACATTCAATGGGCTACCATGGGTTAGGTTTGGAAAAAGGTTGTAAAATACACAGATTCACCTAATGCTGAATAATTACTACCCTTTTCTTAAGTTGAATAATGTACTGGTAATGTTAACATGAGTATTTCACATATAGAAGCATTGCATTTTACAGGATAGTAATGAATGCCTTCAAAACATGACCCATTTTGTGGAATACCTCTATAAATACATTGTGTTGTCTAATTAACTGCACTCATTATGATAATTTGAAAATATAAACAGAGTTTATCCACAAGAACACATAATTACAGGAGTTGCAGGTGACCAACATAATATGAAAAGATCTGAAGTTAGGTTACATACACTAGGTGGATAGAATGACTGCGAATAAAAAAAAAAGTGCGCTCAGAAACATTGCTGCACTGAGGCCACAATGCCGCTTATTACACCACTTCACATTATAGCTCCACCAGCCCAGTAGATCAATATTATGATACTATACAAAAGAACTATCCTTAACACTTTTTTATTTTCACTCAACTTATTTATTTATCTATCATGCCTATCACTAAGGGCAGAAATGCCTGAAATGCATAAGGCTTTGGTCTTGCCAACATTTCCATGCTGAGCAAATGCTTTTTTATTGGGGAATCTTGTTTTTGTTCACTATTTTTCATAGTACAAAGGACACCAACAAATGTGCAGCCTCTTCTCCAATGAAATACAGGGTGGTGAGCTGGTTGTGGCTAATTAAATTATTTCTTAATTTATATAAATGTTATGATAGGAAAGTCCAAACATTGACTGTTGATAAGTAGGAAACATTAGCTCATGTGCTGCTCCAGAATCTCCTATCCCAATATAACACCATCATCCTGAAACATTCCTCTGAGCTCCTAATATATACAATGTTAGAAAAGTAGAACATCACTACATCATTAAGTTGATCATTTTCACTTAAAACTCATTTTACATTGAGTTCAGCATTAATGTGGACCTTCACAATGTCAACTAGTTTGCCCCACACAATAACCTGCCACAACACTTCACCAATATTAGGGAAATGTTTTGTTATTTCTGCTAAATTCATCTGAAAGGACATTTAGGGATCCTTTTAAAGTCTCAACAGATACTGAAAGGGGTTTCTTTACTTCTGTTTAAGCAGTGTAGTTGGAAATAGCAGGTAAAATAGATGGTTTCAAGCAAGGACTGTATGCAATGTAAATATACATGGTCCTTTGGTCATAAAGAAGTCATAATAACATTTCTCCCTTTCTGGTGCAAATGAAAACATCTTCAAGTCTCTTACCTTAATATAATAAACACCAAGTAGGAAAGGTATTAGCAATATGTTGGCCTTAATGAACTCATGGCATATAAATTGACTTACCTTGACCCTAATTAAAATTTATTTCAGGGATCCTCTCCACCAGATGCACTACCTAAAATCACTGATCCCCCCCCTTATATTTATGTCACAGAATCAATGGTGTGTATATCTTTTTTTGTAAAACCATTACTTGTATTACTGGAAACCAGTAGTGCTAGTGCATGACCACAATGCCCCTTAGAGCTTATAGTCTGCTTGCTAGATATCAATTTATATTAAAAATATTGCTGTACATTTTCCAAGTAAAATATGTTTTCCTATTCATCAAAAGTTGTTTGTGCTTCAGTCATAACACTGCACATTCACTGGAAGAGAATAGTTTAACAAATCAGTCTGTGTATTAATTGCTTTTTAACAAGTAAAACTGTGGGGTTGGTTAAACTTGTCATTAACCATTATATCCTCATACAATAACAACCATTATGGAAAAAAAAATTGATAGCTTGCTCCAAATGATTAGTTCAAAGAGAGTTTCATATAATTGGCCAAGCCTAGACAAATAAGACACCAGTTAAAAATCATCCTGATTCTTTAATGTATTTCTCATGGCTTTTCAAAGACAGAATAGTCACAGTAAATCAGTGGTACATTTAGAACACTCAAAAATGTGGTAATAACTACACATATGTTTCCTTACTTCTTCTCTGAATATGTAAAACACCTAGGGGCAAATTTACTATCATTCCCCAAAATTAGCTTGATCAAATTCGAAATTCGATAAGCATTTGACCATCGACTGCTGATCAAATTGTTTTATGCTATAATTTTGCTCGATATTCGATTTCTCCATGAATTAGTACGATCAGATACCGATCGTTTGATTTCACGAAAAAAATCGAGAAATTTCCTTCGAGCATCCGAAAAATTCATATGATTCGAATGATCAAACGCTTCGATCGTATGAATAGTATTCGAGCAGGACTTAGTCTCAGAAGCCTATGGGGGGCTTCCCATAGGCTTCTTTTGCAATTCGGTAGGTTCAATCTGGCAAAGTAGGCAGTCGAATAACTTTAAAATTTTGAATCCTTCGATCATCGAATGATCGAAATATCGAATATATGATCATTCTATCTATTCGATCATTCGGTATTCGATGATCGAAGAGGCCAAATTTGCATATCTGATTTCACGAAAAATCCATACGATCGTTATTCGATCGAATTCGATCGAGCCTCGATCATGTCACGTGAATTTCGTAAATCGGCCCCCTATATTTGCAAACCACATTTTTATGAAGATCTTGCATGGGGAGGGTATAATGTGTTAATTGAAGTGTTATTGAATAATATCTGTTGATTTGTATAATGCTACCACTAGTATCAGGCACCACTACTGGCATCATTATTAGGTGCAACTCATTCCATGTAATGCAATGCTCAATTAGTCACAGATGTGGAGTATATATAGCTGTAGAGCTATATTATCATAAAAAGGGATTTGAATTAATTACATTATTAGACAGATGATAACTGTATCAAAAAACAGGATATTACTTATTTTTTTCTAGAGGTATCAAGTGATTTATTTGGAACAAATAAATACAGAAATGTTCTATAATATCTCCTGTTTTCATATTTGAGATCTTTTCCACATTGTTGTGACACCAAAACTGATTAAATAATGAAAATATGCCAAGGAAACTTCACTTCTGAGACTTTCTTCTACATTAGTTCTTAAAAACCTTCATTAAAGGAACATATTCTACAAACTGAAGGTGCAACTAGATTATAAAAGTCAGCAGCCACCTGATGGATCAAGACATATTGCTGCTTCTTTGGACAGTTACTGAGTTGAGGCAACTCTGGCAAATTTCTGTAAATATAAGGAACTTATACACCTAATGGATATAAGTTGCAGTTTTATCCCAATCTTACAAGAAATCTGCTTTGGTCCCCAGTAAAAGCTCCCTTTTCTGTAGCCACAGAATCATAGCAGGCAGCCCTTGTGTAGTAACTGACACTAGATGATATCCACATGGCACAGGGTGCAATGATGTCCGATGATGTCAATCAAAGTGCAAGAACTGTGTGTTGTTGTGGCTGCCTGCATGTGTCGTGTGTTCCTTATATTATATGAGAGCATGAACTTATTAAGCATATGCAGATATGGCAATTATGGATTTGCGGTCAGTTCCACACCCTAACTTGGCAGCAACCTCCTGGGTAATATTAGCCTCATGACTTGTCTCCAAAGAGAGCCGATGCTACAGTGGCCAACTTTAAAACAGAGGAATTATGTTGGGGTGGAAACAAAGTCCTCTTTGCCTCATAAACATATTAAAAATTAAATATCTCTGCAGTCAGGTGATTTACTTTTGTTTTTTTTTTACTTTTTAATGGTAGAAAAAAGTAATATTTACTGGGCAAAATGCAGCCTTTATTCTAATAACAATGACTTTATGGATTGATTCACAAGAATGTTCTCATGTTTCTTTACATTTTTGATTACTACCATCATTTCAAGGAAACCCAGACAACAGCCATTATAAGGCAACATTTTAGAGTGCATATAATTATTATCCAACTTCAACTGTTTGCATTCTTTATAACAGCTTCACACATGATATATAATGTCAAAGTAATTATATCAGTTCCTTATATACAAAGTGTTTGTTGTATGTTACATGCACATTATACTGGTGACACCTCAATCTTCGACAGTAAGAGTCAATTTAAAATCTTTATATTGACCTATTCTTATTATTACTCTGACTCTACTACTCTAAAGGTCTCTAGCAGTAGGATGATATGTTTAAGAACCATAACTTTGCTAATATGACTGACAGTATTATGAATCATGCTGACAAATTGATCTTTGTGTTGTTATAGGAAAGGAGACCTTGGTCTTTGTAGGACTTTGGTTCTGGTATTGTGTGTGTATATATATATATATATATATATATATATATATATATATATATATATACACAATTCAACAGGGAAAGTCAATGGAAAAAAAGATACAATTTTTCTAGTTATGGAAATAGAATCATTAATTCATATTAGATTACAACATGGCAGAACACAACAGATAATATAAGCTACACATTGCAAACCTTTCCTGCAGTATGAGGATACTTACAAAAGAACTCTTCTATTTATTGCAGTGTAACTGTATAAAAAGGCTTGCCCTAACCTTTTTAATTTGTATATGTTCCTATATCCCACTATGCACTAACTATGCTTTTCACTGGCTGAGAGATGCATTTTATGGGTAAAAAAAGATGTCTAATTAATTAGTAATTGAATCAAAGCTTTGAGGCATGGATGTGTCCTTTGGGTCTCTTTGATTGTTATTTGTGTCAAACGGGACCTCTGGAAATTGCTTTTCTTGGCTGTAGCTGCCACAGATATTCTGGGTTACAGTGTTTCATCTCCTTTCTTTCATATTGCATTGATATGACACAAAAATAAGAGCTATTCCTTCATGGGAAGAGCAGATATATATGTCTAATGGGATGAAAGGTTTGACACCAGGAATTGTGAGAAGAAGCCTGCGCATAGATTGGGGCTTTAGCACATGTAGCTGCAGAAGAGTTAAGCGTACAGCATATGCAGTTTGGATATTCGGTTCTCAGTCTGACGGCTGTGTGACAGTATTAAAACATGTATTTTATCAAAGTTCCAGATCAGTGGCATCTACCGACCAACATATTAGATTCAGAACGAGATAAACCCATTCTGCAATTAGAATTTCTGCATAGTAAGAGGGGCCATAGAAATAAATCACTTTCCGTTCAACTGTACATTTTTGTTTGAAGGTGAAATTTTCAAATGGGCTTACCTTTCATCGAGCAGGCAAAGCTTCAGCACCAGTTGTGTTTCATATTTGTAATCCCATCCAACTTGCCATTATAGCATTCCAAAAGGGCTATCAATCTTCCCCACAGGACACCAGATTCTGGCAGTATCTTTTTTTTTATGATGTGATGATGATAATTTTCCCCCCCAATCCACAAAATCCAACCCATACAGAAGAGTGACTGAAGGTAAAAAGATAAAAGACAGATGGTAGAGAACTATCCGGTTTGTGCACAAGAGAGTAGAATCGAGAATGTTGAGACTGCACTGCTGTGCTCTGACTCGTGCATTGACTGTACGTATAACTTCACTTCCAAGGAAACCTGCATAATTTATTGGCAATTTGCTTATGTAGAAGGACCGTCAAGCCTTTCTCTCTCTCTCCCCTCTTCCATTCTCTCATTTAGAAGCAGTTGCCAGATTCTTCAGCTTGCCTTTCCTAGGCTGCACTCATCAGATGAAGCCAAAGGCACCACACTGCATTCAAGCAGTCATTTGTAGGATAAATGCCAATAACAGTGGAGATACTGCTGTGTATGTGTGTGTATGCAGGGGGAGGGGAAACAGAGGCAGGGAAAAGACAGAAGGGCTTCTCATAAAGGCTAGGGAAAAGTCAGTGATATTTAGCCACAGAGTCCCTGTTATTTCTCAGTGTCTGCCTCTTTTTTCCCCCTCCCAGCGGTTTTAATAGACAAAATGATCCGAGCTATTTCCGGGCAATTATACACCCTACAGTGATCGCCTTAATCCGCAAGTCACAATGGGAAAACTGCACCAGAATAATCATAAAGGAGGTTACTCATTTAGGGAGACAGGAGGAATATTAATGCCGACCAGCTGCTGTGGAATGATCCAAAAAAAGCCTTGCAGCAGATGTGTATCAAACAATCAAAAAGAGCATGCATCAGGGTTTCTATTCTGGGAATTAAAGGGTTCAAGAGACAATATTTTAACCCTAAGGGGGTTATTTATAAAAATCAGAATCTTTCTCATGTTTTATATAAAAGAAACGTCAGACCAAACTAGAATCCAAGATTTACTCATATTTATCATTAAAAAAGAAAAAAACACCAAAATATCGGATATTGTCATTGATAGGATCTATTATCCAGAACACCATTATCCAAAAAACTCTGAAATACAGGAAAATCATTTCCACCTTAAAGGAACAGTTCAGTGTAAAAATAAAAACTGGGTAAATAGATAGTCTGTGCAAAATAAAAAATGTTTCTAATCTAGTTAGTTAGCCAAAAATGTAATTTATAAAAGCTGGAGTGAATGGATGTCTAACATAATAGCCAGAACACTACTTCCTGCTTTGCAGCTCTCGAACTCTTAGGGGTAGATTTACTAAGGGACGAATTTTCAAAGTGAAAAAACATCAAAATTCGACCCACAAAGTATTTTTAAAGGGCTTTTTCGATTGAAAATGGACTTATTTCAATCTAATAGATCCATTTTCGATCAAATAAAAAATTGTTCGATTCGATCAAACGATTCAAAGGATTCTCCACAAAATCCTTCAAATTCTTGGAACTTAGAAAATATTTCAGGACAGGTTCTATGAGGTCCCCCATAGGCTAAAATGCCAATTTGGCAGCTTTAAGTTGACAAATAGTCAAAGTCGAAGGGCAAGTACTTCAAAATTAGAGATTTTCTAATTTTTGCAATTCAAAACAAATTTTGGGGTATTCGATAGTCAAAGTATCCCAAAATTACTTCAAAATTCTAATTTTAAAAATTCTAATTTTATTCAAATTTGCACTTCGACCCTTAGTTAATCTGCTCCTTAGTTAGTCAGTGACTTAAAGGGGGGCCACATGGGACATAAATGTTCATTGAGTTTTCAATTGATCTTCAGCATTCAGCTCAGATTCAAAAGCAACAGTTATGACCCATGTGGCCCTCCCTCAAGTCTCTGATTGCCTGGTAACCAATTAGTGGAAAGCAAGAGAGCTGAAAAGCAGGAAGTAGTGTTCTGTTATGTTAGAGATCCAGTCATTACAGTCTTTATACATAAAATTTTTGCCTAACTACTATGTATGTATATTTTTATTTTTATAGCACTCCTTGAGGGCAAAGCACTGTACAGCAACAATAAATTAGTAGTAACAAACAAGGGATCACTGCATTAATAAGTAACAATTAGTGATGGGCGAATTCATTCGCCAGGGGCGAATTCGCGGCGAATTCCCACGATTCGCCGCTGGCGAATAAATTTGCAAAACAGCAGCAAAAATTCACCGGCAAAAAAATTTGCTTAAAAAACGAGTCGCGCGTCGTTTTTGACGCGACGCGCCGAAAACGAAACAACGCATGACGAAAATGACGCGACGCGCCGCGATTGACGCGCGTCGGAAAGACGCGACGCGTGTTGGAAACTACGCGCCGCGTTTGACGCAACGCGCGTCAAAAACGCGCGACTCGTTTCGTGAATTTTTCGCCAATTCGCGAATTTCTCCGGAAATTCGCGAATTTTTCGGCGAAGCGAAACGCGGGAGATTCGCCCATCACTAGTAACAATAAGTGCATTATTATAAATACAGTTCACATAAATATAAAATATAATTACACAGTGTCGAGGAGACAAAAGGTTGGAGGACCCTACCCCGTGGGGCTTGCAGTTTAAATGGGAGGGTAACTTACAGACACAATTAGGAGGGGTAATAAAGTGCTGTAATTTACAGTGGGTGAAACTGTTGTATAAGTGCCAGTTCCTAGATCAGGTGTTATCCAGGTGCTCCCAGAGTTTTGTTTTAAAAATTCTATCTGGAGAGATGCAGGAATGGCATTCCAAATATAAGGAGCTGCAAGAGAGAAGGGTTTGACATGGGAAACAGCAGTAGAATTGGGGAGTCAACCAAGCGATTATTCTGGGAGGAGCAGAAGTTTGGCCAGGAACAGATAGAGAAACAAGAGATGAAATGTAGTTAGGTGCAAAGGAATGAAGGGCTTTAAAGGCTACAAGGAGAAGTTATTCTTTGTTTTATAGGAAGCCATGATAATGACTTGGATAAGAGGAGGATATTCTGGTAGCAGAGTTTAATACAGACTGTAGCAGGGAGAGATGGGAGTTAGCGAGGCCAGTTAGTAGAAGGTTACAGTAATCTAGTCGGGATAGGATGAGAGAATGCATGAGTGTCTTGGCTGTAGCAGGTGAAAGGAAGGGACAGATTTTGGCATTTTGGCAGATTTTGGACCACCTTACAGTACCCCCCCCGCTCAGGAGCACACTCTGGGGGGCTCCCAGGGTTTCTCAGGAAACTTTCTGTGAAACAATCTCACTAAACGGGGAGCATGTGTTTCAGCAGAATAGACCCAGGACCTCTCCTCGGGACCAAACCCCTTCCAATGAACAGGAAATTTAAGTTTAAGGGAATCAATGATCTCCTGTACCTAAAATTCTTGATGTCCATCAACCAGAATGGGAGAAGGAGAAGGACCAACCGAAGAGAAGGATTTACTGACCAAAAGAGTTGGAGATCTTCACACTGGGAGGAAGGTCAAGCTTGACACACATGGAATTGACGACTCTAAGAACTTTAAAAGGACCAATGAAATGAGGACCCAACTTGGGGGAAGGAACACAAAGTTTAATGTTCTTAGAGGAAAGCCAAACAAGGTCCTCGGAAGAAAAAGGAGGAGCCGCAGGAACCTCCGTCTTTAGAAGAAAAGAAGGAAGAGCCAAGGGACTGCATCCAAAAACACAGAAAAATGGAGAACAAGCTAAGGCTTCATGTCTATGGTTATAATGGGCAAACTCAGCCCATGGAAGGAGTTTGACCCAATTATCATGTTTCTGGGAAATGAAGCATCGAAGAAACTGTTACAGAATTTCTCTGTCTGACGGTTACTCTGAGGATGATAGGCATAAGAAAAATTGAGAGAAATCCCAATTAATTCCAAGTAACTTGCAAAAAGCATGGCAGAACCGGGAGACAAACTGAACCCCTCGGTCAGAAACAATGGAAGAAGCGACCCCATGGAGCAGAAAACTTTCTTTAATGAAGACCTTGGCAAGGAGGGCAGCAGAAGGAAGACGCTCCAATGGAATAAAATGGGACATCTTGGAAAAACGATCTACCACTACCAGGATGTTGGTACAATCTGCAGTCTTAGGTAAATCGAAAATAAAGTCCATGGAAACATCAGACCAAATTTGCATAGGAACAGGTAAAGGCTGAAGAAGGCCACAAGGCAAAGAAAGAGGAACCTTTTGTTGAGCACATGTAGCACAAGCAGCGACAAACTGAGAAACATCCAGTGACATGGATGGCCACCAGTATCTGGCGATGAGCTTGAGAGGTTTCTTAACACCCGGATGACCTGTGATCCTAGAAGAATGTCCCACGAGAGAACCTGTTTCACAGCATCCTGAGGTACAAAAGTATTACAAGAAGGGCATTCCAGAGGATTCTCATGCTGAAGCAACGATACTGGTGCCACACACACAAACCATATATGCCCATACCTATACTAACTGTAGAGTTTAGTATCAAAATAGCCTTTGATATTATGTCTGTCCAAAAAGTCATCCAAGCCCCTTTTGAAAGCATCAACAGAATCAGCCATCACAACATAACCCAGCAGTGCATTTCACAACCTCACTGTCCTCACTGTGAAGAACCACATACGCTGTTTCAAATGAAAGTCCTTTTCTTCTAGTCTGAAGGGGTGGCCTCTGGTGCTGTGATCCTCTTTATGGGTAAAAAGGTCCCCTGATATTTGTCTATAATGTCCTGTAATGAATTTGTAAAGTGTAATCATGTCCCCTCGCAAGCGCCTTTTTTCCAGAGAAAATAACTCCAAACTCGTCTACCTTCATAATTTAAGTCTTCCATCCCTTGATGGGCTTTGATCTGTTTATTGACCCATCTTAACTAAGTAACTGAAAAGGAGTGTATATTTTCACTTTAAGGGAGTTAAAAGGAATTCATAACCCATTTTACCAACTTTGGCCAAGTTTATATATTTAAACTGCGCTGAGCAGAATTTCCTCCATTTCTAAATCATGATTAAACAAACTTGGAACCCAGCAAAACACAACTTACAGCTTCTGCACTCAATTGGATGATTTGTCAATGGCTACTGCTTATCCATAATGAGGTTGCTCAGCATGGCGTGTCTGTTTTTGTGCTGTCTCGTCTGCTGTAATCCATGCAAAACACCCAAATTGCATTTAAGCACAATAGCACAACTTGATGAATTGCTGTAGTTAACTAAAACTTTTGCTATCCCTGCACGGTTGATCATAATGTTTGATACAGCAATGCACTTTTCATTATTATTTTGTCAGCTTTAATTATAAATATCTTTCAAGTATGTCTTTTGCAGAGTTTTTCTTTTTATACTTTACATAGTCAAAAATAACTATTAGTATTTCTACATAAGCTGCACCCATCACCCATTACATTATTCAATTACATTCTTGACTTTTTCTCAGGAACTTTCCTGTTTCAGCACAATAATGTCCAAAAAAAAGAGGTCCACACAGAGATGGGAGTGGAAGAACCCTTGCGTCCTGCACAGAACCCAAAACCAACAAAGATGAATGCCTGTGGGATGAATTCGAATGCTCATGTGAATCAGTCGTGATTGCCCATTGGAAACCAGTCTCCCCAAAAATGTTCTTCTTCCCTGAAGAATAGTGGGTTTTAGTAGAAAAGAGAGGACAAACTTCTCCAGATACTTTTAGCCATGTAGGTCCAGATTTTAGTCTTAAGTTTCAAATCAATTCAATTAAAAATTATTAGGAGAGACTTACAAATTATATAAGTTAGATAGAGGAAGAAAGAAATAAATCATGGAGAGTGTAAAATTTCCTTCACCTTCAGACCTCTGGTATCCCTGCTGCAAGGAACAGAAAGTAGGGAGCAAGTTGGAGCAAATTGACATTGATGCAGTGTGATGGCACAGCCTTAAATACAATAGCCTGTAGATGTTTTTTGGTAAATATTATAGTAATTAATCCTGCTTCTATGATGGCATTCCTCTTGCAAATTTTTTTTGCAACTCTATTAGTGGTCATATAATCAGACTGTAGACTTTTTATTCTCTCTACTGTTAGTCTTGTGATCAAATCTGTGTGATATTCAGATATGGTTGCATCCTATTAAGGTTCTGCATTACCTGATCCCTTTGAGAAAATACTGTGTCACAGCTGCTGTATCATTCTTCATCTACAATGACCTACAAATCTGTATAACTATTAGTGCTTCATACTCAACAAGAACAGCATCATTCTTCCCTCACCCCACTGAGGCTTCTTGGAATATTCCAGACATAGGTGTAGCCACTATGTAATATTGATGTAAGGAGTACTGTCCTACAGGACACTTAACACCAACATGGAAGGGGTTTCTTAATATAAAAATGTACTGTACAAGATGTGTGTGCACATCATAAGCTTATATATATATATATATATATATATATATATATATATATATATATATATATATATATTGTGGTTTATTAAACTAGGTTGCAGTGGATGCAAGGTGGCAGCTGTTCAAGTTAAAAAAAAATAGGACATGTATTTCCATATCAAATGACGGATGAATTTTGTAAAATACAATGGTTTTAGCACTTAAAAAGAGATAGTCAGGGGTCAAATGTAATTTCTCTATAGAAATCTCATCTGAAAATAAGAACAATAAAACAGTTATTTTAAGTTGCTAGTCGGATAGATAAAACATTCATATGTAATAAAAATCTTTCTGCTTATTTGTTTTACTGGTCCTGTAAAATATATGGAGGATAAAATGTGGTCCAAATTAATATAAAGATGAGATTCATCATCAACTGTAGAAAGCCTGCTCCCTACATTTTTTTTTAAATATACAGTACTGTAATTACTTTTTTCCCTTAGTTGGAAGATGCACCTTAAATCTCCTACAATAAATGCAAATATTATGGATGCATGCTGGATTGAATAAAACTGATTACATGAAACTGCCTAATTATAGAAGATCAGGGAATTATTAGCACACCATGCACTGCTGCCTGTACCTAGAAGGTAATATTGGAGAGATGATGCCCCCCCTTCTAATAACATACACGGAAAAGCAATACTGTGTATAATGCACAGCCATCCAATTCAAACTATAACGTTACCATGGCAATTGCTCATATCTCACAGGCAATAAAATGCCCCCTGTGGACAGAATATAGATGGATCCACAGTTATTCTTATTTTTACTAGTGGTGTGAATTTGAAGCTCTTGGAAAAGCATGGATTTAATCCCAATACTGAATATTTACCCATGAAAACAAAAAGTACCAGTACCCCCAACTGTAATGCGGGCTCTATCAGCCCACACATTTGGTTGGGGGTTATTTTTTTGTACCATAGGTGCCCTTTAAGGAAATCTAACTAGCTATTTTCCAAGAGGCCATCCACAAAAAAGGGTAAATAATGTTGGACACATCCAAATTATCAACCTATGTATGGGGCTCTCAGGATGCTCTGCCAAAAAAAAAAAAAAAAACAGATTTGAAAATCTTTCCAGGCAAGGAAAATTTTTTTTTTTTAAATTATTAAAAAAATTTGAATGTCAGGAAGGTTGGAAACCTCACCAAATTTATCCCTGGACCTCTCCCATTGACTTATACAGCAATTCGGCAGATTTTTTTTTTAAACGCAAATCAAATTTGGATAACTCCCTAGTCGAATTTGACAGTTTTGGCCATAAAAAAAAATCGGAAATTCAAAAATTAGACCCTTGTTTATTCTATCTACCCTTAGAGTTTTTTTTTTCTTATCACTCATAAGAGTGGCTTCTTCACTTCAAGTGAACTGAACTGAATAAGCCACTTGGATGAATGATGAAACATTTCAAGAAAAAATATAAACTTTAATGTCCATTTTCCTTTGATTTAACTTTGCTAGAAACAGCCCTATAGTAATTATCTAAGCCTTTAAAGTTGTCCACAACAGCTTTTATTTTGGATCTAGTTAGGACATCTATAAAATGGCAACGATGCTGCACATTGTGCTCTGGGCTGCTGTTGAAAAGTTAAGCTTAGGAAGTCATCTGAATTCACAACAGCATTAACAGAAAAATTAAGTTGCTTCTGTCAAAGAAGCCTTGTAATACATATATATATATATATATATATATATATATATATATATATAAAGAGAGCAAGAGAGAGAGAGAGAGAGAGAGAGAGAAAGCCACAGTGCTGCCCATCCCCCCCAACTCTGAGCTTAAAACTTTAGGGGCAGAGTGGGTCAAAAGGGGGTCACATGGCTGTACCAGAGGAGTCTTTTTGTTGCCCTGCTTGTAGCTGGTTACTCACTGCCATCTGAGGCAAAGTTCTCACTTTGCCTCATGGCAGGAGCAGCCCTGAATTTGTGTGTGGGTCTCAAAATGTGCAGCATTTCTAGCTTTTGTCTTTGTTAAGTTTTAGTTTTCTTTTATGCTCAGCACAATATGACAAGACTCACCTTTTCCACTATAGAAAATGATGTGGCTCTGGGCCATGTTGCACCATTCTTTGATTTGATTGCATACCCCATATTAATGTAACAGAGGAAAGCATTTTTCTATACTCAATTCATAATAATTTCATAATAGTCAATAGCAGGAAGCCATCTTTGTTGCACGAGATATCATATCTTGGGTTCTTTGCAGGCGATCAATAGGTTAATCCAATGAGCTATTTATTTAATGTTATTTGATGGATAAACATGTCATTAGGCATGCAGGGGAATCAGAGAGAACTGTAGGATTTTCTGAGAAAAAATTAAGAGTTGGTGGCTGGTTTGTACGAAGGGTTAGATCAATCCATCATTTCCCTCAGCCTCTCATTTTTTTCCTCCGGCCTCTGTGCACTCACATTGAATGAGAACAAACTGAATAAATGAGGGGGCGGTGTATGAAGCTATTGTGAAAAATGCAAAGCGGTTGCTTGATGTACAAAATTGTTTGAGGTAATTAGCCTATGCTCCCTACCAATTTTTACATGTTAATTATGAAAATTAGTTTTGGAGTATAATTTTTTGTCATTACCATTCTGCAGTCAAAAGTTTAAATCTAATATACGTGTGCTACATATGTCAACTTTTAAGTAAACATCCAAAAATATTAAGAGAAAAGGGAAAAAACTACCGTTTTGAGAATCTTACTCAATGTGAGTTCTTTTTAGACCAACAATAAAGGACACTGAAGACAACAGAATGCCCCCACCCTTCAGGGCTGGAATGAGTAAAACGGTTACAATCAATTTAGCATCCTGAGTTTATGTAAGATTTTTAACAAAATTTTGCAGTGTGTATTTTATAAAGCACACTGCAATTTATACACTATATGGTCAAGAGTATGTGGACACTCATTGTGAATATTGCATGTTGCTTTTTAAGCAACACCCATGTTTGCCAGTACATCATATAATAACAAAATTGATAATTCTCTGCTTCCTACTTGGGGAAACAGTTTGGAGAAGGCACTTTATTGTTCAGAATAATAATGTCCTCATGCAAAA
The DNA here is from genome assembly GCA_024363595.1 of Xenopus borealis. Taxonomy (NCBI): domain Eukaryota; kingdom Metazoa; phylum Chordata; class Amphibia; order Anura; family Pipidae; genus Xenopus; species Xenopus borealis. The sequence goes on along the minus strand of CM044446.1, from coordinate 92,650,440 downwards.
AGGGAGGCCCATAGAACAGTTTTGCTTGAATGGAAGTGTAAGAACCTGATTGGTCTCAATCCAACTGAACACCCATCAGATAAAAAAAAAGACTCCTACAATGGACCAGGGTTGGTTGCCAACATCAGTGCCCAGCCTCACTAATGCTCAAATGGCTTAATGAATGTAAATCCCAGTAACAATATTCCAGCATTTACTGGAAAGCCTAGAATAGATGAGTGAAGGCTGTTACAGCAGCAAAGGAATGACCAAATTAATATTGATACTCATGAGGGGTTATTAGTTATTGCTTTGCACCTGGAGATGGGACTCAGAATCAAGATTTGAGTTGGGTATTGGTGAAGGGAGAATTCAGTGCACTGTCCAGTAGGGATGGCGCGAACTGTTCGCCGGCGAACTAGTTCGCGTGAACATCCGGTGTTCGC
>CM044446.1:92475957-92633951 GCA_024363595.1 Xenopus borealis | reverse complement strand
CTCTTATCTTTTCTAAAGAAAAAAAGGCCTCCCATTTTGCCAGCTTCTTAAAAACATCTGGGATTATTATTTGAAATAAAAAAATCTCGACGGAATGAGACGCGTGGCGAAACAAAACACGCAGCGAATTTTCATGAGCGTTTCGCCGAAACTTTCGCCATCGGCGAATGTCGGAAATTCGCCGCAAATTCGCCTAGGGCGAATTTATTCGCCCATCACTAGTTTTTATATGTGGTTGTTTAAATATTCATTTGGATAGCACTTTTCCCTGACTTCAAGCAACACACTCATGCTGTGTATTGTGGGGACACATTGGTGATTTGGAACGAGAAGGTTCTCATGGTCTACTTCTTTTTATCTATGGCTTTTGTTGTCCTCTAAAATTGTCTTAGGTTAAGAGCACACATATGGAAAATTGCCTGTGACCTGAGAATTTGGTTATGGTAGATTTTTTTTGGTCCCAAATTGCACAATAACATTTTTTTTGGCATGGAAACCACCCAATCACACATGGTGACAGAAGGAATCCAATGTAAGTGCTTGTGGTGACAATTATACCAGATTTTAGCAGATTAATCTGTATTTATAAATATATGTATAAACATGCAGCTGTGTATGGCTCTAGCTTACAGGGAAGTCTTCCTACTTCTGCAGTAATACTGTACATTATTTGACAGCAATACATAATAGCTTTGAGTACCTCTGCCCAAAGAATGTTGGATTTAAAATTCAGTGATCAAATACTGTAGTTTATTTCCAGTTAGTGATGTTATTACATATGATAAATGTCAGTACATAGAAAATATTCCTTCTAACTCCAAAATATGTTATATATACAGATGGATTACTGTTCTTCTAGATATTTCACCTACGCCATTGTGATTGTTATTTTGATGAAATGTTTCCTGTTCCACCTAAATGAATATTGTGACATGATGTGTAGTGAGGGGGATGAATTTGCAGCGAATTTCCACATTTCGCTGCTGGCAAATAAATTTGCAAAACTGGACGCTGGTGTCAGTAAATGGTGGCCGCGTCAATAAATGGTCTCCAGCGTCAATTGTGATGTCCGCATCCATTTTGACACTTGAAAATTGACGCTGATGGCAAAATCCGAATTTTTTTGGCATTTCATGAATTGTGGAGGAAATTTGCGAAATTTGCAGTAAAGTGAAATGGGAGAAATTTGCCCATAACTACTGGGGTGCATTGTGTGGGACTTATTTCTAAACCAATTTGCTCCTTTTTACTTCCATTTGTAGAAGCCCATTTCAGTCAAGGGGAGCTCAGGTGCACCAATGGGGAGGTGAATATTGATCTCATTACGATGGTTTGTTATGAAAAATGAAGAGGGCTCTTTTTATTAAGCTTTTTTTATTGAATTTATTTAGCTGAAAATTGCACCATTTTACAATTGTAATATATTTTAAATAATCAGTTATGGTCATTGGCTGTTATGCCAAACAGATGGTTCTTGGTGGTTAAGATAATGGGTGATTATTTGGGATTTATAGCACCCATCTGTTCAGAAATGTTTCCTCTTTTGCAAGTATTGGATTGCTGGTAAATTGCTTTAGCTGAAACAACAAACAGAAAATGTTCGGAAAGAATCCATCTATAATACATATTTTTATGGAAAAGGAAACCAGGCATTTTTATCTTCAACATTTAATAGAAAACTAACAAGATAATAATGCATGGAGCCACTGTCAGCTGCCTTGCATGATAGTGGTAAGACTTGCGTTGCTTATAGCACTTTGGGGTAAGAATCTAAAGTGAATGTGGTGATTCAGTTATGATAATTTTCCCTTTGCTACAACTAGAATTATAAATTACAATTTAAGGCAGCGGCCAGTGGTACAGGCATTTTGTTCTTGATGATTTTCTGAGAAGACTGCAGTGGGAAAAAAATAGCTTTTTTAAGGGCGAATGCTGGTATTGCTGCAAATTATGGATGCAGCAATAGATTTTCAGTCAATAGCTCTAATATATTTAGGCTGAAACCATATCTAAAGTAAAGGAAACATTTATCCAAGGTCTCCTACACTATTGCAAGGAATAAGGAAGTGGCATCTCTTTGTCTACTGCAGTTAAACTAATGGAAGTAAAAAGCCCATCTTTGGTGAATCTCACATTATATTCTCAAACTCAATATTCTACTATAATTTTAGACATAAAATAATACCTTACATAACTTTACATAACAAAAGTTAGATATGCTAAAAGTTAGGGATGCAACAGGTTTGTCATCTAGCTTTGTCATCTTATGGTAACTCTGATGAAAGAAAGGGCATTAGACATTTTTCTATCACTTTTACCTTTGTACCTAAAGCACAGGCCCCTGGAATGTAACAACTGGAAGAATTAGTAATAAGACAAAACAGAGGCGCCAAAAGGATAAAATTAGCTAAAAACACTTAAAAACCCAATGGGTAATTCAGAGGAGGTAGTAGTGGACTTACCTCCTCCAAGCAGACACCAACGTTTGCAATACAATAGTTTATTCAAAAACCAGTATTGCAACGCGTTTCGCAGGCATTTCCTGCTTCATCAGGCAATTCTCCATTCGTGGAGACACCTGTGTGTGGGGGCCCATAAGAGGTTAAAAAAAAAAAGAGCTTGGCACCCCACTCCATTGTGTCAAAACTTTGAGCTGGTGTGGTGCACTACTGAGGGATAAGTTGCCCAATTTTTATTGCAATTGGCTGTTTTCATGCATACCTGAATACACATGAATGTCATGTGATCAGCTCCACTCACTGAGTTTTCCAGAGAATATCTCCAGTCCTGTTTTATGGCTCCTACCTACACCTACCTACACTTAGTAATGCCCTAAACCCTATTTCAGTATTGTATAATAGGAAAGGATACGGCCAAAGACAGAATAACTGCAATGTGCACAGAACTGTACTTAGGTTCGATGCTGCCCTAGGCATCGGACCTAATGATATCGTGATATCAGCACAATGGAAGCGACGCCACATGCCGAGCAGAAGTAGCGTCATGTGCCATGTGGAAGTGACGAACACCGTGTGGAAGTAGTGAACATTGGCTAATTGGTGCTGAGTGCTGAGTGGGGTGGCACTCGAAACATTGCATTGTGTTGCTATTCTGCTGTGCAAATTCTTGCAAATAATAAAGGCAGTTTTATGGAAACTGGAGTGCTGTTAATGGATATAAGTTCGAACACTGGCTAATCGGGGCATACCTGAGCAGCCTCTGGTGAATGTAATCATATGAACAGCTAGAGTGATGAAACCTTGGCTTCCGCCATATAACTTCAGGGACTAGGTAGTATGCTCTGTTGTTTATTCAAAGTCGTCCTCCTCTGGGGGTATTTTCTCCATTTTCAGAAACCCAAGGTGGGATATATGGCTATTGTTTTAGGAAACCATATGCAATAGGCATTTCAGAGGCTTGTATTTGGAATACTTAAAAGGTGTGTAATGTTAAGATCTTGCACAGTGCTGTTCCTTGACATGCTCTGGGGGTTAGGGATGGCGCGAACTGTTCGCCGGCGAACTTGTTCGCGCGAACATCGGGTGTTCGCGCTCGCTGGAAGTTCGCGAACGTCGCGCGACGTTCGCCAATTTGGGTTCGCCTTAGTTGGCGCTTTTTTTTTGCCATTTCTCCCCCAGACCAGCAGATACATGGCAGCCAATCAGTAAGCTCTCCCTCCTGGACCACCCCCACACCCCCTGGACCACTCCCCTTCCCTATAAAAACCGAAGCCCTGCAGCGTTTTTTCACTCTGCCTGTGTGTGCTGAAGAGATAGTGTAGGGAGAGAGCTGCCTGTTAGTGATTTCAGGGACAGTGGATAGTAAGTTTGCTGGCTAGTAATCTACTGTACTTCAAACAACTGCCATTTAGCTGTGTGAGCTTGTTCACATTCTGTCTAAATATCCATAATATTACCCTCTCCAGAAAAAGCACCTGAGTGACTTTTTTCAGGCAGCAATAATATATTTTACGTAATCCGTATCCACCGCTGTAGTAGTGTATACGTTGACCTTGTAGGCATTATTTGCCCTGTAGCCATTTTTTGCCCAGTGTGTTCTTCAAACAACTGCCATCTAGCTGTGTGAGCTTGTTCACATTCTGTCTAAATATCCATAATATTACAGTGTCCACAACCACCTGAGTGACTTTTTTCCCTTTACAGCACAAAACGCAGCGCTGTGTCAACAATGGATTTTTCAGATACATTTTTGCCCTTGATCCCCCTCTGGCATGCCACTGTCCAGGTCGTTGCACCCTTTAAACAACTTTAAAATCATTTTTCTGGCCAGAAATATCTTTTTTAGCTGTTAAAGTTCGCCTTCCCATTGAAGTCTATGGGGTTCGCGAAGCGTTCGCGAACCGTTCGCAAATTTCCGGAAGTTCGCGAACATGTTCGCGAACTTTTTTTCGGCGGTTCGCGCCATCACTACTGGGGGTTCCATACCTTAGGGGTTGTGTGCTACCAGCAAGTAACACTAATTATTGTGGCAGGCAGATTTCACGATTGTACTCATCTGCCTATCTGAATGTATTACATTGTGTTAACATTCAGGCTACTATTTGTTTTAATACTATACTGGGTGTTCTAAATCTATTGTATTAGTATGCCTAAATCTGCAGCATGAATTGTGTCCTGTTGTTGGTATGCTCTATAGGCTGGTACCAATTTGGGGTTTGTAGGCCCTTGCAGTTTTCTAAGGCCAGACAATATGGATGTGTTAAGCTGTAACCCAACTTCAGGTTATTGTGCCCTGTTATATACAATATGGATATATCATGCCTATAACTGCAGCCTTAGCCTAATGGATATGGTGATAGGTTGCAGATAGGTTGCAGCTGAACTATAGTGTCGCTGTGGCTGTAGTAATTAAAGGACTCTGGTGTTACCAATGTTTATATAGACTGCCTAACTGTTTTCCTCTGAGTTTTGCAGGGATTCTAGAGTTTAGCACTATTCTGATCTGAATGTGTTTTTCTCTGCACTACAGAGAGTCACTACTTGATGGTATACACACTTGATAAACAGCATTTGACTTGTGTGTCCTACAGGGCTCTCAGAGTTTGATCTATGGGATAGACCAGTCAGAATGTAGGTTATTTAAGAGAGTTCAGAGGTTGGCACATTGAGGGTTGAAGTGGGTGTTTCATAGTGTCCCACTAACCTCTATAGGGCTAGGTTCTACTACAAATTGATTATTAATGAATCACCAAATAATGAAAGTGGTCCGGGTGCTCCAGCCCCGACCCCCAGCTTTAGGGAGCAGCAAAGCAAAGTATTTTCATGTCCATCCAGGGCACTTAATCATCTTCATCATGAGTTTGTTGGATTTTTTGCCCTTTCATCTAAAAGAAATGTGTATGTTTTGGCCATGCCTGCTTGTGCTGACTACAGAAATTGTGGGACCATCAACAATCTGACCACTACCACTTAACCAACTACCCTGGGAATCCTGTGCAGTCCAATCCAGGCCCACCTGACCAGGCAAAGTCCCACACTACTCCACTGGAAATACAGAGCCTCAGTCCCTTATCCCCAATGAGCACACTTAATCCCAGGTAGCTCTAGTTATGCCCAAATACCTCCTGGTTAGTATTGGCTCCCTGGTGGCAGGCATAAAAAACAAGCCTGTGTCATAAATAAAAACCATCCTGGATCCTCTCTTTTTCTACCCTCCCCAAAGGCACACCTTACCCTGGGGATTCACACAGATGGGTCGGCTCATCACAGAGCTGGAGCAGGCATCCACAGCGATGAATCCATTCCATGCACACAGGCAACTTGTATTAACCTCCATTCATCCAGCTCCCAACGCTGTCTATAGCTTGAGCACGAGTTCCATTGTTGAACTACACACATCCAGCTCCCAACGTGGTCCCTAGTGTGAGCACAAGATCCATTTCTGAACTGCAGCTCATACCCTCTCCATAGGTGAGCCCACCAACTAGCATCTCCAAACTCAACATCTGCATGGTGGAGTTTCCAGGCGTTGGAGGATCCTGCCTCAGCCTTGGCAGACCTATCAAACTCCCTTTTTTGCCTACATTTTGCCTGAGGTTTCACTATATCCACAGTGAAAATACAGTCAGCACTGAAACCAATCTGTAACAGTAATGGATCTGAAATCTGAGCATACCCTTTTATATTAGAGCACAGCAATACCTTGTGGCTGCTCTTGGGATCAGTCCTGCTCCAATCAGTGCCTGGAAACTCTGGGTAGAAACCCCATTCTCAGCCATGAGGCTGGTGAAATTCCCTTAGGGCCCTTACACACGGGCTTTTGTTACCTACACTCCCCTGTGTTCCGAGGGGAGCGCAGGTCTAGACTCACTCCATTCTTTTCAATGACATTGTACTCAGAGATGTGTGTAAGCACTGAACGCAGGTTCAAACGCAGCATGTTATGTCTGAACCTGTGTTTGGTGCTTACACATGTCTTGTGGGTACAATGTCATTGAAAAGAATGGAGTGCGTCTAGACCTGCGCTCCACTACAGCTGAACGCAGCCAAGCGGAATGCAGGGGAGCGCAGGTAACAAATGCCTGTGTGTAAGGGCCCTTAGACCATAGAATTAACTCTATGAGTCCCTACATACAATAAGGAGATGGTCTTTCCTTAATTCAGAGTTTTCTGGATAATTGGTTTGCAGATAATGGATTCCATCCCATACAAGTGATGACATCAAGTTTAATATCAAAGTGAAGATGTCATAATCAACTTCTTTGGCCATACAACTTCTTTGGAGAGTGACAGTTGAGCTCTGTTACAATAAAATATATAGTACATATTGTGTAGTTCAGGATTCCCTGGGTGAAAAATTAGCGAAATGTTGAAATAAATTACAAAATGCATTAAAATCAATAGGCATCAAAATAAATTTGACACGTGACAATTTTTAAATTTTTATGCACACAACTATTTAGTCCAAATGCATTAAAGTCAATGGGTGTGTGAATAATTTTGACGCATGCCAATTTTGACAAACACCAATTTTTTTTGTCACAGTGGATTTTTCACAGGTGAATCCATGAATCCATGCCTGGGGAATTTATTCACCCATCACTAGTATACAGCATGATACAGTATAAACAAATATGCTTCACACTGTACCATACTCACATGTAAGTATGAAATGAAAGCATTGGTTGATATTCTTTACTGTTTAAGGAATGAGTAACTAGATGCTATGTCTGAATCAGAGGCTAAAGCAGCAAGGATAATTAAGATATCTTTACTTAACCACTAAGAGTGGGTGCCTGAGTGCTTATAATTGGAAACATTTAACTGCACTGATCATTGCACTCTTCTCCAAACAGCTATTAATGAGCATACTGTGCCAGGATTAAACTCATGGAGTTTAATGGGACTGAGCAGAGAAAAAGTTAATTATCTGTCAAACTTCATCTGTCACTTTGGAGGAGAAGAAGAAGAGTTTGGATGGAAAAGGTAAAATAAATGTATGGAGACAGGACAGCCAGTAAGTCAGTAAACCACTATTATGTATCCTGCACTTTCTCATTGCAATTATACCTATTACCTATACTGGTTTTAGCGTTTAGGTATTGACCCAATAACCTTCATTGCAATCACCTGAAAGAAACCCAGTAAAAGTACCCATTTTTCACCTCCAAACTGCTGTGGGAACAAAGACAAGAAAAGTTGTTTTGTATTAACAATAATGGTCATCAATTGCAGCTAGAAGGACAACACATTGTAAATACACAGTGACGACCCAAGCTGATGCAAGCCAGATAAACCAGCCCCGCTATCTCCATGTGACATCACTTCCCCCCTTCCTGCTCATCACCAACTTGGGCAAAGCAGACAGAAGAGGTATGTGCCTGGTTCCCATCCACCATTGCACCCTAGCCCAAGCCCTACCTACCAGAACTGATTGGAAGAAACAGATTGCACTTCTTTTTTGATGTCCCCATTGGAGTGTTCGCTTACCATAGCATCACACTTACCTGGCCAACTTTCATCTTTAAGTGAAGTGAATATAAAGAACGAACAGAATTACTGATGCATTTTGGGCACACCATTAACTTCACAGGCAAAAGGGCTGTGACTGTGTGCCACATGAATCAATTATAATTATTCCACCTGAATGCCAATATTGGAATTTGTAAAATAAATATATTTTACATTTAGCCTATTGAGCATAAGAATGATGTTAACATTTACATTTCCTTTGTACATAAGGATACTTCAATATTTAATGGTGTAGTAACATGTACATTTCATCCTTAAACTTTGCACTACCTTCATTTTGCAACATTCCAGTGAAATTATTGCATTTGGTGTATAAGCTTTCTTTCAGAACATTTATATTTGCATTACGAATATTTGCTTTATTGTTAGCGACATTTCTTTTGTTTGGATAGATAAAAATGAATCTGAATATTCAGTTTAAGTCTTCAAAAGTAAAAGGCCACTTTACCATCCCTTTTAAATTGCTCTTTGCAATAACGGATAAGCAAAATATTTTGCCATTTTTCCCCAATTTATGCTGAGAAAAACATAGATGCTAATGGATAGTAAAAATTTTTTTTGGGGGGTTTAAAAAAATGCTGCACAGATAAAAATATTGTAACACTATAAGACGCTTATTGACTTCAATGCATTTGGCAACTTTTTTGCCATTTCGCATTTGGCAAAACGCGTCAGATTTGCCCATCACTAAAGGTCAATATGTGAATCTATACATTTATCTGTATAGCGCTACTAGGATACATAGCATTTTCCAATATAGAAAAATACAGTCAGGAAGGACAGTATTATATTAAAAAGATACTGTCATGGGAAAACATGTTTTTCAAAAGAGCAAACAGATTTTTTTTAATATTTAATTTGGAAATCTAACATGGGGCTAAGAAATATTGTCAGTTTCCCAGGTGCCATCAGTCATGTGACTTCAATAAACTTCAGTCACTCTGAAGTTGGAGTAATATCATCCCCCGCCCTCTTTCCCCTCTAGCAGCCCCTCAGCCCATCAGCAGAACAATTGGAAGGTAGCCAGATAATAGATTTCTGGTACATGCAGTATAAGAAAAACACTTAGTTGTAAAAATCCAGGCCCCACTGCAACTCCTTCAGTTACATTGAGTAGTGATGGGCGAATTTATCCGCCAGGGGCGAATTCCCGCGATTCGCCGCTGCCGAATAAATTCGCAAAACGCCAGCAAAAATTTGCCTAAAAAAACGAGTCGCATGTCGAAAACGACGCAATGCGTCGAAAACGACACGGCACGCGATGAAAATGACGTGATGCGCGTCAAAAACGACGCAACACGTCAAAAATGTGCCGCGACTCATTTAGCAATTTTTTTACCAATTCGCGATTTTTGCTGGAAATTCGCAAATTTTTCGGCGAAGCGAAACTGGGTAGATTCGCCCATCACTAAGTATGAGAAACCATATCCTATCAGAACACAGTTCAACAGTGCAGCACTAACTCATTCTGAAAGCACATGACCAAGCTAAATGCCCTGAGATGACTGCCTACACACCATTATTACAACTAAAAAATTCAGTTATTGGATTAAGAATGACAATTACACTGTTTACACTGCAGATAATTAAAATAGCACCCTAAATCCAGAACCAGTGCTAGGCTCCCTGGTCTCGGCTCTTGTTTCCTGCCTATAACAGCTGCCTTTCACCTCGGGAGGAGCCCTCAGTGCAATGACATCATCACGTCGGCGCATAAACCCAGAAGTGGAAGAACCGGCACAGAGGGAGAAGGACGCATTCAGCATCGAAGGACGCATGAACCGGCGGGCATCGACATCGGCCACTAGACCACCAGAGAGAGTCACTGGACCACCAGGGTAAACTTTATTTATTACAGTAATTTAGAAATAAAAAGTACACCATAAAAATCATGACAGAGTCCCTTAATATAGTGTTAGATAAATTAGTATAAATAAACAGAGATTAAGGGCCACATGATAAAAGCCTAACAATACAACATTTCAGGGACTGAGCCCCTTCATCAGATGTGCACTGCTATACAACAATTGGCATAATGAAGTAACAATATGTCTTTGAAGATTTTCATTCATCCAGGCCATGATGTACACTATCTAGTAGAACTGAGTCTAAAGCAAATTGACTTTTCTGAGTTTTATTGGAAAATGGCATCACAAATCTGAGCAGCTTCTTCTGTTCAATTAAAAAATAATGACAAATGTATTGAAACAGTATCTTTAGTCATTTCCTCTATGATATGAGATGAAAACATCATCTACAGCTGTTGGTGGAAGAAAACATACAGATAATTATGATGGGACATCTTTAATCATCAATTCACTGCTTTGCTTTCCCACCTTAGTAATTTTTTTTTTACATAAATTGTATTGCCTTTATTACTTGTAAATCTCTGAGGAATTACTTATATTCTATTCTATTATGTAGCTTTATAATCAGCTACTGCTAAAAGACTTCCGACCCTTTGCTATATTGTATATCAGCGTGGATGAATATGTGTATGTATCTGAGAACCACATTCACTTTTATATAACTAGGAAAGAAGCATGTATTTCAATCTGTTGACTCTTTGCCAACTGTTAATTAGAAATAATGCTTAAACCTATCATTAAAAATATCCACGTTTTTTACAACATACTATACTTACAGTCAGATTACATTTTTATTTTTTGCTACATCTATTTTTCAACACAAATAAATGGTATGGCTTTGGTAAAGACTCTAAGCAGGGACCAAACCTTCTGAAAGGAGTCATACCTTTATAATTTTAGTGTAATTCGAATAGGGAATAGTTAAAATTCGATTCAAATTTAATACATTTTAAAATTGAATTTTGAAATGTATTATGTACTGTCCCTTTAAGAATTTGAATTAAACTATTTGCCATCTAAAATCTGCCAAATTTGTGTTTTAGCCTATGCGGGACCTCCTACAATCAATGTGGAGTCATTTGGTGGACTTTTGAAAAAAAAAAAATTCTTCAAAAAAATGCTTTTTAATTGTTTTTGAGAAAAAAATTTAATCAAATTTGAGTCGAATTTAATCTGTATTTGATTCAAATTTTCAGGTTAATTCTATTAAAAAAAATTACAATTTTGAGTTTTTCAACAAACTCCCATAAACTCAAAATTTGACCCTTGATAAATCTGCCCCTCAGGGCAGACTTTTTGAGGGGCCATTTTTGATTTAAAATTGACCAAATAGATCTGTTAGAATTCAAATTGAAATAGTTTTGTTTTAATGCATCGTTCGATTCCAACAATTTTAATCAAAATCCTTTGAAAAATGCCTACCATCTCACATTTTGTTTCAGTTTTTTTGTTTAGCATGCAAAAGACAGCAGGGAGATTTATTAGAATTTGGGGAACATATCTTGACTTCTCAGGTACAGTATTTATATATTTCTCAAGTGAAGAGTGTAATGGTAAACAATTCGGCGTTGTTAATCATTTTTGAGAATTCTCGAATAAACAGAGTTCTAGAAAAGATTTCTATTGGTTCCAACAGATCTCAGCAGGTCTCAGCTGCCAAATGTTTTCTACAAAAAAATGCTGGCAACACAATACCAAGTTGATCTACAGGAGAAAAATAAAATACCTAACCAAGCAGTACATATCAGACACACATAAAATGATGATTAGAACAAACTAGCTGTAACACAGGCAAAGTTAATCCTTGTCCAAAGCAAAACATGTTTGTTCACAGTTGATTTGCTTCAATAGATTACTGAGCTAGTAACCAAAGAGACCTGCTAATAAAAATTGCTATGACATTTCTCTTGGGATATTCAGCCATCTTTGCATTGTACAGTACATTGTTTAGTGCCTAAACTAATAGCAGTCATATATTTAACTACAAATAGCAAAACTTCTGGGTTTATGCAGAACCAAATGCAAGGTATGCATGGGCTCCAGAATTCAACCAATCAAGCAGTTGGTTTGTATTAATATGTTGCTGAACGACAAAAATCCAACATTTTGATACCTGTTAGGGTTATGTAGACTAGGGCAAATGTTCCAGTGTTTCCACATAAACCTGGCAGAATGTTATTAGCACCAGGGAATACAATTTTCTATCAGTATACCATTTTGCTGCTGTCTTTTGAAGCTCCCTGCAGCTACAGTAAATCCGTGTGATAGGCTATCACTGATGTGCTATTAGGTTATTGTTTGTATAAAGAAGGAAAACTGTTTTATCTGCAAGCATACTATATGTTTGACAATTTTGCCTGACGAAGGGGCTGTGTGCTCTGAAAGCTTGCAATTGTTACTTATTCAGTTAGCCAATAAAAGGTATCACCAAACTTTACACGGTACTACATCTCAATACAATGATTTTACAGCAGAGCATGCTCTATACCAGTGATCCCCAACCAGTAGCTCGTGAGCAACATGTTGCTCTCCAACCACTTGGGTGTTGCTCTTGGTGTCCTCAAAGCAGGTGCTTATTTTTGAATTTCAGGTTTGGAAGTAAGTTTTAGTTGCATAAAAACTAATATAGTGCTAAGCAGAGCCTTATGTAGGCTGCTAGTCCACAGAGGGGCTACCAGTAGTCAATCACAGCACCTATTTGACACCCCAAGAAACATTTTCATGCTTGTGTTGCTCCCCAACCCTGTTTACATTTGAATGTGGCTCACGGGTAAAAAAGGTTGGGGATCCCTGCTCTATACAATGCCTCTGGAGAATATAGATTCCTTGAGTTCAAGGCACATTTTTCTTCAATACTGTATTAATTTATTTCTTATTTGCAGATCATTCCTCTGTGTTTTTAAGTATAGGCTTCCAGAGCAGCGTGCTGAGCACTGCCCACACATACCATGCCAACTCTAATAAATGACGGTTTCTAAGGATTTCCAGTCACTGTTTTGTTATGCTTCCTGCGGTGTGTGACTAATACCTGACTTTGGGAGATTTTTTTCCCCTACATCAAACTATTTTAGTCTTGGAAAAAGTCAGCCTGATAGCTTAGTTTCTGAACTTCTATATATATATATATATATATATATATATATATATATATAGGTTGTTCTCAGCCAAAAGCTCTATTTTGACACTTAAGTGCTTTGTTTTGGTCAGGAAAGTAGTGATTACGTTTTTAAATGGAACAAAGAAATTCCCAACAATAATAACTATTTAGCCTTTTACCGTCCAATTTTTACAGAGCCTTTAAAGAGCACAACATCTTTATTAGATTCTTTATAATAGTTTAACTGCTTTGCTGTTTTCTACAGGCTTAACTAATGTATGAATATACAGATGGAGACAGCAATACCAGCTGGGAAAAGAGCTGTCACTGTGTGTCCAACATGCACAGTTCGGAGTGGCTGCGCCTAAACTTCCTATATATTCACACACAGAAAGTTACATGTACAACACAGAGTGGCTCCATCTATAGTTCCTGCATATTCACACTCAGGAAGCCTAGATGCACAATACAGAGTGGCTACATCTATCTACGACTTTTTCAGTAAGAAGTTTTATTACATTGACTGCGCATTGGCGCAATCTGTAAAATTCGCAAACTTCCACTGTCGGAAGTGGTCGCTAAACAGTTTCCGGGTTCGCAAAAGCTATATTAAATTCGCACAAAGAAAAAATAGTTTGCACTGAGGCATAACATTTCGCATTGCGAATAGTTTTTATTTTTATTACATTCTCTCATATTTATTCTGCAGAATGCTTTACCATACCTGAGTAAGCTCTAGGAACTCTGTTTGTTTAGGATACAGCTGCCATATTAGCTTGGTGTGACCTCACTTTCTGCTCTCCCCACTCACTCCTAGCTCTACGCTTAGATTACAGTTGGGAAGGAGGGAAAGAGGAGCAAACTGAGCATGCTCACGCCCAGGGCAAAGAGGTTTAAGCTGAAAACAGGAAGTCTGATACAGAAGCCCATGTGTACACAATAGAAGGAAAGAAATGCAGTATTTATGTTGACAGAGGACTCAGAGCAGCATTACTTTAAGGGTTTATTGGTGTATTTATATAAGCCTTTCTGATAAAGCTTACTTAGTTTTAAGTTTTCCTTTAAGGATTTTTGAGCTTTATTCACTTTTTGTAAACACTCTTGCTATTATTCTGAACACAACTGTATCTGCAATAATCATAAGAAATATACCAATACTTCCATATTTACTGAATTCATGGTAGTTTTAATAGAAATAGTTTTTTTACCTCACTTTATGTATTCAGTGTTGAAGGGAATCCAAAACAATTACATAAATCGGTGGGGGGGATATGGTCTGGTATGTTGTATACTGTAGAGCAGTGATCCCCAACCAGTAGCTCGTGAGCAACATGTTAGACTCACCAACCCCATGGATGTTGCTCTCAGTGGCCTCAAACCAGGTGCTTATTTTTGAATTCCAGGCTTGGAGGCAAGTTTTTTTTGTATAAAAACCAGGTGTATTGCCAAACAGAATCTCAGTGTAGATTGACAATCCACAAAGGGGCTACTAAATGGCCAATCACAGAACTTATTTGGCACCCCAAGAACATTTTTCATGTCCGTGTTGCTCCCAAACTCCTTTTACTTCTGAATGTTGCTCACGGGTTCAAAAGGTTGGGGTCCCTGCTGTATTGTGAAGATATGCAGTTGCTGGAACCATGGGCCCTAGCCCAAACAATTAAAAAACAGCCCATGCCATTATTTTTATCAAACAGCATTAAGGGAGTGAGAAATATCCTGGCATCCTCCAAAACTGGATTGTCTACCAAATAATGAAGCACAATTCATCAGTCCAAAGAAACATATTACCACTAGTTAAATGATTGCAATATTTATACCACTTTAGCCTATGTTTAACATTGCACATGGTAATGGTAGGGATGTAGACTTTTGGCTATACATTATATGAACAGGAGAGGAGAGGCTATATTGATACAGTTGGCTTAAAGGAGAACTTCAACCCTCCCCCCCCCCATAGACTCCGCTCCCCCAGCCTACATACTTGCTACCCCAAGTTTGATATCTGTTTACAAGTATGCTTATTCACACACAAGGAACTTACTTCACCATTCATGGTGTCTCCATCAATAGTATTCACACACAGAAACCTATATGTACAATTCACAGTGGCTCCATCTATATTTACTGCATATTGACATACAGGAAGCTAGATGCACAAAATAGAGTGGCTCCATCTATATTTTCTGAATATTCACACATAGGAAACTAGATGCACAATACAGAGTGGTGCCATCTATAGTTTCTGTATATTACACAAGGAACTTCCTCCACATTTTACAGTGTCTCATTACAGTGTCTCATTTGCCAATAACTGTACTTAGTTGGAGCATTTGGTTTCTCCCTTCTGTTTTTTTTTTATTTGTTTCTTATGAGATTTATTTACCATTTTGTTCAAAGCACAGGAAGAGATTTATGTTATACTGTATATGATTTGGCAGTAAATTTATGAAACTCTGAATCTATGACTTTTATATTTACCACTAGTATTTAAAGACTATAACTCTGTTATCTAAAATAAAATTCTTTATTTTTACACTTGAAAAACAGATCTGGCTGTGCCTAGCAGAAAATTAAACAAAGGTAGAAATAGCTACTATACATTTTTTTTTTTTTACAAATTTGTAATTAATGAAAAACTTTATGCTTGAAAATAATTATATAGGTGAAAATGTATTTAAAACTGAGATTTTTTCTGCTATTTTTTTTTTTCAAATTTATGTTTTTAGAATTGAATTTTTGAGAATTATCAATTTAAAATTTGGCACCTGAAGTCTAGCAAGCATGTTTAGAAGTTAATAGGAGGTGTACTGTCAACATTCAAGGTTTTTATTTTCAAAATTTATTTTACAGTCAAATGTTTAACAATGAATGGAACAGTGGGGGTTAACTTATAAAGTTTGCGCAGTGCATAATTGTTCACAAATGGTTGTTTTGTCCATGCTTTTTCCTGAATGCTAAAATATTGTGAGACGGGTCTTTGCATGAGTACCGGCACTTTGCGAGGTTGTTGTGCGCGAAAATAGCATTTTCAGTAACTTAAATTCGCAATATGTAAAACTGTTTTGCAAATATTTTCTCCGCACTTCACAGAGCCACCTTCTCTTTACACCATCAACTGCCACCTCTCGTCTCAAACCCTTTTATCTTGCTGCTCCTTACCTCTGGAATTCCATCCCTGAATTACTCTGTAAGGAATCCTCTCTCAATCTTTTCAAGGAAAAATTAAGAGCCTACCTTTTAGAGCACTAAAACATTAGCCTAATTTGTGCCTACTGGCTATGCCTTACCATGTGCACTTTTTCATCTCCAATTTGTACCTATATGTTAGCCATCTATCCACTTAGAAAATTAGGGGGAAATTCATTAAAGCGCGAAGCGTCTAACGCTATCGCTAATTCGCCAGCATGACGTCATTTCGCAACTTCGCAAATTCACTAAAACCGACTCTGGCGAATTTTCGCTAGCAAAGTGTAAGAAAACCTTACCCTGGTGGTCTAGTGCCGCACCATCGGCGGGGACGCATTTTAGAGGCACATGCGTGCTGGCGTCATGACGTCAGCGCGCAATGGCGCCAACATTCAAATATTTAAAGGGGCATTTTTAGAAAACTCATTGCCCGTGATAGGTTTATTCCTGGTGCCTTGTACCTGTGCTGTAAAGCTTCTGTTTGATCCTGTTTGCTGTGTTTGACCCTGCCTGACTCTTGACCATGCTGCTTTCTGATCCTGTTATCTGACCACCGATTTTGCCTCATCCCTATCTGATTGATTACCCAGTTTTGACCCTCGCCTGCCTGACGTTCCTTGCTGTCTGCCTGCCTCGATCCAGCCTGCTTAACCACGTATCTGCCTAACTCTTGCCTGTACCGTGACCTTCGGCCTCAATAGACTCCTTCTACAGTCGTGCCCCATTGCCAACCAGAACTCCCGCTCTGCACCTCTCGTTTAAGTCCAGGTGGCATCTGAGTAGCTGAGGGCTCCTCCTGAAGCCAAAGGCGGTCACACTACTGGTGAAGCATGAGCCGAGACCAGGGTGCTTGGCGTTTGTTCTGGTATTGGGTGCCGACCGTGACACAAAGTAGATAGACTTGCGCAACTACGCACCCTTATGCCTTTTAGGATGATAGTCTGAAAAATATCGTTTTTTGGGGGGGGTTTACCCTCCTTCACCCCTACATTTCCTAACATATGACAACTCAACTATACTGGGGGCACATGTAGGGCAATAGGACAACTTTATTTTATTGATTAAAGGTTTCCTGGGCTTGTGTAGTGGAATGTAGTGACTGTAACATATACTTCTATTATATGCTTAATGCAAATTAGGCATCGCTAGTGTAACTGCGCTTTGCCTGGCAAACTAACAGTAGCGCTACTTTGCTTACTTTTGCCGCCCTGAGCTCTGGGGAAAATTCGCCTGGTGAAGTGTGGCGAACATTAGTGAAGCCAACGCTAGCGAATTTTCGCATCTTATTGAATTTCCCCCTTAGCTCTACGGGGCAGGGACCTCCTTCTCACTATGGGGGAAATTCACTAAAGCGCAAAGCATCAATCGCTATAGCTAATTCGCCAGTGTGACATCATTTCGCAACGTCGCAAATTCACTAACACCGACTCTGGTGAATTTTCACTAGTGAAGTAGATAGATTTGCGCAACTTCACACCCATATGCAAATTAGGCATCGCTAGCATAACTGCGTTTTGCCTGGCGAACTAATGGTAGCGCTACTTCGCTAACGTTCGCTGCCCTGAGCGCAAATTCACATCTTAGTGAATTTGCGTAGTGATGGCGAAAATTCACCTGGTGAAGTGCGGTGAACATTAGCGAAGCTAACGCTAGCATCTTAGTGAATTTCCCCCTATGTTTCTTACCACACAGTACTTTGTCCTATGATTCTGTATATATTTATTATGTGATGTGTCTCCGCCCATGTACATATATATATAGTACTTTTATGCACTGTACAGCTCTGCGGCTCCTTAATAACGCTTTACAAATAAAGCAATACAATGCAATTTCACCATCTGCAAAAAAATTTTCATGAAGCTGCATCAAAAATTTTCCAAAAAAAAAAATTTGCAGAGACAAAAGAGTTGCCAAAAAAATCCCATTGAATTTAATGCATTTGGAGTGAGAAAAAAATTGTGCATGTAAGAAAAAACTCATGTATAGTGATGGGCGAAACGGCCGCGTTTCGCTCCGCCGAAAAATTCGCGAATTTCCAGAGAAATTCATGAATTGGTGAAAAATTCGTGAAACGAGTCAAAAACGACGCGCGACTTGTTTTTGGCGGTGAATTTTGGCCAACAAATTTTTCCTGCTGTTTCGCGAATTTATTCGCCAGCGGCGAATCGCGGGAATTCGCCGCGAATTCGCCCCTGGCGAATAAATTCGCCCATCACTACTCATGTACAGTATATAAAAAATGTGTAGCCTATTGACCTCAATGCATTTCACAAATTTTTCGGTGAAGCGAAACGGGACAAGTTTGCTCATCACTTTTTGGTTATATTTGCTTCATGAATGATAAATTCAGCCCTTGTGGTGCTGGCAATGTGAAGCCTTCGCAAAGATGATGTTTGTTCAAACATTTCAGACACACCACTATAGGTATATAAGGGGACCATATATAATAAACTCTCTGATGTGTTTTTACCAGTAGGTCCTTCCAGATGACTTGAGAGTATCTACTTATACTGCAATGCAATAAATAAGATCACCATCATAAATGAAAAGGATCTTTACAGTGAGAGCTGTGGAGTTGTGGAAACTTCATCCCTGAATCAGTTTTACTGGCTGATACATTCACTCCAAGAAGGGACTGGAAAGCTTTTCAGCAAGTGAAGAACTGAAATGAAGTACTATAGGATTATTGAAAATGGCTCTTAATGTCTATTGATCCTGCCTTCTTGAAAACAGGAAGGATTTTTTCCCCTCTGAGGCAAATCAGAGAGGCTTCAGATGGGGTATTTTTACCTTTCTCTCAATCAAATAGAAGTTGATTTAGAAGAATAGAAAAATGATTTCATTTAGACAAAAAGTTTGAAATATGCATGTGGGCCAACCTACCTTGAAATGTTTCTATAGTGCCACACTCTCTTTGATAATTACTGTATGTGATTTAAAATTGGATATGTAGTTTCAATGAGTGAAAAATCTTAGTGCTTATTTTCCAAGATGGCAAAATAACCCATGCATACCAATCAAAGACTTTCTATTCGACCAACAGCAGACATATCGAAGGTAATCAATTTTGATCGCAATACACCATCTTGCTCTCTGATTAAAAAATTGTGCAATCCATATCTAGCCTTATAAAAAAAATGTCAAAAGTGTTTTCCTTCAAGTGACATATTTTGTACATCGTGCAATAAGATATGCAGCACAAAAAAATGTTTTTCCAAATTGGGATTTTTTTCACTTGATGGAAATAGGCCATAATAGGAGTGACATTTCATACCCTGTGGAATTGTCTGACCTTTCTTTCGGATATAACAGAGCTTCATAAAACAAGACAATTTATATCTACCAGTATAGTAGCTTTTAAGCTTTTCAAAGGTAGTGTTCCAATGATTGATATTTTTTTTCATCTTTGTTTTGTGCCATTTTGTTGGTATTTGTTTCAGATAGATTACAGATATCTTAAAACTATCAGAACAAATCATTATAAAGGAAGTCCATTAGTTTACCATATCCAGCAATGGCCAAAAGCCTAGGCAAAGTTATCCTTAGTGTTGATGGTACCAAGGGCAAAACAGCCTGTATGGGTCTGATCATTTATAATCCGTACAATTCAATTTCTTATTTATGAGATTCCCTCAACGATCATAGTAATGCAGAATAAATTGTAAGAGATTCACTGGACAAGAACTTTGTGAGATGCATTTTTTCAATAGCAATTATAGGTTATTGACAATGAACTTCAGGCAAAATGTCTGGTTTGCAGCAAGCAAGACTGATGTATTTTGCTAGCCCAGAAAATGCAGGTTAATGGAGTAAAGCAGGATGGGGACTCCATTCCATACTCCATCTAGTGTGTGTAGCTAACCAGTTACAGGAAGCTGCCTAATTAGGCTGCAGGTGAGCAGCAGATAAAATTGATGTGGGATTACATCTCAGTGCTCCCTGAATACTTCCTTGTGTTGGAGGGGGTTGTGAGATGTTCCAGACACCTCAATGTGTTGGAGGGGGTTGTGAGGTTTTCCAGACAACTCCTTGTATTGGAGGGGGTTGCAGTGCTGCCAAATGTTAAGCCAGGCCAAAAACTTATGAGCTGGTACCCTTGGATGGGAGAGTTAGCATGGCTTAGGTAGAAACCTGAAAGTGGAAGCCACCCTGAATGGTGAGAACTAGTAATGGCAGATATTTTTTACAGGCATGGATTGCAGGCACCTTCCATACCTCTAACCAGGTTAGTTGTTTGACTCTGCAGTCTCTCCATCTCATTAATATCCTTCTTATGGACTGGAAGCCAAAAACTGCACTGCATACTCAAGGTTAGTCCTAACCAGAAATATAAAAAGATGCAAACTTATGTTAATGTTTTGTTTATGCATCATTTTATTTGCCATTTATTTGCTTTAGTAGCTTTAGTGACATCTGTTAGGTATGACCAGA
Organism: Xenopus borealis; assembly: GCA_024363595.1. Lineage (NCBI taxonomy): Eukaryota > Metazoa > Chordata > Amphibia > Anura > Pipidae > Xenopus > Xenopus borealis. The sequence continues at coordinate 92,613,375 of CM044446.1, read as the reverse complement.
CATTATCAATTGAGTTAGAAAATTCCAGATAAGATGTACCAGCACTACAAAGAAACTTAGTGTAACGATCAGTTACCTCGGATCCCAGAGGAGGATGGCTGAGTATGGATGGTCCAACAAGGACTGGTGGTAACTAGAACTCCTCTATGGCTCCAGTGTTCACTGACGCCCTTTTGGGGCCCCGGGCTTTCTGGGGCGGACGTGGTAAAGGAGCTAAGCGTGTTACCGAAAGCGAAGTACCTAGGGATCAGGCAAAGGCGTCGTCAAATACAGGCAGAGGTCGGTTTCAGGCAGGAAAGGTTCGGATGTCAGGAAAGCAGGCAGAAGGTCAAAAACAGGAACTAGAACAACCAGGGCTTTAGCAGGAACTGTGGAAACAGAAGCCAGCTTGGGCGTCCATTTTGACGCCAGCGACAAGTCCGATGCGGACGAGTCACGTGACCGGCTGGAAGGGTTACACTCAAGAGTAGACAGCAAAGAATAATCATATAGTATAATATTTCTCACCTTGTGTGACTTCTCTACTGTCTTTGAAGACCTCCTACACATCCTGTAAGGTGTGAATCAATGTATATTGGTGTAGAGGGCTACACAGCCCATAGATTAGATCCAATGCCCTGGCGAGAGAGCCAGCAACTGGGAACTGGGAATGACGTGGCCGTGACAGAGCTAGAAATTAGGGAACTGGAAGAGGAGATTAGGGATTATGGGGGTGTAGTTCCTGGGTTACCATTGGGATTAGTGAAGCCATGAGAGGTTAAAAGAGGTGAAGGGAGCATTCTCTTTTACCTTGAACAGCTCCTGTCTGCCCTTCACAAAAAAGGAGGTAGTGGGAGGGGCTCCCCTGGGATGGGGAGCCTAGTGATTGTGTAGGGCATAATAGGGGTTTGGTCTGGGGCCAAAGTGATGAATGGGGCATGAGTTAGAGAGGAATGTCACACCTAGGAAGGACAGAAGGTGTCCCCTTGCTCTGGGGTGCAATACTTGCAGCCTTCAGCAGCTATCAGATTTCAAGAAAGTTAATAGTTAAATATTTTATAAATGGGATTGTACATTGTCCTACACTCAACATTTTTGGTTTATGTAGGTCGTAATTTATGTGATTTAATAAATAAGCTGTGGCTGTTTTTCCCAAGATATCATATGTTGTTGGTTTGTTATTTAATGAAGGGGGGGGGAGCTTGGTGTTGTTGGGCAGGACCTGTCTCATTGACACTGCCCCTGTCATGGCACACCAGAGCACATGAGCTAAATGATTCCATATTGTTTTTAATTTCAGCACAGCTGCATTATACTGCATTTGTCCAAAGATGATGTGATTGTGACATATTAAAAATTGATTAGAAGAAATGTATAATAATCTATATATTATATTCAAAATACATTTCAGAGTGCTGGTGTGTAATAGCCCTAAGCATGTGTGTGTACTAGCAAATTGAGTTCATTCAGCACTTTAACACAGTTAAGCAATTTGCCTTCATATACTAACCATATACATCTGTTCATGTTCCCACCATAACAACTTTGTACTGCATACAGATATGATTATATTTAATCACAGACAATAGTTATTGAGCTCAGTCTTCACCTGTAGCCTCAATCGATTTTGTGTAGGCGTAATAAAGTTACAGTTTTTGCTTTATATTGCACATATCTGTTCATTTTGCATTTGCTGTTATTACCTTTTTATCCATCAATAATATTCCACAATATGGCTAATAAGTTTTCTTTGGCAGTTTGCTTGCTTCTATCTTCCACCATTTAGTATGACAAATCTGCATAATTTATTTAAGGATCCAGATTAACTGCATGAAGCAGTATCCTTTCACAGTTCTCCCCAAATTCAGATAGAGAAGTCATGATTGGTATATTGTTTGTAGTACAAGAGAAGTGAGGCGGGTACTGTATATGGCTAGGGGAGAATTTAGAGACATGTTTTTATTCCTTTATATATAAAAGTGAATTTCCCAGTTGTTCAATGGAAAAAAAAATACAGCTTTTAAGCCTTTTGGTGCTGCAACACTTGTCAGTTTATTCCTTGCCTGTATACTCCTCTTGGCATAGATGAAATGGATAAGGAATCACAATGGCATTGACATAACATTACTTTATGGGTTCTACAGTATGGCACTAAAAGTAGTGGTGGGGGAATTTATTCAGCAGAGTCGAATTTGCAGCACCTTGTTTAGTATTCTCATCAAAAGGGCAACCGAATTTGAATTACAATATATATTAGAAAAGACCCAAAAACAGTGGTGCAGTAGTCAAAATGATCATAAGTAAAATATCTTTATTAGGACATGAATAGCCTAACTTGTTTCAAGCCAAATGGGCACTTACTCATAAGCTAAAGTTCCCCCGCGTTCAGACTCTTTTAAAGGGGGGGGGGGTGACCAATCAACACAAAATACTTCACACAAGATATTATCCATTCTGAATAAAGGACACTTAAGACCAACCCTAAACCGATTGCAGATTCAATGAATAAATGGCAACCAATAAAATGTATCAAAGAAAAATAAATGAAAAATAAAACATTCCTAATTGTATATTGTAGAAGTGTTTGTCCTATACCAAGTATGGCAATTTATACCTTACATATTGTTACAAAACATGAAAAACAAAATAATAGATTGATGATACATTTTCAAAATAAACCGAGGAAAAGAAAAAAGGATACATAACAATTACCAACTAATCTATATTGTAATTTCCAAAATTATAGATGTGCAAGGTTGAAAACCACATGCATTACATGGTTATGGACTCCCACTCACTCTTTATAATATTATGGAGAAATGTGGAATCAAACTAGGTTTGTTCCATTGCAGCAGTTTTTCCCCAGAAAATGCAATATTCTTTTTGTGTCAGTCTTGGTGCAAATAGTGTGCCCATTTGTAAATGAAACGCAAATTGCGCTGGCGTCAATGAGGGCATTCTCAATTGTGTGGCATTATGACCGCCTCTTGAGCTCAATGCAGCTGGTGCTCCTGCGAGCACTTCTAGGCCAGAACACAAAGGACAACACCAGTTTGTGCAGCATCTCAGGCCCTAGTTAGAAGCAGACACAACTGGAAATCGGAGGAACACATATAGGCACAAGTGCATGTGTATTTGATGACCCCATTTTTGTACCCGTCTTAATGCATAGCAATCCTAATAATTGTCCAACATGCAGTCTTAGGGAAAATATCAAGAACTTCAATTGAGAGGTTGATAGAAGAGATCCTGTGTGCTGTGTAACCCAGGTTAGACATGTTTCCTGATAGATAGATATAACTTGGAAGCCATGCTAAACAAGGTGATTTAAAGGTAGAAATGATAAACAGTAGTTATGGAATGAAGCAATCAAGTCCAGCACACACCAGAAGTTAGGTAGAATAATAAGAGCAAGTTCTTAGGCAGGCAAAAGGTCTGGGGCAGGCAGAGTTCTATCATAGCTGAGGACAGAGTACAAGCATAGAGAATGTTCAGGAAACAAACCATATAAATAGACACCTGTGGAGACGGAGGAAATAGCAGAGGTATCTGGTGTCTATAAGAATAGGGGTGAGTAGCAAACTCAAGTGGCTGCTGAATACCACACAGGCCAGGGTTTGAACCCTGACACACAACTTATCCATAAGCAGGCTAAGGATGTCCCTAGTGTTGGTGGTGCCAAGGGCAAAACAGCCTGTGTGGTTACGATTATTTTAAATCTATAGGATTCTACATTTCTACTGTATCTAAATAGCTGGTGTCAATTCTTACACCAGAAAATTGCAAAGCACAATGGGTCATTGCAACCTCTTACGTATGGTTTTAACATTGCAGCCACTCAATCTAAAAATGGAGAAAGGGCACATATTACAGAGCAGATAGCAGATAAAAATTTTTATGTTTTTTTATTCCTATGTAAGAACTAAATCCACTGTATTGTTCAGAGCTAACCTGTTATTTACTTTTTAACCTGTGCCATTTGGCCCTTTTCAGATTGAATGGCTACACAGCAGGTCTTTATATAAACTATAGTCATTTTTCTTACTACTATACCAATGCAGAGCACCAGTACATGATAATTTAATTGCTTTCAATTGTTCTAGAAGCATGTACTCGGTTGTGTAACTGCCAATCATACAATTTCTTTAAATTGGGTTTTCCTGCTCTGGTTTGATTTTCTAGTTTGGAACACTCACAAAGATATAGGTTCCCACAACCTGTTTGGCACTGTTTATGCTGTTATTGCACTGTTTATGCTGTTATTGCATCTTCTAGACTTCTGCAGTATGGCCTTCAGCTTGGCCTCATCTTTGTTAATGTATTGGTTCCCATGTCCACCAGCATAAACTGGGCTTCCTAGTGGACTCTCTCATCTAATTTCCTTTACTAGAAATGCCCCAGGACTCCCTACATCTTTAAGACTGGTTACTACACAACTACTGGAAACAATATGGATTACTGTCTACTTGTTGTGACAGACATGCAGATGAATGGAGTCAACAGGCAGAAAGATCTATTTTGGACATCCCTAAATGATATACTAAAAACATCTAACAGTTATATATGCAAATACCTTTTGTACCTTTACATTTTATTCTAAGTGGTCGCTCTGATGCTGAGGTCCCAGGGCTAATAGCATCTCAAAATTGCCTACACAAAACCTTTTAAATGTCCAGTATGAAAGCTAAACTACTTTGACAGCAGATCAATATGTACTTTAGCTGCATTTCTCCTTTAATTATTATAAATCCAGGAGAGAAACAGACCAAAGAAAACACCCTGAAGCTTTGCTCATGGGAATTTACAATCTGCATAAATTTTTTTTTCAGAGATAATAAAATTATCTTTTTCATATGGTCAAGTCAACAGACCTTTCCAAGAATTTTATTGGCCTTAGCAGAATGGGGATATATAGCAAAACAGTCATTGGTTGTACCAGGCCAGTGTGAATTAGATGAGGTCGTAAACCTTAGTACAAGACATTTCCCATAGAGCAAATTTACACAGTCCTTCATATCCTTTTCCTTATAAAACGAGAAGAGTTTCTGTGTGATATACAATCATAGGAATTAGGCAGGTTCTGTAAAGGTTCCATAATGGGACAATGAACAAGGTTCATTAACAGGAAGCAAATATCACACAGCTAGATTCAAATAAAAATTAGTAATCTCCCATGAAACAAGTTATCCACAATCGTGTGCTCTAAAATATGTCATATAAGAGAGACAATATTAAACTGTATTAGGTAAAAGTAGGTTTTATTCAATGAGATGTTTTTTGTTTCCCAGAGACTTATCACGTGTATGAGAAGGTCCAGGTGGTCTGCCTTGAGCCCTCAGCTAAAGGGAGCAAAATCACCATATCTGTTTGTAGAGCAAGCACTCAAAGAACAATCCTCCAGGCAGAAAGAAAAGTAGAAACAACCTTACACATTTGTGTTCTCAAAACAATTAGGGGCACATTTACTAAAGGTCGAAGTGAAAATTCAAATTTTTAAAATTCGAATTTTGAAGTAATTTTGGGCTACTTTGACTATCTAATAGCCCAAAATTCAATTAGAAAAAAATTAGAAAATTCGAATTTGAAAGGGTTGAATTTCAAAGTTTTTTTTACTTCTAAATTTGGCCCTTCGTAAATCTGCTCCAAGGCTTCAGGGGAATTCTATTGACAAGGTAGATATTGTCCAGGGGCCTGCAGCTCCCATGGGGGGAGGTAGTCAGGATCAAGGAGGACACTGTACAAAAGGGATGATCAAGAGAGTTGTCAAAGTCCAGGCAATAATTCAGCTAGGCAGGCAGCGAAGGTACAAAAACAGGAATCAGGCTAGAGTCAATAACAGTCAGATGATAAAGTAAGAGCACCCAGGAACACCAAACATGATGACCTTTACTTGGGTGCCATTGTGGCATCCTGGGAGTCCTTTTATGATTAATTTGGCGCCAAAATGGGCGCAGATTCTGTGGCATGACGATGGCTTTGCAAAGGCCAATGGGTATTATGGAAGGAAGGGTATTAATCAGGAAGGACAGTCTTTCAGAATGTAAAGTCCCAATCAATAAGCATAATTCTCCTGTAGTCAAGGAGACAATGTCCGACTATAAGGTTAATTGCAAAGACCCACAAGAGAGAAGACATGGGATACAGGGGAATACCTATTCATTTAGAAAAAGCCAAGTCCATAAAATTTTCTGCAGCTCCAGAGTCAAGGAATGCAGGATAATGAATAGTCTTGGAGGTAAGACAAATCTGCAGGGGAAGATGAAACTGATGAGAATTTCCTGGCTGCTTAGAAGTAATGCCAGCAATGAATTATAAACCAGTCTTACTTTGAGAAGGCAACTTCAACTTCACTGGACACGAACTGGCAAGGTGAAATTGTCTGCCACATACTTGACAGCTGCTGGGTGGATGGAGGCACCAGAGGTCTTTGGAAGTGAGGTGCCAGCATTGGATGACATTTCTTGCTGCGCTCTTTGTCAGCTTGATGCTCTTTAAGATGAGTGTCCACTTTAATGGTGAGAGCAATCAAATCATCTAAAGACTCAGGAAGTTCAAGATCATCCTTGAGTCGAGTCGACAGACCTTGGTAGAACCCTGCCCTGCATGCCTCATCATTCCAAGAAGTTTCTGCCATTAAAGTTCTGAAGTCAATAGCATACTCACTGGCACTGAGACTACCCTGACAGATTTGCAGCAGGCAAGAAGAGACATTAGCGACCGGGGGCATCAAAGATGGTTCTGAAAAGCTAAAGGAATTCATGGACATTAAATGTCAGTGGAGAATTTATCTCCCAATAAGATGTTGCCCATTCAAGCGGTTTACCCTCCAAATGAGACATCACATAACCCACTTTCGCCCGCTCAGAAGTGAATTGTGATTGTTGAAATTCAAATTAAATAAGACATTGGGTAACGACCCCCTCTGCAGGCTTGTGGGTCCCCAATCTAGCGAGGAGGAGGAGGGATGCGTGGCACACGAGCCAGAGCAACTGCTAGTGGAGAAGCGACATCAGCAGGGGGATTCCCCACAGCAGTAGGAGTCAGATTCAAATGAGAAACAAGCGTATACTTGCCCAATGCGGGCTTACTGAGTCTCGTATGTTTCCATGCAGGATGCCAGCCCACAAAAGGCTCTTCCGACGTCCTGCATAGCTTCCTTGTGATCCATGGCCCAAGTACAATGTCTGGGGCTTGCAGCTTCCACGGGGGAGGTAGTCAGGATCAAGGAGGAAGCCCTTTCAGAGAGTTCAATACACTGTACAAAAGAAATGATCAAGAGAGTTGTCAAAGTCCACGCAATAATTCAGCTAGGCAGGCAGCGAAGGTACAAAAACAGAAATCAAGCTAGCATCAATAACAGAGTCAGACGATAAATTAAGAGCACCCAGGAACACCAAACATGATGCCCTATATACTTGGGTGCCATTGTGGTTTCCTGGGCATCCTTTTAAGATGAATGTGGCACCAAAACAGGTGCAGACATCGTGATGCGAGGCACAGTGTGTCCATCGCCGCGCAGTGATGTCACCCCGGCAGCGCTGCTACCCACGTGGTGGCCATGGGCGCCACCATTTTGTGAGCGACACTGGAGTGAATGGACGCGCCACCCAGAGGTCCTGGTAGCGCTCTGGGCAGCGTTCGTGACAGATATACCATGATCCACCTATCATATTTGTACACAGTAAAGCCAATAAAAAAGAGCTTCAGATTTCAACCAATCTAAATAGTTTTAAATCACAAAAACAATCGTTTGTGACTTCACCTTGCATAATAGGTAATTTTTACAGGCATAAAAGTCTGCCTGGAAGATTGCTCTTTGAGTGCTTGTTCTACAAACAAATATGGGGGAAAGTAGGTTTTAGGCCTTACTACTATTCATATACACTTTTCCAAATCCTTCCTTTAAGGCTATTTAAGTGGTTCAATAATTTATTGATAATGCCAGTTATTATATAATGCAGGTGGTGATGAACATCTTAATTGCAATGGAATAAAACCAGGTCATTGTATATCTACTCTAATTCTAGAGTAGAGCAACTGGACTTGCTGAGTAATTAATAAAGACGTTTCAATACTTATCTGAGAAGCTTATAAACAAATCCAGTTGCTCTAGAATTACTAATACTTGTATATGCAATGGTAAAATGAACATTTTAGCATATGGAGAATTTTTATCTTGGTGGGATAAAATGTTTACAATTGTTCTGTCATTCAAAAAACTTGTAAATGTAACTGTCTGCTGTCACGGTCGGCACCCTAAACCAGAACAGATGCCAAGTTCCCTGGTCTCGGCTCAGCTTCACCAGTAGTGTGACCGCCTTTGGCTTCGGGAGGAGCCCTCAGCTTACTCGGATGCCACCTGGACTTAAAGAGAGGAGCAAGGCGAGGAGTTCTGGCAAGCAAAGAGGCACGACACGACAGTTGTTAAAGTCAGTTAGGCCAAAGGTCACGGTACAATAGGATAAGGCAACAGCCTAGTCAGGCAGGCTGGGTCGAGGCAGGCAGATAGCTAGGATCGTCAGGCATGCAAGGACTGGGCACCAGGAATAAACCTATCATGGGCAAATAATAACACAAAAATGCCCCTTTAAATATTCAAAAGTTCGCTCCATTGCATGCTGACGTCATCACGCCAGCGCACACTATAGCAGCCGGCAGGCTAAGAAGAAGAGCGGCGCGGTGGGCGTTCCCGCCGCACCACTAGACCACCAGGGTAGGATTTTCTTACATCTGCATGATCAAAGTGTCAGTAAAGTAGATTATGTATACTATCTACAACATTTAAAGGAGATCAAGCCATAAAAACAAAAATGGCTAGAAATGACAGATTTTATAAACTTAACTTACTACACCAGCCTACAGGTTCAGCATCCTTAATGGTTTAGGCTTTCAGTGTTGTCACAAGAGCACCCCATCTTGGATTTCGTTAGGAGTGGCAGTTACCATAAACTATGAACTAATTCTAATGGGCTGATTACATTTTGAAGACAGTTAAAAATGGAATTTACACAGAATATTACTGAGAACAGAATTTTTCAGGAAATCTGTAAGTTGGGAACTGAAATTGTCTTGAAAAACAAGTGGGTAAAATAGAAGCCCAAGCAGAATATTGATGAAAAAAAGTCTTCCATAAATGTCCAACACAGCATTGTAATTAAAGTGGCAAAGGTCACGTCATCTATAGCAACCGGTCTGTGTAGTATTTTAATGATAGCTGGTTAATATCAAACATGCCAAGTTACATTAGCCAACAAAAGGAAAGAGACATGCAACTTGCTCAGAATTATTAGACTATAATTTGTATGTTCCTTAAGTTTTCTTTCAAACGACATAGAGGCCCATTTATCAAAGTTAAAATTTATCTCAATATTTTTTGAAAAAACTCCGATCAAATCTGCACAGGTTTTTTCGGCTTATTTATTAATACGTTTTCCTGAAAATTTTGTTTGATGGGAAAAATCCAAATTTTTCTGATTTTTGCCTGAAAACCCCCAACTTTTTGGATCATTGCAAGGAACCCAATGCAGATCAAAATATCTTTGACTTATATGCAACCTCGGCAGGTCTGAGATGCCGGATTTTCATATTCTGACTTTTAACATCCTTGGGGTATAATAAATTCCGAAACTTTGAAAATTATGTTTTGTTTTTTATTCCGATTTTATACTAAAAAACACTCACATTTTCCTGATTTTCTGCATGCTGAGTTTAGTAAATAACCCCCATATTGTTCCTTTGTAGAGCATGTTCTCCTTCAAACAAATGTTTGAATCAGCTCAGACCATTAAACATTGTTAATCTTGTTTTTCAAAAATGTTGCATTTTAAACATATATGCCACTGCTGGTGGTCAACTCAAGATGTTACCAAAGTTGAATGTTTGTTTTATCTATTGAAACATTTGATTGAATAAAAAAAGTGCATTGAATTCAGATTTTATTTTCAATGGAAAGACAAAAACACTCACAAAAATTGAAAAAACCTCAAATGGAAAAAAATGCTAAAAACTCACATTGATTTACGCATGAACATGAATTTGAGTTTTCTCAAATTTGTTACTCTTAATAAATATTGAACATGCAAGTTTTGAAAACACTATTGGCTTCTCTTGAGATATTTTGACATTTTAGGCAAAAATGCAAGAAAGCTTGTGTTAGCAGCAAGTGAAAATGAAAGGGTTCATTTGATGCACATATTTCCATTTCCTCAATTAGGGATCATTGCTTTTCATGCTTCAGCAAACAGAGCACATAATGTAAGTAATATTCAAGGGAAAGGGCTTGAGGCTTATTGAGATGGAAATGAGGAAACACTTTCACTGTAATCTACTGACGATCACTGGCTGCTATCAGTTTTAATAAATATAAAGTGCTGTATACTCTAAGTTATGCACAGGGTTGAGAAATAATGGAACTGTAATATCCAAAATATATTTGTGTATTCAAGCTTTATATTGCTTTTTTATTAAAGGCCTCACAAAGCATTAGGTAGGTTAAGTTTGCACAAAAGTACTAGTAAAGGGCAAAGAGTTGTCAGGACTCATTTACATCCACAAGTGCAGTGAGCAAAGTGCAATAGCTATGGTTTTTCCCACATTGCAGCATGTCCTCAACAATTCCTGTGTCACTGCAGATGCGAAAGGGGCATCAAAGCTGACATTATTGCACTGCACACAGTGCAACTGTACCTGATTCCCCAAATAAATACAACAGTTCCTGATAAAATGAATGCAATTCCATGTGCATTGCAAATTTGGTGCAGTTTCCCCAAATATTTTCCAAAAAGTTAGCACTATTTTCTGAAAACTACTCTGACCAAATCTGCAAAGACTTTTTATCCATATTTATCAATATTTTTTTCTGAAAATGTCTTGTGCAGGGAAATAAAATTGATAAATCGTGAAAAAATCTGAATCATACAAAATTTTTGTCACATGAAACTATGATTTTTTCAGATTTGATGCCCGAAAACCACAAAATCTTCCAATTATTGCATGAAACCCAGTGCAGATCAGAATATTAATGGGACATCTGCCATTGACTCCTACATGAACTCGGCAGGTCTGAATTTCTAGTAAACTTAAGGTAGAAAGATCCAAATTATGAAATTATCCATTATCCAGAAAGCCCCAGGTCACAAGCATTCTAGATAATAGGTCCCATGCATGTATTCTTTCAATTATTAAATAGCACTTGGCAAAATGTTGTTTCTAAATATTCTATACATCTTCAATACAAGAATAAAAGTTATACACTTTTTAAAATAATTCCAAATTTTTAATTCAAACTGATATTTCTGTTAACTGTTAACATTTCTGATAGTAGAATATCTCACCATTTCCTGATATTCATGACCTCAGATACAGTATCCAGGCGATGGACGTTACACACATTTTTGCTGCACTGTTTCACCTCCATTGACTTACTAAACACTAAATTAATTCTTATAAAAATGGAAAACGCTCAGTAGTGAATCCTAATTTCCAGAGCAATAAAATCTAAACTAATACTCATTAAGCATACTGTATTGCGTTTGATGAGAAGTATGTAGTCTGCTAATGTAATAAGAAAGAAAAGTATCTTCTGAAGTAGCCACAAAGGTGAGTAAATTGCTTTACAGCATTTGTTCAGATTCTTTGAAATGCAAGCCACTCAACAAAGAAAATCGATTGGGAAAATTGCTGACCTCAACTGTCACATTAGGAATAATTTGGAACTGAAAAGAGGGCAAACACAGAACATGGAATATTTGAGAACCATAAATGCATTGAACCAGTAAGCTCATTGCCAATTAAAAATGTATTAACACTCAAAATGCACTCGTGGGGTCTGGATATTACTGGGATTTTCTATTTCAGAGTTTTAATTGGGCATAGGTGGAGTCAGGTAAGTTTTCCAAATAGTTTGCAGAAATTACCACCCATGTAATGAAGACAATCCTCAGCCTTGCATATTTATTCAATTGAAGTTAACCTATCCGGATAAAAAATCTACTTGGTTCATACAGCCTACTACTGCTTTTTTTACCAGAAGGCATTGTTAAATTAGGAGAGTTGGATCATACCATTTTCCTGAAATATTTTTTTTAGTCTTGGGTATTACTGTATTTGCAGGTGGTGTTAACCTTCCACTGTCAACAATATGTAAGCAAGGAGCTTTAACATAACAGAAAAGGGACAATTAATGGCCATAAAATAAAGCTGTCAGCAATTGCTAAGATCACATTAAGTCTGGCTTGGTTAATATTTTCACAGGTAAATGCATAAATATCATGGGAAAACATGTTTTTTTGAAAGCACATCAGTTAATAGTGCTGCTCCGGCAGAATTCTGCACTGAAATCCATCTATCAAAGCAAACAGATTTTTTAATATTTCATTTTGAAATCTGACATGGGGCTAGCCATATTGTCAATTTCCCAGCTGCCCCAAGTCATGTGACTTGTGCTCTGATAAACTACAGTCACTCTTTACTGCTGGACTGCAAGTTGGAGTGATATCACCCCCTCCCCCCCTCAGCAGCCTAACAACAGAACAATGGGAAGTTTGCTGGAGCAGCACTATTAACTGATGCATTTTGAAAAAAACATGTGTTCCCATGACAGTATCCCTTTAAAGATTTGGGTAAACTGTTTAAGATCCAAACTCAAAGACTGGCAAGTAGGGGTATGACTTGTAAAGAGTGCATTTTTACCCTGGTACAGATTCACAGCAGAATTCTGCACTAGAATTTTACAGTATGTGTTTTTTTAATCAGAAAAGAAAATTGGCACAGAAAAAAGCAAGAGAAAACACCCATTGCCTCCAATTTATTTGGCATTAGAAAAAAAAGCTCATTAATCCACTGCATTTGATGCAAGATAAAAAAAGAAGAGAACAATTGACTCGTGCATTTGGCCCAAGAGAAAACACGGCACAAAAACCCCAATAGTCTTCAATTCATCTGCAGAAATTTCACCATTTTGAAAATGTTCCCACAAAGTGCAACAGGGCAGTTTAGCAGGAAAAGTATTGCACTAGACAGGCAGGGGAAACCTTATTGAGACCTCATAAAACAGGTCCAGTAACTTTAAGTTACAAGCTGAACAGATTAAGGTTCTACCATGATACTGAAATATAGATCTCTATATTAATTAAATGGAATATTACATGGCAGTTGCTATTACTTTAAATCTTGTCCAAGTTTTGCATCTCTCCATAAGGCTTACGAAGATGTCAAAGGAGAAACCATGCAAAATATTTATGTACTACAAGAACCTCTTCATTTGCTGTGCTCAGCATATAGATATTATCTGTATTTACGAGACAAAGGAAGCAGGTAAGAATAATTATGAAGTTAAGTTACACGTTTGCTTCCATTTTATTGTGCATGAAATCAGTAATGGAAGAAGTTGTAATGAGTCTATCTATATGCTGCTCCTGTCTCAAGATTCTGCACAGTGTACCCACTGCATCCCATTAAATCCTACTGCATAAGCCTGGGCATTAATGCGAATGATTCATAAGAGTAGTGAAAGGGCAGAGAAATTCTGAGGGATTTACTTTTTTTATAGTGTATAATAAACCTTAGATTAATTATTTCCAAGTCTTACTGAATCTTGAGGGTGAAAATGTAATAGTCCATATTCAAAGAAATTGAAGAATTAGAGTTAAGTAAATGTGTACAAGAAGGCTCCAAGGAGTTTTACCTATTCAATTCAACACGATTCTGACATCTCAAATTCATGTTAACCAAAAGCACTCATCTCTGTTAGAAATAATTCTATCATGAGAAATGTAGGTAACAGCAACTGAATAAGCAGGAACCAAGTACAAGGTTTATTTTGTAAAAAGGCTTGAAATGATTTTGCATCTGGAGTTGGAAAATTTTAGTCTTATGTCCATAATGTTGTCTCAGCTTGGGATGTCTCATAGTCAGGTCTAGTGAAATGTTTTGCCATGAATGGATTTGCGGCAAAATTTGGAAAACTGTGACAAAAATTTCACATTTTGAGACTAAACATGAGAAAAAACTCTCATTGACTTTAATGCATTAGGAGTGAGAAAATAAAATGGCCATTGTCTTTAATGCAATTGGAATGAAAAAAAAATCACAACAACAAAACAAGTTGCCATAGACTTTAATGTGTTTTCATGAATTTGTTTTCTGCTTCACAAACAAGACAGGTTCACTCATTACTAGTCTTGCCCTCCCAAAAATGATTGGCACACATAGATAATATTGTCCAAAGAGAGGAAAGCCCTGGAGCTGTAAGTACAGGGGCTGCATGACAATGGATCCAAATGACCAGCAGCCAAATTACACTGGTATATGTTTAAAGAATCATATGTAGCTGTGATCGGGTGAGAACCAATGGGTTAAGGCAGAGGATAACTGGGCTGGGGGTGGAGAAAGAGAAGGATGTGATGTCAGGGGAAGAAGCAGATCACTTATCTTCTGAGCAGGTACGTAGAAACATCCCACCCATCCTCCCCTCTTATTTTAGTTTTTTGTGAAATGTCAGGAATTTCTCTTCTTTACGTTCTCATATTATCTATTAATAATAGATATCTATTTCCTGCACACACTGTTATATTGTGGTTTTGGTATGTTATACAGTATTAACATGAGAGTTTGCATGGTATTATTCATGTTATGACAATGAATGTCAAATGCTTGAACCAGGGAATGTTTCCAGTCGCAATTGAAGTCAGGAAGGAATATTTTCCCTCTTGAGGCATAATTGCTAGTGATGGGTGAATTTATTCGCCAGGGGCGAATTTGCGGCAAATTCCCACGATTCACCGACCGCTGGCGAATAAATTTGTGAAACGCCAGTGAAAATTTGGCTTGCGAACATTCGGCACGACGCAGCGAAAACGATGCGACGTGTCGTAGTTGACGCAACGCGAGTCAAAAACGTGCCACGACTCGTTTCGCAAATTTTTTCGCCAATTCGCGAATTTCCAGCAAAACTTTCCGCCGAAGCGAAACGGGGTTGATTCGCCCATCACTAAAAATTGCCACTGGCTTCAAGCTGGATTTTTTGCCTTCCTCTGGATCAGAACAGTGATGATAATATATTTTATTATCAAGGAAAAGAAAGGCGGCTCTCTCCTGTGACTGCACGGTGGGTTGATTGATACAGGCACTACTACTGCTTGTGCTTGGTTACAGCCTGCTTGGATTTCCTATTACCGAAACACTGCAGATCCAGGACTGGCATCAGGGCTGAGAGATATAATGCCATAGTGCTGATCTCAAGTGAGGAATGGCAGAGCATAGTTGCAATCCCTTATGGAATTTTGGCTTTGAATATTGTCTTGGGGTGAGGCTGGCAAGGTCCTATTTATTTGATGAAATGTGAAAAAATGGTATGTAACAATGGGGTTTATTGGAATGGCTGAAAGCGAAGGGTCAATTGAGGAGTCCTCTTTAGTGATGGGCGAATCAGCGAAATGGCGAAAAATTCTTGAAACACTACCCGCATCCAAAACGAGACGCCGGTGAATTTTCGCCAGGCAAAATTTGCTGGCGTTTTGCAAATTTATTTGCCTGTGGCGAATCTCGCGAATTCACCGCAGGCGAATAAATTTGCCCATCACTAGTCCTCTTGTCAAGCATTTCTGCTTTTTTGTGATTGTTGCCTTCACAAGCCTTAAAAAATAATCCAGATCATAGTTACAACTTTTTCAAGGCAATCCCTGGCAACAATTGTATTTCTTGCTTCTATAAAAGTTTCATTCATCAGCTTTAGCTGACCTCTTTACTTTTCTAATATTACATTTCTAATCTTATAAGACTTATCATTCCTACAGTGGTGTCACTTAGGTCTTCAAGATTAAGAATGTAATATCCCAGTTACTAAGCGTATAAGTATAACTTTTATAATTTCAACTGTTGGAAAGAATAGTCATACACATACTGGGAAATATTCTCCTCTGCTCAGGCTACATAAAGAAACCCAGCTGAACAAAGCTACAGAATAACAATTTCCAGAAATATATAATATTATTTTATTTATTTTTTTTTACACTTGGTTAAGGTATTTACCAACTGACTACTGTAACAATTTTTATAAGCGGCACATATCTGTTGGACATTCAAGATGTTTACTCAAACTACATCTATTTATGAAAAGACTGGCTTCAGCATTCCATGGGGGGGTAAGGTATGGTCATTTTCAACTGAAAAAAATCATTAGCTTTTGTCTGACCAGTCCAACAAACACTAACTAAGCACTAAATGCTATTCTTTAGGGCTGATCAATCAACATTTACATTTGTACTGCAATGTTTTTTTTCCTCTAGGGGGTCTCTTTATGAAGCCTCAAATTTTTTTGGTCGAGTTTTAAAGGGAATTCAAAATTTTTAAGGAAAAAAGCCAATAACTTTTTGGGATTTATTATGTTTTGAAGCTGCTAAAAATAAAAATCCAAACATATAGAAGGTCCCTTCAACGATTGGAACATGTTTTTTACCTTCAGGATGCTTGAAAAAGTTTCATGATTTTAATTGACGCTCAATTTTATTGCACTTTTTGTTGCACTAATTTTTTCGAAAAGTTTTATTGATATATTAAAGGGATTTGGGAATTTGCTTGTTTTTTGATTTTTAATGAAGTGAGAAAAAGTTGAGTTTTACTAAATAATCCCCTAAAATGTATTTATTCAATTCAGGGGTTCCAAAATGTTCAAAACTAGGTTGTAACTGTGAGCACCCAATAAAACAGTACAGCTTTAAATATGTAATTATAAAGTTGTCAGTTTAATGAAACAAAATTTTTATGAGTGAGTTACATCTACTAAACAGGAAAAAAATACATGTATTTCTAGTCTTTGTGTGTTGAAAATCATAACAGGTGACTTATTCTCATCAAAACAGTCTTTGTACTCTCCTAACACCTACCTGAATAAGTTCAGTTTGGCCATTGGAATTGAATGGGTGTCAATGACTAGCTTTACTCTTGCAAGTCATTCCAAATTGAATCATTCACAAGTGATATGAAAAGGAGTTTAACAAGCAGTGCAACAAGAGGAGCAACAAGGGAGCCACAGCGGAAGATCCGGTAGTAAACTGAATGAGTTCAAAAAGGAGAGTTACAAGGAGAGCCAGTACAGAGGAGTCTCATTTCTGCACTTTTTTATGCATTTTCTCTGTTGTTCTTAACAAATTGACACAGCTTTTCACATTTGTAATGTTTGCATGCACAGTGCTCCCTAAGTTTTATATTAACATATTGTTATGTTCAGAATCCAAAACCCAAACAAAGCCCCAAGGTCCCGGGCATAGCTCACTCTTCCTCCTATAACAGCCACCTTTCTCTTCGGGAGGAACACCCCCCTCCTGGGATGCCGCCATGTCTCAATGTAAGAGGACCAAGTTATGGGCATACAAGAGAACTGTATTTTTGCAGCAGGAATGGAGAAGAATCATGGTTCAGAGACAGATCAGGGTCAGCACCAATCAGGAGAAGCAGTACAATATGGGAGATGAGAGAATAGTAGTGGTCACAGGCCTGGTCAAACACACCAATATAGCAGTACAAAGCAGGATCCAAAAGAATAGTCAGTACATGGGTAGTGAGTCAGGACAGGCAGCAGACTAGACAAGGTAAGGCAACATGTTTCTGTGTGTTGGCGGTTTAAATATTTAAATTTCAAGTCCATGATGACATCACACGGGGTGCTCCAAAGCCAAAAAACGTACATACAGGGGGGCGGAGCTAGCCACCATGCTGACAAGCCGCACTCCTTAGGTGCTCTGTGAAGCTGAGCTACACTACGGCATATACAGGGGCCTCCAACCTTGCAAAAATACCCACAAGTCTTTAGCAACCCCTCAAGCACCTCAAGACCTCATCATAGCCAGCTTAAAACAGCACAGATCGCAGAGAGACTTCTTTAAGCGTCAAACACCGGTCCCTGATAAAAATCAAGATGGTGCTGGTTCACCCACAAGCTACATTCCCTACAACGTAATGTTACAGCACTAAATATTCACATAGAGGATCTAGATAATAGATCCAGACGAAACAACATCCGTATATGAAATGTGCCTGAATCAGCTACAGACTTATGAAAGTATTTGAACTATTATTTTCCAAACTGCCCATAGGGCTCTCCGTCCTAAACCGCAACCTGGAGAGCCTCCTTGTGATGTTATTGCTAGACTCCATTATTTCAAAACTAAAGAGGACCTACTCAATTCAGCCAGGAAGCATGCAGCAGTGGAACTAGATGGAGAAACATTGCAACTATACCCGGATATTGCACCATCTACTTTACAAAAATGGTGAGAACTTTGCCCAATGACCTTTCTATTGCAACAAGCTGGACTCAAATATAGATGGGGATTCCCATTTAAACTCTCTGTCTTAAAAAATGGCACGCTGTTCTCAATAACTGACCCCATGGAAGGTTCAACACTTCTAGCTCGACTAGGCCTTACTGAGAAAGACCCTCTTTATCCCATCAAGAAAAGCTCTTCTTCACCACTACAACCAATATGGGAAAAGAAATTCAGAGAAATTCCTGAATTATCCTGATAACCACTAAAGCAACTTTGACATTAGGTATGACTATTTACCATCAAGAACAGCCTGGACAAGGCAGTAAACGAATGACACAAGTTATCGTCTCGAGACTTAACAACCACAAAGCTCACTACACACCAGCTCGAATATAAGAGCAACTGACTTTCCTATTTTCTCAACACTTAGCATATAGTGCTAAAGGTCAGATGGCCCTCTCCACCCCCCCAAGATGACCTGGATCACTTAAGAAGAAAAACACAAAGAGGTCTATGGTCTTCCTTAGAGATAAATATCCTCAAGTGAGATTACTACTGTTATTATTTTCAATTATTCTTTATCATTTTTTTAAATCAATATTTAACCTTATTTTCACTAGTTTAAAGTTGATGTTTGATATAAAATATAACTTTCATAATAATAAATCAGAAAGTGTATGCAATAGAAGATATAGAACTTATACTATAGAATTCATATTGACTGTGTTGAATATAACTAAACAGTCAAATTCGGGAACTTTTACTTTATTGGATAGACACAGAATTTATGATGTTGAATGCAATTTGAACGTGTTAAACATTACTAAACAGTTTAATGGGGGAATTAACATTTTATATAACACTGTTAAATCCATAAGCTTGTTGAAAAATGTTGTAAATCATGATTACTATTCTCTCACAATGTGAAAGGGCTTAACTCAACAAAACAAAAGATAGCAGCCCAATACTATTTGCATCATAAAGCTGATATAGTAGGGCTTCAAGAAACACATTGGCAAAAATCAGGTCCATCCCCCTATATCCACAAATCATATGCCAAATTTATGCAACTTATGGGGGGAAAAAAGACGTGTTGCCATAGCATTTAGACCACACAAAGCTTTTATTCTACACAAATCAATCTTGGATCCTGAAAGTAGATATATTCTACTACAGGGCACACTATTAGGTTCTGAAATAACAATAATTAACATATATGCTCGGTTTTCAGGTTTATCAACCTTCTACACCAAAATATTCAAATTATTGCAACAACATGCAAAAGGGATGACCATTCTCTCAGGAGACTTTAATTCTGTGATAAACCTTAAACTAGACCGTAAAGGAGCATTGGCAAACACATCAGCAGCCTCACCAAAGTTCTTGAAACGACACTTGGAGATACTTACACCCTTCCCAGATTAACTACACCTTTTATTCACCGGTCCACCATTCTTACTAACAGATCGATTATATTTTTCTAACACAATATTCCCTACCATATCACAGTACAGCAGAAATAGACCCTATTGTTTGGTCAGACCACACATCCCTGTCAATCTCTATTAATTTACCTCATCTCCCTGGTAGGTCCTCATGGCGATTAAATGATTCCTTGTTAACCAAACCAGAGATACAGCAGCATATTGCAGATGCCATAGAGAACTACTGGGTAGATAATCTTGATGAAGAATTATCAATGGGCACCTTAAGGGCAGCACATAAATGTACCATTTGAGGGGAAATTATAAAATTAGCAATCCAAAACAAAAAAACTCACATAATGATCAATTGACTTCATTAGAATTGAAAATTCCACAATTGGAAACTTTACACAAACAGAACCCATCCCCTACCCTACACTTACTGTACAATTATTGGAAGTAAGACACCAATTAAACACCTTGTTACATAATAAAGCAGATAAACAAGTCAAATGGTTTTAAAAAAAAAACTATTTCAACTCAAAACCAGATAGACTATTGGCTTAAAAATTACAAATAGAAAGAAGCTTTAAACCAATACATGCTATACAATCAGAAACAGGACAGATAACAACCCCCCACCAGAAATTTTTCCACAAACTTACTTTAGAGGAAAAATCAACATTGAACTCCCCTATCACAGCTATCGAAGTGGATGAAGCATTGAAGCAATTAAAGAATACATCAAGTCCCAGCCCAGATGGCTTCACAACACTTTACTACAAAACATATAAAACTCTTTTGATACAACATCTAGAACTATTTAACGAAATGCTTCAAGGGCAGTCCATCCCACCTGAAATGTTACATGCTAATCTCTCACTAATACCGAAGCCAGGTAAAGATCATTCTTCAGTCCAAAACTATCGCCCCATATCTATGAATAACTTAGATATCTAATTGTTTTCAAAAATATTAGCTATATGTCTTAGTAAATACTTTCTAAACCATATACATCCAGATAAAACAGGATTCATTCGTGGCCAACAAACAACTGATAGCATTAGAAAGTTGATTAATGTAATTGCTGATGCAAATATTTCATAAACACAAATATTAGTGCTAATGTTGGATATTCAAAAAAGCCTTTGACAGTATTACCTGGCCTTATTTATTTCATATTCTTCCAAAATTTAACATATCAGGAGCCTTTTTGGATAAGAGTACTATACAGAGAACCCCTGGCATATATAAAATTTTTAGGACACCAAACGTTACAAATTCCGAAACACAAGGGGAATTGTCAGGGGTGCCCTTTATCACCATTGTTGTTCTCTTTAACTATGGAGCCACTAGTTCATCTTATACAGATCAATATAGATATCACAGGTCATATTAAATAAAATGTATATGCTGATGATATCTGTATGACACTTACTAAACCCCTGACCAGTCTCCCTAATCTTTTTCTCCTCTTAGATAAATTTGCCAGGATATCTGGATTGAAAAGTCAATATATAAAAAACCGAGGCTTTACCAATCAATATTCTAAAATCCTAGTTGAAATTGTTAGATTTTCCATTTCACTGGCAAACAACTACAGTAGACTACCTAGGGACCAAAATCACAAAAACATACCAGACCCTTTATTCATCTAACTTCCCTACAATATTGGGTGCATTGCAGCTATAAGAAGGATTATCCTCCCCAAGATATTGTAAGTATGCAGGGCTCTACCCATTGCAGTAAGAATTCAAGATCAAGACAATTACAGAGACAAATCAGGCAATTTATATGGAAAAATAAATACCATAGACTAAATAAAAACTTACTATACCAATCAATACCACAAGGAGGTCTTAAAGCTCCAAATATTTGAAACTATTATTGGTCCGCCAGAATATCACAAATGATACAGTGGCATAACACCCCAGGCACACTTCAATAGGTAGATTTCGAGAATGCCTCAATATATCCTTTGCGAGTTGATGCATTTATGTGGTTAACCACAAAAAATATCCAGAAGTACACTATTACAAATCCTATTGTCAAATTTCATTTACAACTCTGGACGTCTATCAAAAGAAAATTGATCCCAACAAACACAAACAGCTATATGCAAGCTCTCATAGGCAACCCAGACTCCCCCCCCCCCCCCCCCCCCCGAATGAAACATGTTGATTTTCATTTGTGGATTTCTCAAAATATCACTAAACTATATGACCTATTATCTATAAATGGTTTCAAATCATGGACTAATTTGGCTGATACATTACCAATTCATCCAAGAGAATTTTTACGGTATTCTCAATTATCTAATTTTTATTTTTCTCAATCACAACAAAAACCCTCACTTACTGGATCTATGCTAGAGAAACTCCCAATTAATAGAAACCTCATCAAACTCTTTAGCTCCCTTTATGGAAACATGGGAAAAGGACTTCAATTTGACATGGACCACCAAAGAATGGGCTAAAACATTAAGATTAACACATAAGATATCTTCCAATATTACAATGCAGGAGATGGCTTACAAAGTAATTTCAAGCTGGTATCTCACAGCAAAACGCAAACACACAATACTGTATGTCCCACCTCATCCCCACAGTGCTTAGTTCAGTTTAAGACCAGCCCCTATTTAATTTTCTCAGATTCTCTTTCATCTGGTCACCTATGGATTTGAGGAAAGCTGATGTCATCCTAATATTTAAAAAGGGATTACAATCTCAGCTTGGTAATTATAGGCCAGTAAATTTGATACTGTATCTGTGGTGGGCAAATTATTTGAAGGCTTGTTTAGAGATCACATTAAAAATTTTGTCCTAGTGAATTGCATTATGAGCAGCAATCAACATGGCTTTATGAAGGATAGGTCATGTCAGACAAATCTGATTGCTTTTTATGAAGAGGTAAGTAAAATGCTGGACAGTGGGGGGGGGGCAGTAAATGTGATCTATTTGGATCTTTCCAAAGAGTTTGATACCGTGCCCCACAAACAACTGCTTTCTAAACTAAGGTCTATTGGTCTTAATGAAGTTGTTTGCACTTGGATAGGAAACTGGCTACAGGATCGGGTACAGAGGGTGGTTGTTAATGGTACATTCTCTACTTGGAGTAAGTTTCTTAGTGGGGTCCCTCAGGGCTCGGTATCGGGTCCACTTTTATGTAACTTGTTCATTGCTGATTTAGGGGAGGGTGATGTAAGTAATGTATCAGTGTTTGCAGATAACACAAAACTATCTAGCCCAATTAATTCCATCCAGGATGTGGCATCCTTGCAACAGGATCTTGACAAACTAGCAATCTGGGCAGCTAAGTGGCAAATTAGATTCAATATTGATAAATGTAAAGTCATGCACCTGGGTTGTAAAAATATTCAAGCCACTTATACCCTTAATGGGACTGCACTAGGCAAATCCATTATGGAAAAGGACCTTGGAGTCCTTGTAGATGATAAACTTGGCTGTAGCAAGTAATGCCAGTCAGCAGCATCAAGAGCAAACAAGGCCTTGAGCTGTATTAAAAGGGGCATAGAGTCACAGGAGGAGGGGGTCATTCTTCCACTTTATAGAGCACTTGTAATGCCACATCTAGAATATGCAGCACAGTTTTGGTCTCTATCACTCAAACAGGATATTATTGTATTAGAGAGGGTACAGAGAAGGGCAACTATGCTGGTAAATGATATGGAAAATCTTAGCTATGAGGAAAGACTGGCCAAATTGTGGATGTTCACTCTGGAGAAGAGGAGCTTAAGGGGTGATATGATAACTTTTTATAAATATATAAAGGGATCATATAATAATCTCTTTAATACTTTATTCACCAGTAGGTATTTCCAGCTGAATATTTGTAAGGGGTGAAGATGTGGAATTCTCTCCCTGAATCGGTTGTACAGGCTGATACATTAGATAGCTTTGAGAAGGGGTTGGATGTCTTTTTAGCAAGTGAGGGAATGCAGGGTTATGGAAGATAGCTCATAGTACAAGTTGATCCAGGGACTAGTCAGATTTCCGTTTTGGTGTCAGGAAGGAATTTTTTCCCCCTCTGAGGCAAATTGGAGAGGTTTCAGAGGGGTTTTTTTGCCTTCCTCTTGATGAACTAGCAGTTAGGAAGTATAAAAAAAAGGTCAAAGGTTGAACTTGATGAATGTGCGTCTTTTTTCAGCTTAAGTTACCATGTTACTATGCATGTATGTTACATGATTTTCTTGTAGACAAAGTATCCATTTTCCAGAAAACCCCAGGTCCCAAGCAACCTACATTGAAAATGAGAACTTGCTAAAGTACAATCTTCTGCAGAACAAAACAACGGATTGAATTCTATTTCCTGGAAGGATAAGCATTCTTCCACGAAGATCAGTTGATAAATGCTGAAATTCAGTGAATTTATAACAAATTAAATTTTCATAGACATTCCAAAGAATAACCGTTGGAAATAGTGCCTTTCATTTTAGTTTGAAACCTTTCCAGATAAGAATTCAAGACAATAATTGGCCCAATGCAACACAACTGTCCCAGTAACATGTGCATAACTCTCTCACATTTATGGCTAACTCTAGACTATATAGACTCAGGTACAATCATTTATTATAGTAACTTGCATAGAAGTTAAGGACTAAAGGTCCCAGTGATAGCATTTTTAGCATTACTATGGGTACTGTGAAATTGTATGTATCTGTGACTGGCCCCAAATCCCAGTGCAATTTTTACTCTGGGGTCTTCTTGCTGCTTAATGGTGCTCATACAAATCTGACAAGCATTGCACTGAAGTATTCCCGCAAATTCAAGCATATTCCTGTTACTCCTCTGTTAGGCAGTCAGGGCATCAATCATATTAACAGGAACAAGCATTAAAGTGAACCTTCTAGCTGAGCGGCAGCACTGGAGCAGTTTTAGTAACCACAGTTTACTGTTTCCTATTAGCACCCCTACAACAAAATAAACTGCCTTTCATTATTGTATAACTTGCTCTTATATATACTAGAATCCCATCTTCATTATCTCTAAGCATAACAGTCTATAAATCAAGCCCCAAATGAAAAATGAATTCCAGTCTTTCAGTAATAGTCTTATCAATATGCCATAGATGCTTGCTATGACACGACCTGCTACAGTTACTTTCAATTACTGTCTTTAAAAGAAATTGGCTTTTTATGGCCTTCAAATGCACTAATGTGAAATACAAATACATAATTAACAGGAATGAGCTAATTATACAGTGAAATCAAAATAATAAGTAATAAAAAGTTCAGCCATTGTTGTTCCTTGGCAGTGACAGTACTTACTGTATGGTGTCTTAGTGCGGCTTAGGGAAATGGTGTAATGATGTGATGTTATAAATATATTATGCCACATCCTGAATAGTGTATTCTCACTGTATCCCAATCTGTCACTCATACTATAAGAAAACTCTAGCACAATACTTATTAGGGGAGCCTAGGACTGACGTACTGAAGCTCAACAGGGTGCATGCAAAAAGTCGGTGGCAAGAAAATGTGGTTTTTTATTAAAGTTTCAAGTTGGACTTTTAAAGGGGAAAAACACAATTTTTCAATGAAAAAAAAAACCATGATTTATTAAACCCCTGCAGTGTTAAAAGTTGGAATAAAATAATACAGGCATGGGACCTGGGGCTTTCCGGATAGCAGATTTTTATGTAATTTGAATCTTCATAACAAAAGTCTGCTAGAAAATTATGTAAACATTAAATACACCCAAATATACCTCAAATAAGCATTAATTATATCTTAGTTTGGATCAAGTGCAAGCTACTGTTTTATTACAGAGAAAAACCTTAAGCCTATTGGAGATGGCCTTACTGTAATTCGGAACTTTTTGGATAATAACTCAGACCTGCCAAGCTCATGTACTGTAGAAGTTAATGACAGATGTTGCATTGATATCCTGATCTATGTTGGGTTTAGTTCACTAATAAATATGGTCTTTGGACATCAAATCTAAAGTGACAGGTTTCAGAGTCAAATCCAAAAAAAGTCATATGATTCAGATTTGTTTTTTTGGTTTTTTTGTAAAAATATAATGATAAATGGGGGAAAATCAGATTCGTTTTCAGAAAACAGTGAGAACATTTTTTTATAATCCCTTTAAACTAATAGTTCTTCCAATGGCATGACCTAGTGGTGATTTGACTACATTTACCTCTAAATTAAAATTTAATAGGAACAAATGAAAAAGTCGTGCATTCTGTTTTTTGAGGATTTTAAATAGATCCTCTCCAGTACCCAATGTCCAGGGTTGGGCAGTTTTTTTTAGACTTTTATTTTTACAGTTTGTATTATGTTTTAATTTGCAGTACAGTCACTTAACTTTCTACCTCTCAGCTTTTAACAGTGGCAGAAGTCTAGCTGGGGCCATTTTAATGCAATGCATGCACTTAGTAGTACATTTTTACCCATGGTGCTGTGCATAGTCAGGGACAGACCTAGGAATCGGCAGAAAGGCATGTGCCTAATGCCCACTGTGGTGAAACACTAGGACCCTATGGAAATTCATCTATATTCTGTGACTCTTACCAGGCTCATCGGCTCATTATAAAGCAGGATAGTGGTGGAGCTCATGTTTCTTAGCAGTAAGTGGTAGTTAGGTAGTTAGATAACGACAGTAGCTTTGCTCTGGGAGCCTTTACCTATTGAACCAGCACTGGCTACTGCCTTCACATAGTTTGGTATGTCTACAAAAAGCAGTTACACCAAAAAATGAAAGTGTGCTAAAATAATATGTACTGTTGCACCGCACTGGTAAAATTGTTGTGTTTGCTTCAGAAACTTTACTATAGTTTATATAAACAAGCTGATATGAAGCCATAGGGGGTAGCTATGGGTCAAAATTGCCTGGACAGTTTTCCAAATTAAGAAAACTGGGCAGGATTCCCTATTACTCATGTAGCAGTTGGCCAATCGGCACCACCCCCAACGTCACAACCCCATTGCGCAATGGCTCTCCTGTCTGGATTCAACCAGGCCAAAAGTTGACAACCCTGATTTTTGATGTCTGTTGATATATCCAAACTTAGGCCATTTCTAAACCAGTAAAAAACCTATTTATAACCTAACCTGAGATGTGTCTAGTAATGCAATACCATATTCCAGGTTATTTTCAAATAATGGATACTTTGCCTAATTTAATATTTCGGTATGAGAATTTATAGACTAAAGGAATCATACAAAATTAAGAAAATAATTATAAACCATTGTTTACTACAAGCAAAACACTGCAGCTGAAGGGGTATACTAATTTATAATATAAAGAAACATAGATTTAGCCAACTGCTTATCAGCAATCATTTGCTCAAATGAATGGTTGAGTAGGACTTTCAAATATTCATCTTTCAAATGACGCCGCTGCAAATAGAAAACAATTAAAGCTCAGTGATTTTTATGTAGGGATTTTGCCGGGGCTTTATGCCTCCAGGGATCCGTCACACTAGCCTTTGTTAATTGATCCATTTTTGTAAGATTAATTCTCATTCATTTGAACGTGGCTGTTCACAACAGAAATGTAATATGTGATGTTCCTTCTTTAGTCCAATGTCCCTTCTGCTTGCTTATTCCTGCTTTAGCTTGGTGCATGTGGCAGTGTATATACAACACAAAGCTATATATTCAAAGATTTTTGAAAAAAAATTATTAAGTGGATGGCATTTGTAGCCTGCACGATAAGGCAAATGTTAACCCTTTATGTTCCTGGAATTAAGGTTCTGGATTGCACTTTGATCTATGCCCCATCATGTGTATAACGGCAACGCTTGGCAAGGCAAAATCAAATTATTCTTGCATAGAACAAGCAGGTACAATCAGCACCCTAGACAATGTTTGCTATATGGCTATAAGTGCCCCATGTAGGAACAAAAAAACTCAGGCTTTTGCTCAAACTATATTAAAAGACATTGGAACCTTTTAATAATAAAAAATAAAAAAAACTTACTACACATAAAATAAAAATTATATTTTTTCCTCTCAATAGATAACTTTATTTCACTTTAATATGGCATAATTGTATGAAATTTCCAATACACACACACACACACACACACACACACATATATATATCTATAGATATATATATATATATATATATATATACAGTATATATATAAAAATTTAATAAGTTCTCTGCACTCGTTATCAATATATTTATGGTATTATGACATTTTGTGCATACAGCTACTATAAAATTCCTTACCATTTAAACAAACACAGATTGTTTGTCCATATATTGCAGTATATTTAAGATGGTCAACTACATCAAAGTCCTATACTCAACTTTCATCTAATTCATTGAGTATTCTATTGCTTCATTATACATTTTACACAGGGGCTACCTTTTACCTGCAACTTATTTGCTGCTTTCAAAGTTAAAACTCCCAATCTTGGTTGCCATTTTATTGGCCACTACTGGGACCACCTGACTATAGCTGGAAAGGGCGGGAGCTACAACACGGAGCTGGCCAGTGCTCCTGTATAAACTATAACAAACATGGGAAAGTTGTGCTCACCACTAATTTTTAAAAACATTAAGCAGGGGTGCAATGAAGCTGTGACCACAAAATCCATGCAGACAAATACAAGAGGTCCTCTGCACTCAAACCATTTATAATGGTTTTATTTGGAAGTATTTTAATAAAAGTTAATATAAACATGAAATAAAACCAATTGGGTGGGTTTCCATCAATTTGGATTCAAGCAGCTTGGTTACCATCAAGTACAAGTACTGTTTTATTAGAGAAAAAGGAAATCATTTTTAAAAATGAGAATTATTTTATTAAATTTAGTCTACAGGAGATGGCTTTTGCAAAATTTAGAGGTTTCTGGATGTAAGGTTTCTGTATCAGCGATACCTTTACCACAAAGGACATGAAGAATATAATTTTGAAAAAGACCTGAAAGACGTCAACTGGAAAAAGTAAAAAAAAAAATCCATCAGTTTAAAATGTGAGCTAGTCTTTGAGTCCTATGTGTTTTTTCTTCCATGCAATACATATCCTTAAAATGCTTTGTCCTACAGAAAATATCATTTGTCTTCATGCTTATACAGGCTAGTTTTTCTCTTGAAGTCTTACAAAGCAATGCAGCCGTGCATTACCAAACTGCCTGCTGCCACTGAGCCATGAGGGTAATAAAGTTTAAATGGGTTTCAAGCCATATGCTCTCTGCTGTTTTATCAGCATATGTTTTTTTTTTTTTTTTAATTAGGGAGGTATTGTTTTTTTAGGAGCAACTGTTAAAACATAAATAGTTGTATACCATATATTCAGTAAAGCATCTCTCACCTTCACATTCCCTGAATAAGAGACAAGTGAAATATAAAATGTAAATTGTGTGCCAGGGAATTACATAGCCATGCTGAGGAGAACATTTAGCAGAAGTTCAATTAAATTAATAATGCTATGTTTGCATTATGCAACTTTGAACAAACTGGAATATTTATTTTATCCCAGGAAGCTTTTAGGATAAGGCCATAGGGCTCATATACAGTACTTAAGCAAGTGCAGTTGTGGTTTTACTTTCAGTAAGTTTCTGTTACATATGGTATACGAACTCAGAACAAACCCAAGGTCCATGCCTCGGCTAATACTTCCACTTTTAACCGTCCTCCCGTACTTCGATACAGCCAGGCCTTAAAGTGAAAGGATCAGGGAAGAGAGTTCTGGACAGGCAAGGGAACCAAACGTTAGATGGAAGAAGGGGAACAAGGAGCATGGTCATAACAAACAAAGTCAGAGCTGTAAACAATCAGGAGATAATAGGGAATTGAGGTCCCCGGCTGGGTCAAACACACAAATCAGAAACAGGCTAAGGTCAGGACAGGCAACAAACTAGATGAGGTCAGGAATAGGCAAGGTCAAGAACAGGTTAGCTCAAAATCCTTTCCAGGAACTATTATAAATAGACCTACTATAACGATCGGCACCCTAATCCAGAACCAGTGCTAAGCACCCTGTTCTACTAACGGCCACCTTTCACCTCGGGAGGAGCCCTCGGCTAATTGGCCGCCAGGTCTTAAAAAGAAAGGTGCAAAGCAAAAGGTTCTGGACAAGTAGAGGGGCACACGTACAAGTACCAACGTAGTTAGGCAGGCAAGGGTCAAACCAGGAGATCAATCAGAAGGGATGCAGAAATTGATCCTATAATGGACAATGAAAACAACACTAAAGTCCATTTAAATATTTAAATTTTGACGCCATTGCACGCTGATGAGATACACCAGTGCCAATGCGCCTATAAATACAGGAAGTGCTTGCCGCATGCACACTAAGGAAACAGGCACAGAGAAAGAAGTATCAGGTGTTGTTACACCTACAGTACAATGGGCAGTGAATTATTGCCCGATGCCCCCTCATGTATTCAAATGTCATGGTGTTAGACATGTCGCTTGCATAGAAACCCGGATGTGGAGCAAAGAGAATTCTCCACGCAACCAAATAGAAAGCTAGACCACCAGGTATTCCCACATTTGCCGTTAAAAACTTTCATTAGAGGAACTTATGCCAAAATGCTTCCTTGCACTTCCATATAGTTGTGCTCAGTCTCTCCTGCCTTCCATTCCAAATCAAGCGCTTCTACACCCATTGACTCATGGGAACCCTACTGCCACCACCAAACCAAGTGGCTGCTCCAGGGTTCCCTTCATGACCAGCACTATAGACACACATACTTGTATGTAAAGAATCAGGCACAGACGTAATTTGCGATCATCAGAAATTGCACCCGCAGGACATCCGTTCAATTATGAGTGTACAATTGGGCCAAGGGCATCACCCCTTTGCAAACACAATTTTAAAATATTGTAGTATAAAAAGTTGAACTTTCCAATAATTTGTGGGTAGTGATAGACGAAACGGGCACGTTTCGCTTCGCCGAAAAATTTGCGAATTTCCAGAGAAATTCGCGAATTGGCGAAAAATCCGCGAAACGAGTCGCGCGTCATTTTTGACGCGCGACGCGTTGTTTCCGGTGCGCGGCGCGTCGTTTTCGGTGCAGCGCGTCGTTTTTGGCGGCGAATTTTTGGCGGCGTATTTTTCCTGCCGTTTCGCGAAAGTTTTCGCCCCTAATTCGCCCATCACTATTTGTGGGCTTCAAAGTGAATCTGCTTTGGGGACCATCCTATACCTGTACCAGAATGCTGAGTTCCTCCATAACTGATTTACTGGAAGCCTATCACGTAATTGTCATCTACATGTGAAACAAACACCACGTGGTAATTTCAATGATATACCCAAGCTGTGTGTTGACCCTGTAGACTTTATTAATGATAGATAGTATGAACTGAGACAACTGCAGTCTACTATCTTTGCAGAATATAGCACAAGTATTGAAGTATTGAGTGCTTACCGTTGCCATAGTAATGAATGATTGAAAAGATTTGAAGGGCAAAGGTTAAGGGCAACACCCATTTGCACTGACACTATTTATGTCTATTTTGTCAATGCTGGATAATCTATAAACAGGGTTCCCTGCATGCATATTACACACTGCCCCTACTACTGACTCCTTTGGCTTGTTTGTGTCAGCAGAGAACTGAAAAGCAGGAGGAGCCACTAGCAGTCTACTTTCACGAGATGGCCACTCAAAGAAAAGAGAAGAGAGAGTTGAATGGGGAAAGGGAGAATAATGAAAAGAAAGCATACAGATCAAGCCTCCAGGGTAAAAAAAAAAAAAAAAAGTTGTATCAATTTTGCTTAAGTTTAGAATGAGGCAACAATATAAAAAAAACTGGGAACATCACGCAAAGTTGACTTTAAAGAAATACCTGGAATAGTCAGGCCTACTGGTTCCAACCCAGTTCTAGAATATACTAATGATATGCAAAGTAGTTAAGAATTACACAGTAGCTATGGCTTATATAACAATGATATCAAAAGCAAATGCTGCAATTCAGTTGTCATCCAGAAGATAATTATTTAAGCCACAGAGTGACTATCATTGTCACAGAGTTGGTAGCTATTGCTGTAATCAATTCATTCTGACAAATTAATCCCAAGGGGCCCACTGAAAGCCAAATGTCAAAGCTATTCTAAAGGAAGAACAACTGAAGGCAAAGGAGGATTAACTGGATTCAATATGCCACACCTAAATTCAGAGAAGTATTGATCTGAAGTGCATCCTGTTTATGCAATCACTTAAGACGTCATACTGCTGGAGTGGCCCTGGTGTAGTGGAAAAGAAAGAATGTGCTCCAGCATAGTTTGTCACAGCCTTTCCAAAGATCATTAGGAAGATAACAGATTACTGATTGGTGTTCTTACATGATTTGGACAAGGATGTAGTGGAAAAAAATGGTACTTGTTCATACTCTCTCCACTCAATAACATGTAGTTTCCATAAGAGAATACCATGTTAATTATTTTGTAGACAATGGGCATGCAAGCATGTGTTAAACAAAACAGAAAAACAAATTGCCAGTGCTTGGTCCAACCCATGCTTGTTCCAGTTCTTGCGCTACCCCACGATAGTCTTACTACTCAGTCACATTAGTTGCTGGGGGACTTGATTTTAAATGCACTACAAACATTAGAATTAATTTACTGGGGCAGGAGATAAAGTATAATTATTCATTTTTGTTTATGATGATTATTCATATATTTATATAAAACTAAATATAAATGTTTCCTGGTAGAAAGACTTAGAAAATGTCACATAAGATTTCAGAGAATTTGCCATGTGGTCTCCTAGCTGCTCGTCTATAATCACCAAGCAGTAAATTTGGCTTTTGAACAGGACAATGCACCCAGAAAACATATGTTTTTATGGAATTCATTCATCAGCTTGGAAGGGCTGGTTATTAGCACAATTGCATTGGTAAATCATTGCAAAATATGTGGGAGGAATTCATTGCAGATTCAATTCTTTATAGATCCCTAGTAAGGCCTCATCTGGAGTATGCAGTGCAGTTTTGGACTCCAGTCCTTAGGAGGGATGTAAATGAGCTGGAGAGAGTGCAGAGACGTGCAACTAAACTGGTTAGGGGGATGGAAGACTTAAATTATGAGGAGAGACTGTCCAGGTTGGGGTTGTTTTCTCAGGAAAAAAGGCGCTTGCGAGGGGACATGATTACACTTTACAAATACATTAGAGGACATTATAGACAAATATCAGGGGACCTTTTTACCCATAAAGAGGATCACCACACCAGAGGCCACCCCTTCAGACTAGAAGAAAAGGACTTTCATTTGAAGCAGCGTAGGTGGTTCTTCACAGTCAGGACGGTGAGGTTGTGGAATGCACTGCCGGGTGATGTTGTGATGGCTCATTCTGTTGATGCTTTTAAGAGGGGTTTGGATGTTTTTTTGGACAGACATAATATCAAAGGCTATTTTGATACTAAAATCTACAGTTAGTATAGCTATGGGCATACAGGTATATGGTTTGTGTTTGAAAGAGTGGAGATGTTTGTGTGTGTGTGTGTGTATGTATGCTGGGTTTTTAATTTGGAGGGGTTGAACTTGATGGACTCGGTATTTTTTCAACCCAATTTAACTATGTAACTATGTAACTATGTAACATATAAGTGGGTACATAAAAAGCTGTGCCTCCATGTGCAGATGCTTAGAAAGGTAGTACAACAGCCAGCTAAGGGGTTTGTTGAAGTTGAGAAATTAAAATATGTAGCTGCACAAATGCTAGCAAATTTAAATAATGTAGTTCATTTGTGTTAAAATTGCATTTGCTGCTCAGTATTTGTTCCAGAGAAAGGCAAACCATGCCAACCATGATTATTCAACTCTTTAGGAAAGCAGGATATTCTCCTAAATGCATTTACTGTAATAGTCAATGCATCAGTTTAGATGGACATATGATCACTTCTGATGACCATCTAATTAATTAATTTTTGAAGTGTCACTAAAAACTAAGAGCCTCCTGTTCTTAGCACACAGTATTTATATTTTGTGCTATGGGACCAATACAACATCATTAGGTTTCCTCTTTTGTATCGTAGATGGATGTCCTTGTCTTGCTGTTTATTTTAGAAATTCAACCATGACTGTGGTTCAGAAAGAATATCCATCTTACCGAAGAGCATCCATGTAATTGAGCATCAAGCTTGCTATTCATGCCCTGATTGGCACAGAAAAAGACCCACACAACATACAGTACATAAACAACCACAGGGAGAGGTTAGCTATTGTTTATCTAACAGTGGGTAAAAACAGGGCATTTAAACTGGAGCCAAATATTGTCTAAGACTGAATTAATCAAAGTATAACTAAAAATATTCTAGCCTATTCCTGTTGGATTTCAACGAGCCAAGATAAGTCAATTTAAGCATTCATTTATATCTGGTCCTTCATTAGATTACACAAACCGAGATAATAGTAGTAGGAATAATTCAGTCTAGTAATAGGAATTAAATGTAGTAATAGGAGTAGTTTTGTCACAATCGGCACCCAAAATCCAGAAACAATGCTAGGCACCATGGTCTTGGCTCTTGCTTCTGCCTATAACAACTGCCTTTCACCTCAGGAGGAGCCTTCAGCTAATTGGATGCAGCCAGGTCTTATTTAAGAGAGGATCCAAGCTAATGGTTCTGGACAAGCAGAGGGGCACGATCGTTAGCAAAGTCTTTAGGGCGGAAGGTCACAGTTCAAGGAGCAGGCAGAAAACGTAGTCAAATCAGGCCGGGTCGGTGCAGGCAGAATTTCAGTGGAGTCAAACAGACGCTGGTCACAACCAGAAGATCGATCAGAATCAGGCACAGGTCGGATAACGGATTTCAGAGTAGTCAGCTAACAGGCAGATGTCAGGATCACAGAAGTCAGGAAGAGTCAGGCAGGCAGGGGTCAAAACAGGTATCAGAATAATCAAGAATCGCATCCAGGAACTCACAGAAATGAACTTACAACGGGCAAGGAACATAGTGCAAAATTCCCTTTAATACTATTTGAATTTTGCACCATTGCACGATGACACAACCATGCCAGCATGATTGCGCATAGAAAACCAGGAAGTGCACCCAGCTGTCATTTGCGGACAGCTAAGGAGGAAGCACCATGCAGCGGGCGTCCCTGCCGGCTCACTAGACACCCAGGGTGAGTGCCCCCTTACAAGAGTAATGTAAACATGATGGCAGAGATTCCCAATGGAGGGGGAATGCAATGACAATGACATACTGTATATAGTCCAATAAAATTGTAGGCTGAAATTGTATGATATCTTATAAGTTGCCAACATCATTAATATTCCAAACATAATTGCACGGCTACTACTACAACAATGTTTTTATTTACTATAGCTGTAACCCTGTTATTATCTCAGGGTGCCTGAACAAAGGAGACTTTTGAAAGGTGAAGAAAGTTGTTTAAATGAAAGAAGTGATTGTAAATTGATGAAATATAGAAATACTGATGCAGTTTCAAGCAGATTCAATAGACAAATAATAGTGATGTAGAATATATATTTGATATGGTCAATGTAGCAGGCAGAAGTTGGTCTGATTTATTTGTGTGCCCCTCAATAAACACATCTCCTCCCGCAATTACTATTTCACTACCAAAAATCTTAGGGAGTAGATAGTGGGACCATGTTCTGTTTGCAGTAGAGTATACTTGCTGTTGAGATCTAATATCCCTGATACATTCTTTGGGTGAACTAGACATTCTTCGAAGAAAAAGTTGAATCACAAAAATTAGTTTTAATTTCTGCACTAAATATTGATTTTCATAGCAAGTAGATTTACAACAGTATCTAGCTTTCCACTTCTCAATGGTTGCTCAGCTCTTTGGGAAATTCACAAATTAGATGAACTGGCAAAAAAATTAAGTGGCTAATTTTATAATAATGTTCAATGTAAAATTAAATATAAATGTGTAACCCTCATTATATAATTACTAGAGTATCATGTTCTGTCAATGGAATATACCGTAGGATAGATAAAAAGATATTTAAATGCCCAAATGCAGCTAATATCCAAAGTATAAACATGTTTAATATTTATATATGGTCACACACTGCCACACATGCTGACACTTCCCCTTTAACTTCAGTACCACAATCAGCAGCTTTGATGCTAGCAAAACCCTTGCTTGTGGTTTTACTGGCAGTTTGTGCCTTTAAGTCACACTCAGGCACACTTTCCTTCTTTTCCACAGAAGGCACACTGTCTAGGGAACTTTCAACTTCTCTTTTAAAAATGCCTTCATGTACATTTTTCTCTCCATAAAACTGTGTTTCAACTCTCACACAGATTAGCTCACTGAAGGACAGTTCTGTGGTTGGCACCTGTACACACACAGATTCAGGAGACAATTTTATACTTTCACTCCCCTCCTCAGACACTCTGTCTGGCTTATCAACAAGCAACTCACATTTAGCATAATCACTACTCATACTGGACTCATCAACTGACAGACACTTTCTGTCTGCAACTCCCCTTCCATGGCCTGTATAACTGGAGTTGGCACACACATTGGATCTGGGCTATCCAGAACTTTACAATCTGGAGCCTTAAGAGGAATTTTTAAATCAGCTTCACTTTCCTCTACACTCACACCATGTGGCTTGCCACCATTGGCCGCCATGTTATCTTTTCCCACAACACACTCAGTTTGGTTACCACTCAATACACACTCATTGAACTTAGCACAAACCTCTGTCTCTAAGGTTTCACTATACATAGGAATCCCCACCTGTATCACTTTGGTCACTCAACACATTTTTACTTTTACAGTACAGGTCAACTGCCTCCCTCAACTTTGCACTTGCGACAGCCAACCTTTCAACTGGGCAATTGTCAGCTGTATGACCTGGGAGGAAGAACAATAGGTGCAGTTTACAGACACCAGTTTGCATACATTCTCAGAGTTGCACACACTCTCAAATGCATTATACATGGGGCAGGGCTTAGGGTTTAATTCACCTCTAAAATACTCCCCAGCTGAACCATTAACACATTCTTCATTCAAATCACTTTGGTGCAGACATGCTCTTATTGCTTCCAGGTTTTCCCCACCTTGAATTTCCTCATTCACAGGCTCTAAGGGAACATTCAAGTTATGGGTCACCCCCTACACCTTTTACTATGGGTGTTACCTCACACCCCACAGTCATACTTTCAGAATTCACCTCTGAACATTTTTCAGCAAAATTAAACATGACATTTTGCATAGGATAAGTGGTACCCAACCATTTTGTCTGCCCCACATGCAATACTGTGTCACTTTTCAATGAGTCCTGGAATTCGGGAAAGTCTGTTCCCTGCACAATGTCTCCATTCCAGTCACTTGACCCAGTACTCTTTAGCTGCAATGTCTCTCTGGACCTTGCCATTCCTGTAGTAGGGCCTCCTGTGTGGAACTGCTGGAGATGAATTCTGGCCAAATATGCCGACTGAACTTTGGATTCCGATGCAGTGGACTCTCTCTGCACTTGTGAAGGCCTCTCTCACATCTAGCCTTTTTAACATTGGACAGGTTGGGACATACTCACCAACTCTGTGGCATCTCCAACATGGCTCCTCCATGTGGCTTTTACCATCACGATCCATCTGTTGGACTTTCGTTGGCTGTACTTTAAAGGCATCCTGTTTGCACATCAATTTCTGGGTTGCACAGAAAAATTTTGTCTCTTTTTTGTAAAGACTTTGTAGGAGCCATCTCTGCTCCCGGTAACTCACCACCATTAGCAATGGACTCAGCCGCTGGCCTTCTTTTCACCCACTTTTGGAAGTGTTGCTCACACACACCACTGAACTTTTGCTGCCACTCTCTCAGGTCTTGCAGCACTTCAGATTGCTCACCTGGCTTGCATATAGCCGCAGCAATCTCCTTTACCACCCACGAAGTCGCTCTCACTTCTGGAGTTTTTACCACACTCGTTGTGAGGACTTTCTGCCAATCATTGTGGAACTGCATCCACCAGTCATCCTCTCGCTGCTCTGGTCGCTTTACAACAGCTTGTATAGCCTCCTGCTGAATAGCTGTAGCACACACATTAGAAGCAGTACTTGCCATTTTTTCACAGTCTCTTAAAGGCATACTCACAGTCTCTTGTCAGTTCCTTTAAGACTCTGCTTACTACTTTCTGTGCCAAAGCATTCTCCACCATATGTGAGCTTCCAGTAGCAAAACCCAAGGCCCTGGCACAGATTTCAGCACAGAAACCGACACTGACACAGCCTTTTATGGTTAAATTGCAGCTTTGCTGGCATTTATTTGCAACTGAGCACAGTTCTTCAGCCCAATTCAGCCCAAGAAAAAGTTGTGCTCACCACTAATTTTTAAAATCATTAGGCGGGGGTGCAATGAGGCTGTGACCACAAAATACATATAGACAAAGACAAGAGGTCCTCTGCACTCAACCCATTATCAATATATTTAAGACATTGAGACATTCTGTGCATACAGCTACAAAAAAATGCCTTACCCTTTAAACAACAGGGATTGTTTGTCCATATATTGCAATATATTTAAGCTGGTCAACTACGTCAAAGTCATCCCATATCTGGCCAGTCCTACGCTCAATTTTCATCTGATTCATTAAGAATTCTATTGCTTCATTATACATTTTACAAAGGGACTAAGTTTTACCTGCAACTTACTTGCTGCTTTCAAAGTAAAACTCCCAATCATGGATGCCCTTTTATTAGACACCAGTGGGATCACCTGACTATAGCTGGGAAGGGTGGGGGCTACAACAAGGAGCTGGTCACTGCTCCAGTATAGCTACAACAAACAACAAAAAGTTGTGCTCACCACTAATTTTTAAAACCATTAGGCGGGGGTGCAATGAGGCTGTGACCATATATATAATAGACATACCATGACCTGGATGAATGAAAATCATTTTCTATATATACTGTGTGTTATAGAATCTTCTTTGACTTTTCAGTCCCACTTGGGGACCTTTTTCAAGGATATTGTGCAAATTCTGTAAGTCCATCAGGAGACAGAAAATTCTCTAGGGTAGAGGCTAAGGGGAGATGCCTGTGATCTTTAGTGTGAATTTGCCTTGGGTTCTCCAATGAGTAGTCTCCAATGGGAGAGGAAAAAAGCTGATTACACAACTAGCAATGTGCAGGACTGCCCATTTTTGCTTTGCCAAAAAATGGCAAAACTTAAGAGACATTTGCAAAATGTCAACATTTTGAAAAATGTTGGCAAATGCATTGGAGTCAATTGGTGGGTTTTTATGCACAGTTTTTCTCAGGGCAAATGCATTGCAAGTTTCTCCAGCATTTTTTTCCCAGCAGAAAGATTTGTATGGACAAATTCTATTGTTTTTTTCTGCCATTTTCACTGGTTCCAAAACATATTATTTTCCTTTAACAATGCTATTAGCATGTTTTTCCCACACAATAAAAGCATAATTATTTTTGTGAGAAAACAAAATGCCTGAAGAAAATCAGGTAAAAAGTGTCAGTTTCACAACAGGCAAAACTGTTAGCTCTTTCATTTATACTTCTAAAAGAAGTACAATGGGAAGAAGATTTGCTGAGAGAAGCTGTCAGTTCATGGATTGAACATTTATTTTATAACCCCCTTCTTGTGGGATTAAAACAGTGATCCCCAACCAGTAGCTCGTGAGTAACATGTTGCTCTCCAAACCCTTGGATGTTGCTCCCAGTGGCCTCAAAGCAGGAGTTATTTTTGAATTCCAGGCTTGGAGGAAGGTTTTGGTTGTATAAGAACCAGGTGTACTGCTAAACAGAGCCTCAGTACAGGTTGCCAATCCACATAGAGGCTACCAAATGTCCAATAACAGCACTTATTTGGCACTCCAAGAACAATTTTCATGCTAGCGTTGCTCCCCAACTCCTTTTACTTCTGAATGTTGCTCACGGCCTCAAAAGGTTGGGGATCCCTGGATTAAAGGGATTTTTTAAAGTACCCTCATGATGGATGCACATTCTATCTAGTCATATTTAGAGATTTGGTGTAAGGATATCATTCTATGTTTCAGAATATCAAATTATCTTTTGGCAGTAAGTCAAAGATACACATGGCTGTATGGAAGAGAGACTACACTACAGTCTGAGCTAATTGAAAATCTGTGACATCTTATTCTGCATAAAAAAGTGGAATAATGACAGAATCAATGTGGAAAGAATGGATACATAATAAAAGGACATACAGTATAATGATTAAAAAGAGGTTTTGTTTTTTTAACGTGTTTTAACGTATTATTTAGGGTAACAAGCTCAGTATGACTACAAAAAAGAAGAAAACTGATTTCCTATTAAAAAGAACAGGTTTTTGAAAAAAGAATGAACAATTTACCTTGCGTGCAAAGATTTACGGTATATTCAGCAAAGGGCTCAACCAGGAACATTTTCAGTCTCCAGAACCACGTAAAGCTTTTGTCACGGTCGGCACCCGATACCAGAACAAATGCCAAGCACCCTGGTCTCGGCTCGTGCTTCACCAGTAGTGTGACCGCCTTTGGCTTCGGGAGGAGCCCTCAGCTACTCAGATGCCACCTGGACTTAAACGAGAGGTACAGGGCAGGAGTTGTGGCCAGCAATGGGGCACGACTGGATAGAAAGTGTTTAAGGCCAAAGGTCACGGTACAGACAGGAATAGGCAGATTTGTGGTCAGACAGGCCGGGTTGGGGCAGGCAGATAACAAGAGTTGTCAAACAGGCAAAGGTCAAACCGGATGATCAATCAGAAGGATGTGGCAGAATTAGCAGTCAAAAACAGGCATGGGTCAGGATACAGATAATCAGAATAGTCAAAGCCAGGCAGGGTCAAAACAGGTATTCAGTAACAGAACAGAAGCTTTTCAGCACAGGTGCAGGACACCAGGATTAAACCTATCATGGGCAGTGAACACATAGTTCACCGACACGTTGAAAGAAGAGGAGACTGGCGTGGCGGGGGGCGAGGGGGCGGTAGGCGTCCCTGCCATCCCCCCACTAGACCACTAGGTATTTTCCTCACAGCTTTCAACCGCGTTGCATTGATAATCAAATTAGACAATATAAGAACAATTGGAGAACAGTAGTCAATACTGCCCCAAGACAGCAGGCTCATAATTAATTTTAGGAATGACCAACCATCATTTCTCAGCATTTACTGAAAAACCTCTCTCTTTCCATAATATATTAAAGCACATGATAAGCCTCATTATGACTGCAATTGTTACACACTACAATGCATGCAAATATGTACACTTATTAACACCATTCATAAAAGATACTTGTGAAAAAACATTTTTCTTGCACTTTCAAGTACGTATGTTCCCTCTATCCTTCTCTGCTGTAAAGTGCAGCTACTCATGTAACCCTGGAATTATCAACACTCTGGATGTGTCAATAATTACAGGGTTCCACCAGCAGATACAGTTGCAGTGGATTCAACTTGGAGTGCAACTGTAATGCTTTTGAACTGGTGAGAAAAAATACTTCATAAGTTTATGACGACATTAACAAAAGGTACTTGATCCCTAACATGTCCCTTGCACCTTGAACACCAATGCACCTGCACTAGTGATGGGCGAATTTATTCACCAGGGGAAAATTCACGGCAAATTCCTGCGATTCGCCAATTCACTGGAAATAAGCAAATTTTTCTGCGAAGCGAAACTGGGTAGATTCGCCCATCACTAACCTGCACAAGTGCACCTATTGACACTGGCAACCGTGGAATTACAGTCACCACTGACAAGGTGGACATTCCAGGACTTCCACAGCAGGTTGGTCCAACAGCCAGAAAACAGTTTTGCCAAGCAAAGTACACATTAATGTCATTATTAATTGTCTGTGTTTTGGATCACCACGTCATCACCAACACTGAAAATATTAACTGAAACTTCAGCAAAGCATGCAAACCCTGCTTGTTGATAGTCCTACCCATAGGAAACGTAATTTTAACTAAATCCATCTGCACAAAATACAGTAGAACCGTGATTTTAGGTTTTCATGGGACCAGGAAAAATGATGTAAAATCTGGGAAATGTGTTAAAGTAACTTTTTCTTCAAGAACTGAAAGGAAATAAGCACATGAGTCAGTTTTACCTTGAGATACAATATTTACTGTGTTAATGACAAAGGTTAAGCATTGCAGTGTTAATGTTACACACATACACAGTCACATACACAACCTTAACCAATAAGTGATTGTATAATGGCAGACTAGTTGGAATAACCATTAACAGGCAGAACCATGATAAAATTTAAATTTGGTTGGTATTTTAAACCTCTCTTTTTCCCAAATAATAACATGCATAGAGGAAAATGCAGTTTTTGGGAACACCAGGACAACTTTTCAATGTAAAATCTGGAAAAATATTACTTAAAATCAGGGAAATGTGCCCACTGAAATGCATTATAAATTGGTGGGACCCCAAAAAAAACACATATCAATGTGCATAGGGCTTGACCCCTAGGAGCACGTATGTGTAACGTAATGTACCAGTATCTATACCCTATGCAGGTATGTTGGATTTATATTACCGATAATTGAATGAAAAAAGACAATAAAAGCACCATTTATTTGGCATATGTTAAACTTACACCTGTAGCTGTTTATTGCCAGTTAGATGAGCAAACTGAATGTGCATTAAGTGATTACACTAAAGAGCATATTTAAAAAGCTGCATATTTTTATGCTATCATTATACTAAGCTCTGTTCTGCTCATTATAGATTCCCAAGGTTATTGTGCAGACGTAGCCATAGAAGAGTTCCATGACGGCACATAAACACGGCACAAACACAACAAAATGGGCCTACAGGGATGTATATGTAAACAGGTTCTGTGTAATCAACTGTTCTAAGGAAGCAGGACTTCAACGGGCCTTAAGCCAACCCCTTTTCTATGTATGCTATGGATAAAGGCTTTAGCTAGTGTCAGAAACAGATATATCTATAAAGGATTCCCATCATTCTCTGCCAGACAAACAGGACCAGATTTGTGCAGCACAAATCAAGGGGTGGCATACCACACAGCAGCTTCTGCATTTTTTACCAATATTGTCGATTTGGAGCTCAGGAGTTTCAAATCTCCAAAGCATAGGGGTGGACTGACTATTAAAGGGGGACTTGGCCTTTGGGGACCCAACTGTTAAATCCAACCTGAAAACAAAGCATCAATATGGGTGAAATTATGTAAATACAGAACATTTGGGGAACAGTTTGCTGCATATTTTAACATGCATATAATCTGCTTTAAGCAGAATGCAGACATTCAAAGTAAAGGTCCAGTCAGAGCACAGTGAGGGAAAGGTGAAGGCACATTGAATGCATTATTTTACCATTTAATAAATTGGCCCCAAGTAGGAAATCATAGAGCATTTATTTTTTTGAAGTAAGCAAAAAATGTCTGCAACTTGAAATTATACTATTATAAACAGAATCATATTGAACAAAATATTCCCCCCCCCCCATGATCCTGTGGTCTGCAACTCCCAGCATTCTTAGCAGGCTATGTGTTAACTGACAATGAATGGAAGCTATGGTTCACTCATGTTTAATAGAACAAGTGTTGTTGCTGTACAGTGCTTTGTCCTTAATGAGCACTATATAAATAAAAATATACATACATAGATACATACAAGTACAATATCCCTTTTTTAGAGAAACTTTAACAATGAAGGCATGAAATAAACTTGCTGGACCATATAAGCCAAGGATATAAATGTGTTTGGAGACCACTGAGCTCCATGCTTTTTGTAGCCTTGAAGATCAAAACATGTTCATTCAAGTTGCAGCATTCCATCAATGCTATGATACATAACTGAGCTACAGATTATGTCTGACCCTGCATTGACTCAGCTAACCACCACCTGTTCTCCCTGAAGATTTGTTAAACCATAAATCTATTACACTCAGCTGAGGACAGAAAAATACAGCATTCTGTTCTTGTTACATCTTTGGAAAATAGCAGAAGAACTGAGGGAAATAGTTTCTACATACAGTACACTGAGCACAATAAACATTTAAGAAAGTTCAGTATCTTCAATGTCGTTTTATGACAAGGACAAATGAGTTATGGATTGCAAAGAATATACCTTCACATGACGTATGTCATCTCAGGACTCTCTACTTTCGAGCTGGACTTGGATGGATAAAAGAGGTACCTGCCTGGGAGATGGAACCTGGTGGCTTCACCTTCACATGGACCTTCTCTAAGTAAGCATCATGTGAACAGCCAGCTGGGTTCAATGGTCATGTTAGTGTACAGTAGCAGCAGATATCCCCATACCAGCCCCCATTTCATCTTACCCATCCTTTGGTAACTCATATGCATTTATTATTAACATGTATTTCTATAGAGCCAACTTATTTAGTAGCGCTAACTCTCCCAAACA
This sequence comes from Xenopus borealis, assembly GCA_024363595.1. NCBI lineage: Eukaryota > Metazoa > Chordata > Amphibia > Anura > Pipidae > Xenopus > Xenopus borealis. Next base: position 92,569,442 of record CM044446.1, on the reverse strand, counting down.
AAGGGTGATGGTGTTGATGCCTTGGATACCAAAGCTCCTTGGCATGGATCTGCTCTACCTGTATTTATCACCTCAATCTTATATTCATCAAATACAGACAAATGTATTGCACTGATTACACACCAGAGGGTTATCTTGACATAATACAATATTAATATAGTTGAATAAACGAGATTTAATGAAACGTGTGCATATTGGCTTTTAATGAGTGCACATCTCAGCATCAGTGCCTATAAAATAATGTAAAAGATATTTGGTGGAATTAGAGCAATGTCATAAGCATTTAAATGTTAATGTTTCAGAGTCTTAATTGAATTATATAATGATGATATCTTAAATACAGAATGAAGGCTAAACTGGCCATGCGCAGAATAAACTGCATGTTTTCAGGCTTATTTCTGTGAGCAGATGGATAGGGAACACCCATTATAACAGCTAAAAATACACTGCGATTGTATCGGTCCATCTATTCTATTTCTGGCACTTTCTTTGAAGAAATTACTAGATATGTGCACAATCTTTTCTAGACAAACCGTAAATGACTAGTGATGGGCGAATCTCCCGCGATTCGCTTCGCCGAAAAATTCTCGAATTTCTTGAGAAATTCGTGAATTGGCGAAAAATTCGCGAAACGAGTCGCGGGCCGATTTTGTCGCGCGTCGCGTCAACTTTGACGCGCGTCGCGTCGTTTTCGGCGTGCGTCACGTCGTTTTTGGCGCGCTTCGCGTCGTTTTTGGCGCGTTGCGTCAAAAATGACGCGCGACTGACGCGCGACTCGTTTTCGGCGAATTTTCGCCAAGCAAAATTTCGCTGGTGATTCGCGAATTTATTCGCCAGCGGCGAATCGCGGGAATTTGCCGCGAATTCGACCTAGGCGAATAAATTCGCCCATCACTATATATGACACCTATCTGTTGCTGATCAGGCAGACCTATATCAGGCAGACCTATATCAGGCAGACCTATATATAGGCAGACCTATACGATATCAAACTGGGATACCCAAACCAATTATTCTCCCAGAGGTGTATCACCACTAGCCAATAAAAGACTAACATAAATCTAGAAATAACAGTAATGTTCATTAAAAAGGGGAACATACCTAATGACATATACATTAACTATAGTGATGAGCTGATTCTTTCATTAAACATGGATTCCCGGCAAATTCTGCATTTTGCCATGTGCATTTTTTTTTTTTCGCAAAATTGTGGCAAAAATTCTACACTGAAAAATTTGCTGAGACAAAATGCCCACAAGAAAAAAATGCCCATTGACTTTAATGCATTTGGAACAATGAAGCTTAATAAAAGAAAATGCCCGTTGACTTTAATGCATTATGACAAAAAAGTCGCCATAAGAAAAAATGCACATTGAATTTAATGCATTTGGAGTGAGAAAAATTGTTGAGCATAAAACTTTGAATTTTTAGCCAGGAACATATTTGCCCATCACTAATTAAATACAATATCTGCACATGGGGACAAATGAGGTCAATTTAGCTCAAAAGAGAAGCACAGGCACAAACTTTTAAAATGACGGTAACCACATATGAAAGTAACTCTCCTTTGAGATAAGGAAGCTGCTCACACAAACCAGGTGCAGCTCTTCATTGCTAATGATTAACAGTAGTGGCAGTCACTTATTGTGTGTCTGTAAGCTGACAGACAAGAGATCAGTCTCACTTTGTGGTCTTGAAGCTGCAGGCCACAACTGTTGGGCAAGCTCAGCAGCTCCTTTCAAACGTCCTGAACAGTCTCTTTGGGTATTTAATGCAAAGACTTCTCTGGTGGCACCTCCCTTCATTTGGGTGCCAAATCCAGGCTCCTCCTTATGTCTCTTTTTTGCCTAATGTAGAGTGGTGTAATACATTCCCTGGTTGCTTCTGCTTTTGGTGACCTCACGGGGAGTTCAGGCCAATGCATAATGAAGGGAGCAAACTGTGACCACATCACACACATATTGTTAGTGATGGGCGAAGCTATCCCGTTTCGCCGAAAAATTCGCGATTCTCCAGCGAGTTGCGGCATGCTTTTGACACATGTTGCGTGTTGTTACGACACGTGTTGCGTCATTTGCGAAGCCTCGCATTGTTTTCGGCACGCAAATCTTTTTTTTTTTTTACGCCAGCAAATTTTCGGCAAGTTGAGACTGGGCCAGGAGGGCACAATGCCGGTGAGCAGGGGCAGCAGTAAGAGACTCTACCAGCTCAAGAATCGATGTGAAAGGGCAGCAGCGTGTGGAAACTGTTTGTAAAAGAAAAGCCCCCCGAGGTGTCATCTCAATGCCCCATGACGACCGCATCCCCTGCCGCTCGTAAAGGTTTTTTCCCTAGTAAGGAAAGAGAGGACTCCTGCTCCAGAAGCTGCCCGAACCAGTCCCAGTCTGACATCAGCTCCCAGTCCTTCTCCAAGTTCAACTCGTCCTTCCAGTACTGCGGGCTGGTGATGGCTGGGCAGCGACAGGTTCAGTCCCAACCAGGAGGAGAGACTTTTGGCTCAGTCCTGGACCTGTAGTGTCAGTGTGGCCACCTCTGAGAGAGGCATGAGCTGGAGGAGCGAGGGAGAGGCAAGCCAGGGAGGAGAAATTGAGCGCTGCTGGATGGATGGTCACCCTTTCTCCATTTCTGAAGAGGAAAGGAAGTGGAGTTTCTGTAAGTTATTTCTTAATAAAGGCTTTGCTATTTTAAATTTTAATCTGTATTGGTTTATTTTTTTTTTGTTGTATGGGAACAAATTTTTTTTTTTTTATTTGATGTTACTGTTCCTTTAAGCATGACATGCAGCCCTGGAAGTTGTACAGTAGAAACTGTCTGGGTATTTTTGGCAAATTTTTGTATTTATTTATATTTGTTTGTGATCTGATAATAAAATCTGTGGTGTTTTCAATCCCAACCATTGTGTCATTCTTTGTTTACTGGATCTAAAGGGGAGACATAGTTCATCTTGTGATTACACAGTATATGCTTTCTTGTTGCTGCCCCTGGCATGGCCTTGAGTAAAAACTAGCCCAAAAGTCCAAAATATTTCTCAATATGTCAGAATTTTGAAGGCTCAAACATCTGATAGAAAGCTAGATGGGGTTAATTGTTTCTGTATCTATACTTTATATATTCCTGCTATACACAGCTGTCCCCAATACACTAACACTAGAGTGACAGTACAACTAATATATAACATGTGTTACTATAAGCATTCGGAAGTGCTGGAACATTGCTTGGCCTGTTTTGAAAATTATCTTTTATCAACTATTTGACTTCATTGTTACTTCCTTAACAACAAACCACAAAGGCTCTTTTGTGAAAAATACATTGTCATTTTTTCAGTCTAAGATTCAATCAAAAAGCAGGAGGAGGAAACACAGAGTAAGTCCTTTCACTTAAGGGCATCTAACCTTGAGCATACAGACTTGTAATAGTTGTGTGTGTCATAAATGTGTGTGTCATAAAACATGGCTTGTGGGTGGAATTATACATAAAAAATGTGATTCCTTCATATATTGCTCAAGGTTAGTTGTTTCAGAAAATCCTGCTAAGAGTATTTCTTTTTATACTTTTTTATGGTCTTTATATGGCATTCATCTTGGAACACAAATGCAGGTTTCAAAATTAAGGAGCATTTAATGGATTACCAAATTAGTCAATCCGCAAAAAGCAAAAAAGTTTGAATTTAAACAGTTGAGGTCTCTAAGGGGCAGATTTACTAAATTCACATTAAATTCACATGAAGAATTGAAGTTTGATCGAATTTGTATCAAATTTGAATCTTTGAATATGCAAATTAGGCAAATTCCACCATCGAACATTCTAATTCGAATGATTTGAATATTCAAATAAAATTATATTTCAATATTCGAAAATTCGATGGTCGAATACTTCCCCTTTAAATTTTTATTCGACCACCTACTTCTCCAGATTAAAGCTACTCAATTGGGGATCCTTCCCTAAGATCGCATATAAAAAATTTGATCGATCGATTAAAATCATTTTCTCGAATTGCAGTAAAATCCTTCGAATTCGATAGTCGGATTCGAAGGATTTTACTTCCCAAATATTCCCCACTATTCCCTTGGTCAAATTTTGAATTTTTTTTGCATTCGAAATTCGACCAATAGTAAATCTGCCCCTAAATGTCACAGGGTGCTGTGCTGATACTATTGGCCCTTTTAGAGGGGTTTTGAAATTATTTGTTAGCTATTGTCTAAAAAACACCAATTTTTTGAGGTTTTAGTATTTTTTATCACATTGTTCAGCAGTGTTTCAGTTTTACTATTCAGATATTTTTATAACTTTAATGGTTTTTAGAGAAAATTTGTTTAATTGTGATTTCAAAAAGCTCCAATAACACTAAAATGTGACCTTTTATAAAGGAGGCTCTAAGAAATAAACTGGTATAGTTTTAGGCATGCCTTTATCTGTTGCATATATGGATGATAGAAAAAATAATAATAAAACAAATAAATACATAAATAAATAAATAATGTAAAAATTACCTGTATGTGTGCTCCTACAGGGGTTGTTCACCTTCCAAACACTTTTTTTCAGTTCAGTTGTTTTCAGATTGTTCCCCAGAAATAAAGACTTTTTTCAATTACTTTACATACATTGTTTATTTTTTACTGTTTTTCCAAAATCAGTTGAATGTTGGTGTCTCTGGTGTTTCAGACTGGCAGTTCAGTAATTCAGGTGCAGACTCTAAACTGTTACAATTATGCAACATTTATCAATCATCAAATTTTTTTAGAAGTGTTTTTTTCTATTAAAAATGCACCATTTCGATCAAATAGGTCAGTTTTAGATCACATTAAAATAGTTTAACTCGTTTGATTGGAACGATTAGAATTATTTCCTCCCAAAAATTTGAAAAACATTCATTAAAGGTTATAGGAGGTCCCCCCATAGGCTAAAACAGCAATTTGGCAGGTTTAAGGTGGTGAAGAGTAGAATTCTAATGTATTAAAAAGATTTCCGAATGGTCGAATTTTTTAATTCAAATCTAATTTTTTTCAATTCAAATCAGATTTTGGCCTATTCGATAGCCGAAGTACCGACATTGAAATTCGAATTTTATTAATTCAGATAATCAATAATGAATATGAAAATGAAAATGAATGATAATTCAATTAATAAATCTGCCTCTAAATGTATAAATTTAGAACACTTTTCAGGGGTCGGCTAGCCCCCCTCCCGGGGCTGCTTTAGAGGGTGAAATGACACCAAATAGAAAAATAGAAAATAGAAATTAAATGGAAAAAAGTCGTTAACTTTGGTGATCTAACTGAAAACAACTAGTTGTTTGAAGGTGAACAATCCCATTTAAAGGAGAATTAAGACCTAACTAAAGAAGTAGCTAGAAATGTTGTAAATTCACATGCTCTCTGCTGTCTGTTACTGAGCTCAGGGACCAACTTAAAATATAAATATGTCACAATATTAGTACTGATTAGTAATTAATACAGAGAATTACTACATGGCAGCACAGAAACCAGTGTAATTAGCAGCATCAGAATTTAATGATCGGTCTTGTAGCATCAGCTTATATTACAGACAAAACTGGTAGATAATCATTGAGCCAAGCATTGGAATGGGGGAGGGGGGGTCTGGGTCCCACCCCAGCTGCAATTGGCTGGCGGGTCTTGGGGGGCGGTGCGCAAGGTGGAAGCGCTGTGCTTACCATCATTCGGCACCGGGACGTGGGGGAGGAAGGATGCAGCATCCCACCCTCCCTCTGAGGGTTATAGGTGTTAGTCGCAGTTGCGGGGGGTACCTTTGCAAGGAGCCCCAGGGAAAGTTAAAATGGGAAGTGGCTTGGCAGGCCTGGGTCCTCATAGGGAGATATGCAGCCTGATGTAGGGCTTGGAAATGGAGCAGGAATCAATCCTGGCAGTTAGGGCACAGTCACCCCTCTTTTCCCCCTGGTGGGGGAAAAATATTGTTTGAGTTTGTTATACAAATGGTTGGTTAAAGTTGAAATATTTTCATGTCAAAGTATTCTTGTTATTTATAGAATAAATAACTGCAGCCATCTCTCTCCAAACCAGTGGTGTGGTGTGTGTTATTGGGGATGGGTAAAAGGGGGAGGTACAGACTCGACACTGCACCCGTCATGTTTTCCTGAAAAACTTCATGCACCAACTTGAATACAAGCAAAGGCAGATTAATTTCCTTTATATAGGCCTTCTCTATTTTATTCCATAGTGTAGCAAAGTTAGACCTCCAGTAATAAAGGCAATTTCCTGAAACAAATGAAAAATCTGTCCAATTGCTGAAATGAAACTAAAATAAGAGTGTTTTGAAGGCATGTGCTTATCAGATCAGCTTGAATACAAGAATCATTCTCCTGACCTCCCATTTCCCCCACCAGTTTTGCAGTGGGGTTGACTATAAAATCATAAATATACTGTCACTTTAGCCCTAGAATCCCCATTGTGTAAACAGGAAAAGAGAAGAGAAAAAAAATCATTTTTTTCTTATTTAATTATAAGCTTTTGTATCAATTTGTATTTATTTAACCTTATAAAGTAAAAACTGAAGCCCAAACTGTTAGAAATAGAATTAAAACATTCAATCCATTTTCATGCTAATGACACTCATACAGTATGTGAATCCTAAATAGTGATAAATTGTACATTGTCCTCTTTTTCCTGTTTGGCCCTTGACCCCTAGAAATGATTTTTCTTGGCAACTGATGGGAATCATTGATCACTTCCATAAAATTGTGTTAATCACCACCTCCAAAAATTTCCATTATTCTTTTAGCCTGGGATTCATAAACAAAGCGTTGTATATGTATATATATATATAGCTTACTATGCATTTGTTTACATTTATAATATTTGTATTATTTATATTTTTCTTCTTACACAGAAGTAGAAAAGTATAATCAAATAATATCTCAAACGGAACTATGCTTTTGGAGAAATCCATATGTATATAATAGTGTCAGTGAATACATAGTGAAAGACATTACCCCTTTAGAAATATCCAGTAAAACTTTTTTTTGTCAAACTATAGAAAATAAACCAATGTGCATTTTTAATGTGCATGCCCTCTATCTTCCATTAAAAAAAACAGTAAAATATCTATGAAAGACAAATTTTAAAGTGATCCAAAATAGATGTTCTATTTAAAATAAAATAAAAAAATATATATATATATAGATGTTCTATTCAAATATATATATAAAATATATTATACATATATTAAATATATAAATACAGATTTATATATTTAATTTTGTCTGTTTTATTTTATTTTTTTATATTATAAATATTAAATACATAAATATATTGCTTTCTCTTTATGATATCTTGGTAGGGAAGTAAGATGCCCATATTCTTCAAGGATTTAGAATCTGAGTTACAAGATTTTGGGTCAATTTACTATTGATTCTTTCATGTGTTTAAAGTTCACCTTAGAGCAGGGTCCCCAACCTGCTAAACCCGTTAGCAACATTCAGAAGTAAAAGGTGTTGGGGAGTAATACTAGCATCAAAAATGTTCTTGGGTGTCAAATAAGTGCTGTGATTGGCCATTTGGTAGCCCCTATGTGGATTGGCAACCTACATTGAGGCTCTTTTTGGCAGTGCACCTGTTTTTTTATACAACCAAAACTTACCTCCAAGCCTGGAATTCAAAAATAAGCACCTGTTTGAGGCCACTGGGAGCAACATCCAAGGGGTTGGAGAGAAACATGTTACTCACAAGCTACTGGTTGGGGATCACTGCCTTAGTGAGTAAATTAAAGATAATGTTTATGTTCTCATAAACCTTGTGCTCTGTCCATGCATTCAGCAGTTCAGTAAGAACTGCCCTTCCTGGGCCTCAGACTGAGACTACATGTATGTCCAGAAACCATGCCCCAAGGTCTACAAAGTCTGTCAGCACTACAATATAGAGTTGTGATACATGCATCACATGGGCAGCTCTCCTTTCATAAGTGGCTGGGAGACAGGAGAATACATGTGGAAAACTAAAATGGTGACAATGTCAATGAAATATACATAAACAATATGGGAGCAAGAAGCTGCTCAACACCAGAGCTGAATTCACATAATTATAAACCATTTACAAATGTGGCTCAGAAGCCAGACATGATGTCAACAATTGGGCAAAGTAAGCTTAATGGGGGGTGTCCTTGTCTTGGAGGGGTGTTCTGTTCTGTAATTGTGCTAACATTTCAACTGCTGTTAAACCTTTAGCATTTCCCAGATCAAACAAAAAAGGTATAGGGCCTGTTACACAGAATGCACAGAACCTGGGTTTTCACAGATCTTTCCATAATTTGGATCTCCATACATTGTCTACTAAAAAATAAATTAAACATTAATAAACCCAATAGGATTGTTTTGCCTTCAATAAGGATTAATTACATTTTCTCCGGAATCAAGTGCAAGGTACTGATTTATTATTACAGAGAAAAAAGAAATCATTTAAAAAATAGTGAACTAAGTTAAGTTGTAATGGGGAAGGTAATAGCTTAACCCACCCAAAAAAAAATTCCCGCAGCAATGAGGAAATCGAGAATAATTTTTTTTGTGCCTATGGGTGGCTTTTCATGGTGAAGTTTTGCAACAATTTTTGTGGATTTTTTTCAATAATGCAGAAATATGGAATTCTACTGTAAATCCGTACTGATCAAATAATTTTTCATAATTAGTTTTATGTGTGCATGCATTATACAGAACACTCATACATCATACAGAATGCACAAACATCATACTGAACAATACATCCCATATGTATATAATAATAGAATGTGAACTGGTGGCTGGGAAATTTCTGAAGGGAGTTATGGTACCCCAAGGTTCCTGCACATTTCTATATCTGTATATCTCTATACACATGAGTCTATCTAGTTACCAAAAACAGAATGTAGAACAAGAAAGCATTTTCAAGTTATGTTTCAGGAGCTGGTGACCTACAATACATGCATAATGTTGGCATTATGTTCATTAATAAAATGTTCCTTGCCAGTCAGTCGCCATCATATTTTACACTGCAGTCATTTTTTTTGGAACCTTTAATAGAGCATAATTTAATATGTCATCAATCACTGCATCTCTTCCCAGTGCCACCACTCTACTCTCAAACTAATATATATATGCACACAACTGGACACTCCAACAGTTTGCAGCACTGGAGGATATTTCGAATGAGGTGCATAACAATGCTCGCCTTTCTCCAGTGAATTTAGAAATGTATGAAGATAATAAACAATTGTTAACCTTGTCGATTTTCATTTGTATGCCCAGGGAAATAACGGGAAGCGTTGTTGGTGGTGGTATAATATTATCAACCTGACCATCTTGTGGTACTGCAGATCTCCTAAAATTTGAAGCTGTGATTGGCGATCGTTCAGTTTTAAAGGACTATAAACAGTTCCTATGCCTATTCTATTTATTGTATAGGTACGGGGCCTGTTATCCAAAATGCTCGGGACTAGATAACATATCTTTCCATAATTTGGATCTTCATAACATAGGTCTACTAGAAAATCACCTAAACATTAAATATATATTGCTCCCAATAAGGATTCATTATATCTTAGTTTGAATCAAGTACAAGGTACTTTTTTATTATAAGAGAGATTTTTTTTTTTAAATTGCAATGGCCTGCAAGTGCTGGTTAGTCACAGAACTAATGAAAGGAATAGTCTAGGGCCCGTAGATATTTAATGAAAAGGCATCTTATGGTACTCCCGTTGGGATTGATTCAGGTCACCGCCTTTCTTTTCCCTCAAGAATACTGTCTAATAACAAAGAACCTTGCTACTTAACAGCTGTGCCCATTGCAAAAAGCAAATAATATTTGGAAACCCTGAAGTTATTTTCTTAAAATAATTATTTTTTTGAATTCCAAAAATAATTAAAGAGCAGGAAAAGCCTTGAATGACTAGGGCATTGCATTACAGATGTGCTGTAGTATAACATGCACGATAACAGAGCAAAAACCTTGTTGTTTTGAACAAAGCATTACTTAATTGTGATACTCTTTAATGGCTAACTATATAGAATGATTACAAAGGAAGCTTTTAGGACTCCAGGGTTCCTTGTTGAGGCTGACTTTTTATAAATTGAAGCTGAAAGGTTGTTCTTCTATTTTAAAACACAATATATCTCAGTGCTTGGAATTCCCAGAGAACTAGTAACCAGACATGAACATGACATTTGAATTGATATGTTATTTTGAAACTGTACATGCTAAATACCAAGGCAAGTAGAAGCAAAGTAACCAAAACCAAACTATGCACTGAATCCAGGATCCATTGATTCTTAGGGCAATCACAGAGGGCTATAACATAAAGTTAAAAAAATCCAATCACAAACATACAAGTCACTACAAACATACAAATATTACTCTGGAGCAACTGTTGCTCTAACTCACCACTGAGCTTTTTTTTGACAACTAGCCGTATATAGTGGCTATAGTGACTATATATTGCTACTGGCCACGACTGTCTATATATAGTCACCAGTACAAATCACCTTTGCTATCAGGGTCAGACTGGGCCCCTGGGACAACAGGGTGAAAACCCTCATGGGCCCAGCCAATCCAGACCCACACCCATCTACAGCCCTTGCTGCTCCCTGATCTTACTCCCCCTTCAGCCCTGATTGCGGCTGCAAATACAGGACTGCAGCTAGAGTTGCAACTGAGGCGGGTGTTCTATAAGGTGGTTGTGGCAGGGCGGTCTGGAGGAGGGGTGGTGGCCCCTGTGGTGGAAAACTCAATGGGCATCTGACCCACCAGTCCGATACTGATTGACTTAATACTATTGCAATTAGTAGTCGCAATTAGGGTCATGTGACTTTTCAACACACAAACATGGCAGCTATGGGTTTTTTTTGTGTTGTTCTTTTATCCCTTCCTTACCCTAATTTGCATATAGACTTATGGGTAAAACTGACTCATTCTGACTCTGGCAACCATTCCTCCACCAACCAAACTGGCAAAAACACTATATACCCCAACTCCACTGCAGAACCATACCCAAGAAAAGTAGGAGTATGATCCTGCTCCTGAATCAGATAATAGACTTGAGCTATCTGTGCACTTGCTTTACCATTCAACCACTCCTTTCTATACCCAGATCCACAACTAAATTAAGCCCTTCTCTGAGCTTTTCTAACCAAGTCAAAGCTCCTTAAACATCCTACGACAACACGGGGCCAGTCTTATCAACTGTGTGCCAATTTGGATTATCTTGGTGGGCCACTGGTGCTGGGAGGTAAGTATAAGACAGAATAGGCTCAATTGGCCTAAGGCTGGCCCTGCAACTATAGGTTTTTTTGAGTACAAATATCATATTTTTTAGAAACAGTGCTGAATTTTCAATGATAGTGGTCCTTTAACTCTACAGTGTTCCTAACTAAGCATATATTTCATATACAGGGTCTTATCCTCATATAAAGATCCCCATAATGGTGGCTCTTTTCATGTTTTTTAGAAACAGTGCTGAATTTTCAATGATAGTGGTCCTTTAACTGTAGAGTTTTCCTAACTAAAAATATACTCCATATACAGGGTCTTTTCCTCAATTCTTCTCAATTAAATTGACCTCTAGGTTGCCTCAAATTCACATAACCTTGCTCAGTGCAGGGTGTTACAGTACAAACATAAAAATAGCATATTGTCAGCCTCAAGGGAACAACTCCAAACACTTTTCTGTCAGTAGAAAAGGATCCATTGCTATAATATAGCAACAACCCTTGTTAGGCTGATCCCAAAGGGGAAAACCACGAAAAGGAGACTTTGGAAATTTGCATGTTAATCTGAGCAATACTTTGAGTTTCAAAGAAAGTGAGAAAAATCCAGCAGTGTCATTGCCATCAGAGGATACAGTCTGAAGCATAATTACATGACATCTCTTCATGGTCTACAGCGTTTCTTCTAACAATTATCTCTCAAAAATTCAGCTGCTGCCATATACTGAACACAATACTTCAAACTGAAGCTTCTAGATGAAAGCTAATGTATTAAAGAAGACATTATAATGTACATTTGTGTGCATGGAATGCGTGTACACATTTATTTATCCTAATTTTGGAGGATAACACCACCCGTGCTTTCTTTGTTGTCCATCTTGGACCACTACGTCTTGCTGAACATTAAGTTCAACATCTGAGCCAATCTGCTACCTCTTCATAGAAGAGGAAAGAACCAGGTTTAGCAGGGTCCATTACATTAATCAACTAATGAATACATACCAAAGGGATCAGTTAATACCTTAAAAAATTGCCACAGTCCTTCTAAAACTGTGCAGTCATGAAACAAGTTGACACTATTTATTAAAGGTGTTTGCATCCAAAGCTACCTCTTGGGCTTGCACATTTAGGCTCCAGCTGGCAATGCACCCCGCAATTTTTTTCAGATGAATAACTTGCAGGGTGTCAGTTGATACGGGGGAACCCTGGAGCTACCATTGCCTCAAAGGGTTCCTACTTCCACCAGCATCAAAACACCCAGTGAAATTGCACCAAATGAATCTGACGTAGGCAACATTTTGCAATTGATTTATGTCACAACACAGTGCACATTTTGACATTCAGTTGATTTGCACCCAGCCTTCACTGGTGTTTTAATAAAGGAGTGACACACTAGAGGTCACTTACAAATGCATCTATAAGTGTAGTTACTCTAAAATGGACACACATACTGACACTTTTCATAAAGGCAGTGATCCTCAACCAGTAGCTTGTGGGAAACATGTTGCTCTCCAACCCCGTGGATGTTGCTCCCAGCGGCATCAAAAAGGAGCTTATTTTTGAATTCCAGGCCTGCAGGCAAGTTTTGGTTGCATAAAATTCAGATGACTGCCAAACAGAGTCTCAATGTACGCTGACAATCCACATGGGGGCTACCAAATGGTCAATCACAGCACTTATTTGGCAGACCAAGATGATTTTTTCATGCTTGTGTTGCTCCCCAACTCCTTTTAAATCTGACTGGTTCTCGCGGGTTCACAATACTTGGGGATCCCTGCATTAAGGCATTTGTTCCAAACATGCTCCTTGGGCCTCTGTAACTCTAGTATTCCTACAGTGGGCTGCATCAATAGGCATAACAGTAAGCAATAGTAGTTAGTGGTGTGCTTCAAAGACTTGAAGCGTATATGTAGAAGAGAGAGTGCACTAATAGTGTAGTATAGTTCTAATGCAGAAATCGGTGCTATATGCTAAAGTTACTCACATTTGGTACTGAGATTTAGATATGGAAATGACCTGCCAAGGGAAACCAGAAAACCAAAAAGTATTGGGATATGTGACTTGGAAGCTTCAATCTTATGAGTACATCTGTATGGCAGGTCAGTTCACCGGCCCCCACTGTAATTCACCATATACAATTTCTTTGCCTGACAGGTACAATCCCGAGGAGAACCCTGCACATTTCCTTATCTAAATGCCAATTGACTGAATGTGAGTAGCTTTAGCATATCACCCCGATTTCTGCATTATAACTATACTATCAGCACACTCTCTCTTCTACAGATACGCTTTAAGTCTTCGAAGTGCACCACTAGCTACTATTGCTTATTTTTCTGTTAGGATAAGTTTACACCTCTGAACAAATTGGTGCTGCAGCAAAGCGACCCTTTGCACTGAGCATGGAGTTCACCCAAACCATATCATTAGGCATAACAGACCTGTGCCTGTCGACTTTTCTTTCTTTGCAGGTCTGCTAATCAACTGAATTCTGCAGTATTGCTTTAATAGACAGAAGTCGCAAATATAAATCCCTAATAATCAGATTCTGCACACTAGGGGTCATTTACAAAAGCAAGGGCAGCATGTAATTTGGGATGCCAATATCCCTATTTTTTAACCATAACTGCCATGTATTTTCCCACGATTCCAGTGTAATTGTGGCCAGCCTCCATCTGCCACAATTGTTCCCAAGGCATCAAAATGGAAGCAACTGTGTTTGAATTTTGACAGGCATCAGAAGAAAGTTGTACTATAGCATTATCAGGGTTGCATCATTTCCAAAGTTTGCATCATGCAAAGTGAATATAATAAATCTGTCCTATGATGACTTCTCCCTACAAAGACACTATCCTGGCCAACACACTTCATCATGCAACTGCACTCTGTGTCGGACTGGCCCACCAGACTACCAGGAAAACTCCCGGTGGGCCAAAGTGTCAGTGGGCCCTCATGCTGCTAAACTTTTGGCCTATTTCATGGCCATTCCCTATTTCTATGAGAACAAAGAGGCTAAATAGATGGAATAATTGATTATAGTATGTAAAGAAAACAAACTAGGAGAATAGAGATTGATTAAGGAGATGAAGAATATTGGTACTGAGAGTGGGCCCCTGGTCTAAGGTTTTATGGTGGGCCTCTGGTCTAAGTTTTTTGGGTGGGCCCCTGGTGTCCCAGTCCAACACTGACTGCACTAATGATTTCCTACCACTAGTAACACAGATCTGATTCATTTGAGCAACATACAAATAGATACAGTAACATGTAGTAATTGCAACCTCATGTTGCAGATCTGCTAATTGCATGTTTAGAAGTGAATCCGAATGCCTGGTACCCTCGGGTCAAAGGTTAGTGCTACACAAATTACATGATTAATTTGTATGATTATTCACACATCATCAGTTTCATTCTTATTCTCATAATTCTGACCTTACTTCAAGTTCATCTAGTTTCTAGTTAGAGGAAAAATAAATCATGAAAAATTTACATTATTTAGAATATTGTTTTAGAATTTTTTCTCTGTATGCAGAAGTTCAACTACACAACATTGGAAGAGAAAGATAAAGAATTTTCACAATGAGCATTAAAGTCTGTGGGCATGCAGGATAAAAGTGACTATCCTATAACTATACCAGGATTTTAGACACAAATAAAAATGTATTGTTTAACAGCAATGTCCTTTCTAACTAAATGTCAGAAGGCAGCACATTGAATTAATGATCCCAGAAACATTTGTAAATGTTAAATTGATCTGGGCTACCCACTCTTGTTAAGGTTTCTAAATGTTATTTGCTGCAGCCCGAGGGGCCCCCTCACCTCCAGTCTTAGGGCACCAACTAGTTGAAAACACAAAACCAAGATGGAATTATGTCTGTATTATACAATATATTCAATCACTTTTAAATGCATGATTTTATTCAGCTTTAAAGGGGACGTGTCATCCAGACATTAAAAAAAGTTGTATAATAAAAGTCCGTTTCAAATAAAACAAAAACCCACATTCTTTTTTTTTTATTTAAACTATCCATATATGTAACAAAGTTATTTAAAAATGTCAGCTGTCAATCATACAATGGGACAAATTCACCAAATTGCAAAATGTCGCCAGTGAACGTTTCACCACACTTTGTAAGGCGCAAATTCGTTGCCACTAGGCTAATTCACTAAAATGGGAAGTTGCATCTTGGTTGCCGAAGGCTGGTGACTTTTAGCTAGCATTACTGTGGCTTGGCAAGAATCTCATAGCGAATTTTCTCTTGTGTTCATCTCTGCCTAACGAAACTTTGTTAACACTCTTGCACTTTGGTTAATTTGATTGGGGCGGATACCTAAAAGTCATATGGACGTTTTTAATAGTGATGGGAGAATTTATTCGCCTGCGTCGAATTCGCAGGGAATTCCCGTGATTCGCCGCAGGCAAATAAATTTGCCAACCGCCGGAGAAATTTCGCCCTGGTAAAAATGCGCAGGCGTCTGTTTTTGTATGTTGGCTCCCATTGCTGGCGTCCAAAAAATGGACACCAGCATCCAAAAATGGACGCACGCATCCAAAACATGACACAGCAGTGTTTCGTGAATTTTGCTCGCCATTTTGCCAATTTCTCTAAAAATTTGCTAAATATTCAATGAAGCAAAACGCCGCCGATTCGCCCATCACTAGTCTTTAATAGTAATGTTGGTGCAGGTGCTTGAAGTGGCCACATTTTCAAACACATGTCCAATTAGCCATAATAAAGACAGAGGAGATCCTCCGATGCCCTAGACATGAGCCCACACTAAACTAAATGTGGCATGCCCCTCAAATTAGTTTTTAAAACATTCCACACACAGAAATTTTTAATAGTTTGTACTTTTGAAGGCAATACCACTTTCAAAAAAGAAAAGTCAGAGGTGTATTTTACAACTTTAATGCATTTCCGGTATACAGGATATGATGTCACTGACATACAGTAAGATTGAGGAAGATGTAGCTTTCTTTTATCAGTTAGCCTGGTCTGCGTGGCAAGGAAACTCTGGCGAAACAGGTAACGTTCAGTAAAATACGCATCTTAGTGAGTTATGACCTTTCAGGAGAGTGAAAAGTCACCTGGCGAGAGAGTGCTAACGAACGCTAGCGACAATCTCTAATGCTGGCAAATTGTGCTTTTTAGTAAATTGGCAATGTCCCTGTGGATTGTATTTCTGGTGAATTGTGGCTATTGATGGCCACTTCGCCCCTTTAGTGAATCTGCACCATTGCCTCACCCCCCTCTATGCCTCACACATAGAGGTGGGGCAGGCGATTACTTTCACTATCTATTCTGTACTTCCTAGATATCACTGCAATAGCCCCATCCCCCTCTTTTTCCATGGTACATAATTATACAAGCAGTGCATGGGCAACAGGATACTGTATTCATTCTAGTGCATATAGAAGATATTGGGGTGATACAAAGCTTGATTTATTATCAGTGTCCACAAAATAGCTGCTGTCTGCTTGCCTTGAATTCCGAGACAGAAGGTTCAAAAATTTAGAACCAATAGAAAAGTATTTGAAATAATTTCTTAGGCTAACAAGTCCCCATAAAGGACAAGGAAAGTAAAACTAAAGAAGTAGGTAGAAATGTTGTGCATTATGTTTTGTGCTTCTGTACCAGCCCAAAGCAAACACTACCCTTTAGCAGTAAAGATCTGTGTCTCCCCAGTAGATGCCCCAGTAGCTCCCCATCTTCTTTTCTGCTGATTCACTGATTCACATGCTCTGTGCTGCTGTCACTTACTGAGCTTAGGGACCCACTCACAATATACAATACACCTGATAGTGTCATAGAAATGTAGTCACAATATTAACATGTATTTCTATAGCACCAACTTGTTTCGTAGCTGATTAGTCATTAATACAGATAATTACTACATGGCAGCACAGAAACCAGTGCAATTAGCATCAGAATTTAATTTTTTTAATTTAATCAGCCCTGTAGCATCAGCTTATGTCACAGACCAATCTCATTTTCTGCTTGATATTTTGTGATGACCCCTAAGCTTAGCTTCTCAACAGCTGCTCAGAGCCCACTGAGCATGTGAGTTTCACAGACACTTTCCAAGATGGTGACCCCCTGTGACAAGTTTCAAATTCTGGATTATTGCTGCTATTGACAATCTGAAACTTGAGGCTGGTGCAATAAGTAGAGTATATAAAACAGGACATTTTTAGCCCTATTCATTTTTAGGGTTTAGTTCTCCTTTAAAATAAAGACAATAATGTTCTTTATGGAGTGTCATTGTCAGGGGTGATCGATCATTATGGCCATATTTCTGTTTTATGAAATCGTTGATATACCCTCTGGGAGTTCAGCATCATTTGGTTTTGTATTTACCCCTATCCTAAAGGATTCAAGGTAATGGAAACAGGCATTCTAATCCACATTCTGTACCTTGATACCTACTCAGAAATCATTTAAGCATTAAACACAATGGGATTATTTTTCCACCATGGATTCATGCAGCTTGGGTTCCATGAAGTGCAAGCTGATGTTTTATTATTACAGAGAAAAAAAGGAAATCATTCTTAAAAATTTTAATATTTGCTAAAAATTGGAAACAGACTTATGTAATTCAGAATAATGGGTTTCCAGACAAGGGATCCAATACCTAGAAGTGACCAGGGAATGTGCTTTGATCAACCCACCTTAGTCCAGAATAGTGATGGGCGAATTTATTCCCGCGATTCGCCGCTGGCGAATAAATTAGCGAAACGGCAGCAAAAATTCGCGAAAAAAAACGAGTCGCGCCGAAAATGACGCGACGCGCCTTGATTGACACGACTTGCGTCGGAAATGACGCGACGCGACGCGTTTGACGTGACGTGCGTCAAAAAACGACGCGCGACTCGTTTTGCGAATTTTTTCCCCAATTAGCGAATTTCTCTGGAAATTCGCGAATTTTTCAGCAAAGCGAAACGTGGGAGATTCGCCCATCATTAGTCCATGTGGACTAAACATATAAGGTAAACATATATTGGCATGTAGGTTCCATACCCCATATTATCAGTTTGGAACCAAGATGGGGGGCGCCAAAAAAACAGGTATCAGGGACAGATTAATTAATAGGCAACCCCAGATGATAGTCTAGGGACTGAAAGTGATTGGGGTCCATCTGGCTTTTTCATTTATTATCTGTATTATCTCTAAAACAAAATTTTTTTTTATATGTGTTGCTTAGCCTAGTTTCAGTCGAGATGGATGTATGGCACTGGTCCCAGTAAAGCACATAAAAATAAATATTAAAATGGCGACCCTGATTTGTTATTTCTAAACCTGGGTGTAGGACTAACAAGAAAGGGGGGCTTTGGAAAGTGTAGTAGAGAGGCCTCACATCTTATTTATCCCCCAAGTGGTTTTAAACCACTTATTATCCCACAGAATTAAGAAAATCAATTAATCAGCAAAAACTTTTGAACAGACTTCTAAAATGCACAGACTGAAAATCTGATTGGTTGCAATGATAAACATCACTGGATCAATTTAGCCTTGGAATGTCCTGCTATTATTTCCACTCTAATAGCCTCACTGACATATTTCCATTTGTTTGAGGATTCTAGCAAGCAGATGCACTTGCCTTGGAATGTTAGATGCGAATAATCGGGAGAGCATTACTTGTTGGACAAATGGCTCAATTTATAATTCAAGTAATCTTCGTTCAACAAACACTGAATGAGGGAAGAAGCTTAATGGGTGCAGGAGCTTTTACTCATTCTCACTGTCCTCTTCTTCAGGTGAAACAAATGGAGAGCTGGCAGTCTGTACACATTAGGACAGAAAGCACATAGTACACAATTCAAGTTTCTTACCCCTCATTTCAGTGGTAAAAGTCAACTGTCCTGAAGCCATTGGCTAAAGACCTTGTGAGTGATCACACAGGTTATTCAGACTAGCACATTGTTCGGGCACTTCTATTAAAAGCGGAAAGAGTCTGGGAAGAAAAGATGAAACACAAATGTAGATTTTGTGAAGTCTGTGCATAGTATTTCACAGCTGCAGCTACATACAATATGCAGAACAACATTCGCTCTAAAGGCTTCTATCCGTTTGTACCTAATGCCTAATTTACAGCTCTTTATCTCGATTTTCTACTCATTTTAACCGTTCCATTTCATCCTCTCCTCAGATATATCTAATCATTTCCCATAAGGCAGAACCAATTTGAAGTGTTATGGAAATTGGAGAATGTTCCCTTTCTTAGCTTTATAATGCACCTTGGTTTTTTTTTGCATCATTTCACAAAATGGCATTAAAGAAAGGGGAAGATTTGAAGAGGCGCATCTTCATATCAAGTGGAACAACATATTTTACAGCATTGTAAAATATAATGATATTATTATCTGTTATTTATATAGAACTGACAAATTGTGTAGCACTTTGCTAAGAATTTGCAGTCTTTTTCCCAGCCTCTGTAGAACATGAAGAGGGGTACTCAAAATGTGGAGCTGTTGTCTCTAGGTTTAAAGTAATGGATACAGGGTCATACAGGATAATGTAATTTGATGATTTGCTCTTCTGCATACACTTTTAATTATAGTGGAACCAATAGATTTCATTGACATTGATTTCAGAGAACCGAATCCCTGTCAGGTTCTGAATAAACCAGTCTTTTGCTAGTGCACCAGTGCAGTGTGCAATGTGCAATTTTCAGGCCCCAAAGGGCTGATGTATGTCTGCAAATGCAGTTGTGGTTCCCACTATAGTCAAGGGTTTTGCGCTTCTAGCACCATTTAGTTGTGTGGTGTTTATACAAATGGCCTGGTGTGTCACTGTGCACAGGACTTGTACTGTGTATGAACAGGACTTTCTGTACAGCTTGAAAGTGAAAGTAAGAAGTTACTGTTGTTGTGTATGAGCCTGTTAATAAAGCACTGTTATACTCTCCACATCCTCGGCTACCAAACATAAAAAAATTGTGACAAGGAAGTCTGCAGCATTTCCTCCAAACTCTGGTGAGTCTACTATGCCTTTTACTGCTTGGATTTGTATGTTTGAAAATCACATTATTGACGCTGACCAAGGGCAGATTTCTGCTGCTAGAAAGTGTGCTTTACTTATTCACTGCCTGGGAGCAGAGGGACAGCATATATTCTATACATTACCATTACCTGATGAGACTTATGAAACTGCTCTTAGTTAGTGATGGGCGAATTTATTCGCCAGGGGCGAATTCGCGGCGAATTCCCGCGATTCGCCGGTGGCGAATAAATTCGCGAAACGGGCAAAAAAATTCGCCAACAAAAATTTGCCGCGCAAAAACGAGTCGCGCGTCGTTTTTGATGCGACGCACCGAAAACGACGCGACGCGTCGGAAACGACGCAACGCGCGTCAAAAATTACGCGACACACGTCAAAAACGACGCGACACGCGTCAAAAACGACGCACAACTCGTTTCGCGAATCGGCGAAAAATTCGCTAATTTCTCTGGAAATTCGCAAATTTTTCGGCGAAGCGAAACGCGGCCGTTTCGCCCATCACTACTCTTAGTGCGATAAAGAACTTTTTCATACCAAGAGTAAATGTGGTTGGTGAAAGGTATAAATTCCACCATCATGGACAACGTAATGGTGAATCCACAGAACACTTTGTAGCAGCTTTGAGAGAGCTGGTTGTTACCTGTGACTTTGGGAATTTAACAGATGAAATGTTAAGTGAATAAATAATGGAAAAAACAAACTCACCTCACATTAAAGAGAGACTGCCTAGAGCAGGATTTAACCCTTGCAAAGGATATTACAGTTGCTAACCAAATTGAAACAGCAGTGGCAGAGGCTAAAACTCTCAGTCAAGGCACTGCTGGAAATGTACAGATTGTGAATTCAGCACTGTGGCCTAATATTGCAGTCACAGGCAAAATACAGTGCTAAGGAAAGGAATTCACCTACACTGCAAAACCGTGAAACAAATACAAATAAATAATACTGATTTCGCTGTGGTTCAACACAACACACTGCAAATCATGTTACATGTCCTGCAAAAGTTTTACAGTGCCGCAACTGCACAAAAGTAGGAAATTTTGCAAAGGTCTGCCATAGTTCTGCTAAAGATGTTCATGAAGTCACTACTATACATGCCACAGTATTAAGTGTGGATAAAGCTGGTACATTTATTCCAGACAAGTTTATATGCACTGTCAGTACTGCTTCTGCTGACAAGGGGCACTCCATTAACCTGATGCTTGATACAGGTTCAGCTGTTTCTATACTACCAAAGGATATTTTCTTGAAATACTATGCAAAAGATCCGCTTGTTGCACCTGCCCTGCAACTGGTCAGTTACTTAAAGGATCCAATCCCTGTGCTTGGTCAAAGAAGAGAACTGGAGGTATTCGATTCAGTGTTGATCTCCGTGAACCTAATAAACCTAATAATCATCCCTTGCCACATATAGAGGAAATATTTTCTGAACTCAGAGGAGCAAAATTATTTTATACTTTTTAGAGTGCTTATCATAAAGTATTACTGCATGAGGAAAGCAGAGAGCTCACTGCATTTATCACCCATGATGGTTTGTTTCAGTTCAAGCATGTACTTTATGGACTGGCTTCCGCACAGAGTTGTTTTCAAAGACTGATGTCTTCCATACACCATGCCTGGTGTAGAATGCTACTTGGATGATATAATTGTCTACGCTCCAATTATATATCTTCATGACAAGTATCTGGAAAAGGTTCTGAAAGGCATTGATTCTGCAGGACTCAAACTGAACCTTTCGAAATGCCACTTCAGACAAATTCAGATGTCATTTCTGGGTCATATAATTTCACAAGATGGATTACTGCCTGACCCTGACCATGTCAATGTGGTTACACAAGCACCTACTCCATCTGATTTCCAGACCTTATGAACTTTCTTAGTTCTTACTTCTTGGTATTCTAAGTTTATTCCCAACTATGCTTCAGTTGTGGAGCCACTTAGAGCACTACTACGTAGAACTTTCTGGTGTGATCAGAATCTGCTCAAGATAACTTTGAAATAGTGAAACAGCTAATTGTGAACAGTCCAGTGCTATCTTTATTTGATGCTGCACTACCTACTATGGTTACAGATGCTTCAGACTATGGCATTGGTGCAGTTCTCACACAGATCCATGCTGATCATTCAGAGAAAACTGTTGCATTTGCATCCAGAACACTTGCAGAGACAGAGCGTAAGTATTTGACTGTTGAAAAAGAAGCTCTAGCGTGTGTTTGTGCAACAGAAAAATGGAGAACATATCTATGGGATAGTGTCACGGGTAGGCCTTCGTTAGGCACCATGGGGAAGTAGTGGACCCAGGAGGAAGCTTAGGGGTTCAAAGGTCCAATAACGCAGCAAGGCAAGGATCAGACAGGAGTCAGACAGGTCCAGGCAAAAAGATGTATTAACAGGAACAAAATAAACAAAGTCCAAGCAAAGGTCAAAAAATACAGGAACAATGGTCAAAAGACAGGAACAGGATCAAAGTAACATACCCAGGATCAATAGCATGAATCCTATAATTGGGCGCCATAATGGCGTCCAATGGCCCTTTAAATAATCAAATCTCGCGCCAAACGAGCGCCGTGACGTCATCGCGTCAGGCACGACGCAATTACGTCACTGCCCGGCGCCGCATATCCACGTGGCGGCTATGGGCGCCGCCATTGTGGATATGCCGAAGAGAGAAGAGGACGCGCCGCCTGGAGCTAAAGGTAAGCCTCCGGGCGGCGCGATCCTGACAGATAGAGAATTTACCTTATGCACTGATCATAACCCTTTAACTACACTACTTACAACAAAGAGACTAGGAAGAGCTGGAATGCGTATAGCTAGATGGTCAAAAACTACAAAATTCAATACAAACCAGGTTTGAAAAATGTTACTGCTGATTGTTTGTCATGTTTACCTTTACCTGCAGCTTCTGATAAACTGAAAGAGGACATAGAAGTTGTAGTATTGACTGATTTACTATCATCTACAGTTACAGCTGCTGATTTTAATCAAGCTTGCCTCATATGTCCAACTCAAGTAAAACTATGGGACATCTTACAAAGCAAATGGCCAAATGCTGGGAAGAAACTCAGTCCTGATCTTCAACCTTTCTACAGTATTAGACACGAGCTGTCCTTAGTAGATGGGTATGTTGTCCGTGGAACTCACTGTTTATTGGTACCAGAGACCTTGCGAGAAAAGCTCATACAACTTACACATGAGAGTCATCAAGGAATTGTACATACAAAACAAAGACTATGAGAACTATACTGGTGGCCTGCAATGAATGCTGAGGTGGTAACTGCCATTCATTCATGTGTTACTTGTCTGAATCATGACAAAACTGTGATCACACATACAGTACACTACCAAGTCAGCCAGTATCATTTCTTGATTCAGCATGGGAAAAATTTACTATTGATATTGTAGGCCCCTTCGCAGATGCTCCTTTAGACTGTGGATTTGCTATAACCTTGATAGACTATTACAGTAAATGACCTGTTGTTGGGCAACCCTTTTGAAAGGTAATCAGCTTGAAAAAGAAACTAAAATGTTCTGAAAGCTTGCTATGATTATATGTGCATAGGAAATCTTCATTTTATTACCCACAAGCAAATGGAGAAATTGAGTGAATCAACAGTCTGAAAGAAGGACAACAGACAGCAAATCGAAATGGGAAATCTTGGAAAGTATTTACAACAGATATCCTACATAACTACAGAACAACATGACATGCAACAACCCAAGCATCTCCACCTGAATTATTACATGGAAGACTAAGTTACATGTTGCAGACATCAAACTTAAAAATACTGTGCCTACAAAATCATCAACTGCTGACATTGTGAAACATCACCAAGCAAAATGCAAGGCTTATACAAATAGAAAACGTGGTGCAAGAGATGTATGCTTTCAGCCTGGATCTTTAATCAGAATTAAGAAACCAGGAATACTGAAACAAGGACAATCTAAATTTACTACACCACTTGAAGTGAGATGCCACATATGAACTGTCTGATGGACACATTTGGAATGCAAGTCATCTTGCCCCTGTTAGATATGACTTTGGATAAGCCCCATTTGATGAAGGACATTTTCCTACTCCTGATGCCAACTGCAATAGGCCTGAAGAAAATGAACCTATAAGGAGTACAGAAAGAATCAGAAAACTAAACTACCTTCATGGACCCAGGACTATATGATGTGAATAATGTATATATCATGTATGGATCTATTATCGGGGGAATATGTGGTGTTTATACAAATGGCCTGCGGGTGTCACTGTGCACAGGACTTGTACTATGCATACACAGGACTTTCTGTACAGCTTGAAAGTGAAAGTAAGAAGTTACTGTTGTTGTGTAAGGCCTAGTGTTGCTGTAACTATTGATGGGGAGAACCAGGGCTCCCTCAGTGTCCAGCAGTTGAATTGCACTGAAAGATTATGCAAAGTAGGGTACACGCTTTACTTGCACTTGTTTTTGGCAAACAGCCTCATTTCCTAGACCTAGGGGAAACTTTCTTATAATTTTTGGTTAAATAGTTCAACCAAATTTGCACAGATTTTTTTCTCCTTATATATAAATAAGATCTTGAAAACATTCGGATAGTACTAATTTTTCGGATTTTTGCCCAAAAACCACAAAATCTTGAAATGAAACCCAGCACAGATCAGGATATCTTTAGTACTTCTCCCACTGACTTCTACATTAAATCAGCAGGTCTGAGTTGGAGTATTTTTTTATTTTTACATTCAAACTAATAAATACCCCCCCCCGTGTCATCCAATTATCACCCAATTATACCCCTGGTACTCCCATATGAAAGGTAATTGTAAAGTTTTATGTAAATGTAACCCTTTCTTGGCCAATATTGACCAAACCAACTAGCATAGGTAGAGCATTGGTTACACGCGACTCTTTCACTCTCAGGTAGGGCTTTCGCTAAGTGGAAAATCACGTGTGAGGTAGTAGAACTACAACTCGATACTGCATATGGTGTGTAATAAAGGTTGTTGGACGCCAGGGGTTCTTTGTGCAAACAATATGAACAGTTTATTTACAATAGCAACCAGGGTAGTATATACTCACAGACAGTGGTATTATAGCAGATATGCTTAGTACAGGCACAGCATAGATTATACCCTCAGGTAGGATACCAGGATGGGAGTTATAGTTGCACCAGCCAGGTTATCAATGCCCATGTGGTCCGGATCCCACCAGCAGGTTCAGGTGACTCAGGGGTTAAGTACTCTTCCTGCAGTCCCTATCTCTGAGGTCCCTTCACTTCAGGCAAGGTAGAGCCTGGGGGAGAGCTACTCCCTACTATCCTCCTTGATGGGGCTTGAGCTGCCCTTTCTCGCTTCCCTCTCTATCTCACCTCTCCTAGAGAGTGCTATGACAGGACTATCCTATCTCTGACTAGTCCTCATTCACGGGGCCCTGTTCCCCGACTTGATCCTTGTAGTACCCTAAAGGTGTGCTGTCCCTTTAGGGTAGAGCGCCTCTGGGGCCCGGTTGGCACCCAGGCTCAATGGAGCACTGCCCTCCTCCTCTGCTGCAGGCCAAAGAGGAAGTGCCACTCCCTGCAAGCACCTTTATTACTGCACTGCAGGGGTGGATCACAACCTGTAGCCAATAATATGAAACAACTCTAACCACCTGGACTTTAGTCCAATAGAAGGCAGCTAGTGAAAGGGCAAGGGAAGAAGCCATAAGGGCCATGGTACTTATGGGTCCCTACATAAACACCAGGCTGGTGCAGTGATCACAATATATACTGCACACTAGCCAGTTATATAGCTCACTGACATACATAAATGAATACATGGATAAATAGATGCCAAAATGAAAGGAATTAAGAAAAGTAAAGAAATCAGAAAAAAAGGTGAATGGCAACTAAAATAACAAAGTTAATTCAGTCAATGAAACAGTGAGGAATGGCATGAGTGCTTAGAGATCTGTGTTCAAACTGATGCAATGGCATTTTTCCCAATGGCAGTTGCTGTTAAAAGGAAATGATACCAGTATAAGTCACAGCTTAAAACAAACTGAATAACAGGGCTTTAAAAGCAAACTGTCAGTGATCCTTGGCTGGAAAGCCGGGGGTACAATGATGCAAGTAAATAAAAAGACAAATAGAGAGGAAAATAATTGCTGTCCAGGAACACTACACTGCTTGGAGGAGCCTACATGGGAAGGGTTAAATACCAAAGCAGCTAAACTACATTTCGCTTCTCCAAAAATTAGCAAAATGGCAATAAATTCACTAAAGGCTTTGAGGTCAATGGGTGTTTTTTGCACAATAATTTTTCAAACAATGTGTCATTTTTACAATCCATGTCCATGTGTTTTTTTCTTGCCAAAAATGGAAAAATATTTCAGCAATCCCTACAGTTGTCCCTCTCGTGTCCAAAGCCATGTCCTTGTTTCTCGTAAGGGTGAAAATTACAGTATAACAGGACTAAAAAAAAACACAGCGTGTGGCAAATGGGATAAAATACACTTTTTTATTGACTTAGTTTAGACTGGAGGTAAGGACAGGACCAAGCTGCACCTCCTGGCTCTGTTCTCTGCACTGAGCAACCCCAAGGCTCATAAATGGCAGTAATAACAGTACTGTTACTGGGTAGTGGTAACATAGGGGCATCTATAAAATCTTCCCTCTTAAAAAGACCCATTGTGTTCTACCAGACTCTGTGTAGCTGGCGTAGTTTTGTGCCCTATCACCAGGTGATTTTTTTCGCTCAGACGAACGATCGTTATTCTGCAAATTCACTACAGTGCGAATTTTACAGAATGTTACCAGTTTCCTGCACCATCTTAGACCTGGCTAACTGATAAGATGAAGCTACATCCTCCTCAACCTTATGTCAGTGACATCCTATCCTGTATGCCAAAAAGTCTTAAAAAGTTCTAATTAATAAAGATTTTTCTGTTTACTTTTTTTAACCATTTGAGAGACATGCCACATTTGTTTTAGAATGGGCTCATGGCTAGGGTATTAGAGGATCTCTTTTGTCTTTATTTTTCTTCCTTGGACATTTGTAATAATAAGTGGCCACTTCAACAATTTCACCAACATCTCTAATAAAGACATACTGTATATATGGCCTATTTGTACCTGCCCTATTTGAATTGACCTAAGGGCTAGTATACTAATGAAGCAGAAACAAACTGGTAAAACTTTGCTGGCATTGTAGTAAATTAGTGTAGTGGCAGCGAAGTTGCACTTGGCGAAGTTGGGCAAAGTATGGTGAAGCCTTTTCAGTCGAAAATCTGTCCTTTAGTCAATTTGCCCCAAAGGCTTGGAACAACTATCCTGCCTTCACTCTGAAGACTAAGTTAAAATTAGAAAATATATGTATTACAACATACTATGTACCCTCAGTTTATTGCTCCTGTAATCAACAAAAAGCTCCTGCCTATAAACCATCTTAATTCATAATTTATGTATCTGTGTATTAAAATATCACAAGTTAACATACACTCAGAGAATGTAATAATATATACAGCAGGAAGCGACTCGGAGAAACAAAATAAGTCTTTGAATAGAGGCTTTCTCAATACTGCAAGCTGGGCAAGCAGGTGGAGATCTCCAGCCATTTCCTGCCTGCCATTAATTACAATTAAGAACACACTGATGAATTTTAATTAAATTCAGGTGAGCCAGGAAACAGCAGTGCCTATTAAATCCAACAATCGACATTTCATTTGCTGCACGGTTTGCATGTGGGAGCATTTCATGCTGCGTTTCACGTTGTGAACATTTGCAAATGTAAGATCTATTATTGTAACCAAATATCATATGAACCAACCAAGAAATTAGAAAAGGAGTTGTCTGCCTATATCTATCTATCTATCTATCTATCTATCTGTCTGTCTGTCTGTCTGTCTGTCTGTCTGTCTGTCTGTCTGTCTGTCTGTCTGTCTGTCTCTCTGCCTGCCTGTCTGTCTGTCTGTCTGTCTGTCTATCTATCTATCTATCTATCTATCTATCTATCTATCTATAGTAAGATCTATTATTATATCCAAAGGTCATATAAACCAACCAAGAAATTATAAAAGGATCTCTTCTCGTCTATCTATCTATCTATCTATCTATCTATCTATCTATCTATCTATCTATCATCTATCATCTAATTATCTACTGTATCTGTCTATCTATTAATCAATAATCTATTGAACAATCTTTTATCTATTTAGTGTCCTTGCAAGTCAAAACATTTAAGAGAAGCATTGTTTGCACTGAAAACCTTTAGTAGAAGGGATCATTCAAAATACTATTTAATTTTCCCTACAAACCTCCTCACAACATAATACTGTTTAGGGAACATAAACTATCATTAAAAATACAAGTATAGGACCTGTTATCCAGAATTCTCTGGACCTGCTGGTTTCTGGTCTTTCCATAATGTGGATCTTCATACCTTAAGTCTACTAGAAAATCATGTAAACCTGAAATAAACCCAATAGGCTGGTTTTGCTTCCAGTAAGGATTAATTATATCTTAGTTTGTATCAAGTACAAGCTACTGTTTTATTATTACAGGGGAAACGGTTGGATTATTTTAATTAAAAATGGAGTCTGTAGGAGACTCTGTTCTGATTTCTGTTGCACATTTAAATCTTTAGGAGTTGTTTACTATGAGCCAGGGTGCACAAGTGTGCCACTTTGTGCTTTATCGAAAAGAACCTGTGTCTATGGCCTGACTGCACTCCTAGCCCAGAATTGGGAATTGTAGTGTGCAGCCCTGCTGTTGGGGTCAATGTAGCTTTCTCAAGTACAAGACTTGGCCTGCTGGCCCACCCTACAAAGGATATCAACAAACAAATATCCCTCTGTAGCTGCATGTAAATGATATCTAGACAACTTTATGGCAATTTTAGACCAAGGCCCACAATGAGTCCCATGATATTTGGATGCAACATGTGCTCCAATAGTAATATTATTATTATTATTATTATTATTAATAACATGTATTTATAGAGTGCCAACATATACCGATTGTTTCTACCCAAGTGCAAAATTGTCTCTCTACAAAACATACAAAAATATAAAATACACATTTCTGGAAGGTTCTGAAGCCTTTGCCATTTTGCAGATTTTATTTCTAAAACAACAGAACTTACAGACATGATCTATCATAATAAAAGTTAATAATGTTCCTCAGTATCATGACTATATAAGCGCCACCACTTTAGCATGGAATGAGACTGTGCTCTGTGAATTCATTATATCATTTAAATTATTCAGCCATTCACTCACATTAGTATTCTATTTGTAAATGCCATCTCCTGTCTTTAACTGAGGTGCCGGTTAGCTTGATTAAATTAGTGACATGAATTTATTAGCTGTATATTTTGACACAAGACATGGCTGGAGCCTATTCTTTTCTTTCTTTGAAGAGCAGAGACATATTCTATTGCCGCTTTAAACACACACATACATAGAAATATAGCTATGAAAAATCAGAACCTCCATTAGACCATTTCCAGCTCCATTCCAATACTCTTAATCAACCCAGTAACAAATCTGTCCCTCGGCCTCTACAGTAGGTTTCACCTTCCCCAGGTGCTATAACTTTCAGCTTCTTAGAGTAGGATTACATACTGTTTTTGAACCTAAACTATTAAATATATTTCTGCCCCTTAGCTGTTAGGGAGGGAATAGAAAAAATTAAATGTGCCTCCATTTAGAGGATGGAAGAATGGGAACACTTCATCATGAAGGCCTGGGAGGAGGGAGAGAAATATGCTACAAACAGTTTAGGAGGTGGTGGAGCCTTTGGAATTTCTTTGGTAAAGAAACATTGGATGAAAAGATGTTCATGAGATAAAGGATGGACATGGAGGTTGACAAAGCTAAGCTGGGTAGTGAAATGGCTGTTGAGAAGTAAAGACACCTATGGAAGAAGGGGGCCCTCTCTGATCCTGTACACAGAAGTCTCCCAGGAATAGGTGCATACTGGGCGATTCTGAGATATATGCTGCTTGTATGATATAATTAGATGGAAATTACAGTGGTGCATGGAATAGTTGGCATTTAATATCAAGTTTATCTATATCACTAGGGATGGGCGAATTTATTCATAGCGAATTCCCATGATTTGCCGCCAGCGAATACATTCGTGAAACGCCAGCAAAAATTTGCCTGGTGAAAATTCACTGGCTTAAAAAAACAATGCGACGCACGTCCAAAAATGATGCAACGAGTCAAAAAACGAGAAGTGACTTGCTTCGTGAATTTTTCGTCAATTTGCGAATTTCGATGGGAATTCGCAAATTTTTTGATGAATCAAAACGGGATAGATTCACTATATATATCTGTGATAGTGGATAATTATTGGCACTACTTAACATGATCTTATTCAATGTGCTGTTCAGCACTGAACTATAACTCACACGCTAGCAAATTTGTGCACCTAAGGATACAAGCTTACACTGATCTTACACTGTAGTATTTTGGATATTAATATACACACTACAATGGGAGTTGTTTTACAAATAATAGACCAATTTTGGCATACAAAACATTACTTGTGACTTATACTCAACACTCACTCTTGAGGAAACAAGCTTAATCACAATGATGCATACATAATTAACCTGCAGCTGATGCATCTCTTCTTGAAATGTTTTCAATATACATATTTCTAGCTCACAAGTAGGAGTGACAATATTTTGCAAACATTGTATTCATTTTTGGTGTTCTTTTTAGTTCAATAATAACATTAGTAATTTACAGTATTCTGATAACATTTTTACTTTGCAATATAATCATGTCACAGTGGTCTCACAGTTTAAATGTGTTTTAATATGTATGTGTTGGCATGGTTGACTAATAAACATCTGCATTTTAATTATATTCAATATTAACTATCAAGTATCTTATTATCTCGCTTTTGGCGGATAA
Source organism: Xenopus borealis (assembly GCA_024363595.1). Taxonomy (NCBI): domain Eukaryota; kingdom Metazoa; phylum Chordata; class Amphibia; order Anura; family Pipidae; genus Xenopus; species Xenopus borealis. Next base: position 92,538,357 of record CM044446.1, on the reverse strand, counting down.
ACTTCTATTGTGTTTTTAGTTTTATGTAAGAGTATGAAAAGATGTTCATGGGATAAAGCTTGAACTTGGTGTGGAGGTTGGGTATGGACTCAGTTAGGAAATAAGACAGGGAACAAGCTATTTAGGAAGGGAATGAAGTAGAGCAAACACTTGTTATATAAGCATTTCTATACTAAATTCACAGGAATGATTCGAAATTCGATTGAATTTTCAAAAAGATTCGAATTTTCAAATGTTTTTGAAGACCACTTCTCCCACCGAATTCTGAAAATTCAATTGAATCGAATGATTCAGATAAAAATCTATTAGAATATTTGACTATTCGACAGTCTAATAACTTGCCCTTTAAATCTTTATTCGACTGCCTAGTTCGCCAGTTTCAACCTACCCAATTGGTTTTAATTATTTTTGTTCGAATAAAAAAATTTGTTCAAACAATTCGAACGATTTTATCAATCAAATAATTTATATTCAATCGATCGAATTGTGATAAAACCCTTGGAATTCAATAGTCGAATTCAAAGGATTTTAATTAGACCTCAAATTCGACCAATAGTAAATCTGCCCCTAAATGAAGCCAATTTTAAATAATACTAAATATTGTTTCTAAATGTGGTAAATAACAGGTTACCTGAATCCTAATTTACCAGACAACAGTTGCCATGGCATAAAAAGGATTTGATGAAAGGAATGTCTATAACTACCTGGTTAGATCATTCCATTCAATTGGAATTTAGAAGAATTTAGAAGTCATTTTGGGCTACTTCGACTATCAAATAGATCAAAATTCTATTCAAATTGAAAAAATTCAAAAATTCAAATTTAAGTACTGTTTGAATTCAACTATTCACCACCTTAAACCTGCCGAATTGCCATTTCTCCCAAAGCCTTAACAAAGCTTTTTTCTAAGTTTTGGAAAATCTAATTTGTTTAAAAAATCTGGTCAAAACGTTCTATTCGAATGATGCAATTAAAACGATTCTAATTCAATGAAAAACAGACCTAAACGGTCAGTTTTATTCCAGTTGGTCGAATTTTGAAATTTTTTCTATTTTTTCTAATCTGCCCTGAAGTGTAGGAATTGCTTACTTGTGGTATAGCAGGAGATCAGGCAGTATTTTAGGGTGGAGAGGGAGTTGGGTAAAATGATTTTATTATGAAAATGGTCTACACAAAGCAGGGTTTTACATATGAGCTTTTTTTATGCAATATCTTTTTATAGAGACCTATATTATTTGAGGGGTATAGTTTTCATTTAAGTGTGTTTCTTTCTAAAGGAAGTTGATTAGCATGAATTCTTCTGCTTTATATATTACACTACAAATATGGGTTTTATGGTGATTTTAGCATGTTTGTGCAATAACAGGTACACATAACACTCTCAGAAATGACTCAAGAGTCGGATTCTGCAAGAGGAAATATCCTAGCAACTAGTGATCCCTGCTGGGTCAGAGGCCTAAGTGACATAGGACGTATTTCCAGAGACTAATAAACTCAAATCTTAAATACTTACTGTATATATATATATATATATATATATATATATACAACATAAGAGATCAATAGCAGGCAGGATGATGAAAGGAACAGCAAAGCCACCACAGGAAAACGCAAGTTTTATTAAAATACTCCCTTAATCAATTACTAACAAAAGGTAATTCAATAAAATATAACAAGCAACATAAATCAATGCCCATTACTTTGACTCTCTGCTCCCAGGGGCTCCCAACAATTCCACAAATGCTTCCTCATCTACCCATAACTTACAATAAGTACACTAACATTAACTACAAGCCTGTACCTTCCTGCAGTCAGTCCTGCTCTCATACCCACATGCTAATATAAATGGAATAATAAATATTTCCCTCTAGGTTGTGCTTATTGTCCAGCCTTACAGGATTGACAGGATGGAATTAATGGGAAGCCACCTCTCTCTTCTCTGGAAATCCATTATCCAGAAAGCTCTGAATTACAGAACGATCATCTCCCATAGACTCCATTTTATCTTAATAATACTGTTTGGTAAAAATGATTTCCTTTTCTCTATAATAATAATAATAATAAAATAGTAGCTTGTAAATGATTCAGCCTAAGATATAATTAATCCTTACTGAAATCAGAAACAGTTAATTGAGTTTATTTAATGTTTACATGATTTTGTAGTAGATTTAAGGTGTGCAGATCCAAATAACAGAAAGATCCATTATCTGAAAAGCCCCAAGTCCCAAACACTCTGCATAACAGGTCCCATACCTGTCCACGATTTAAAGAAGAACTAAAGCTGAACAAAGAAGTAGGTTAGAAAAGCTGCCTCATGTGTTTTTGGGTTCTGGACCAATCTAAGGCAATCACAGCTGTTTAGCAGTAAAGATCTGTGTCTCCAAAGATGCCCCAGTAGCTCCCCATCTTCTTTTCTGCTGATTCACTGCACATGTTCTGTGCTGCTGTCACTGTCACTGATCTTATCTTAACAATATTATGTATATATAAAGAATATAGAAGTCAAAATACAAGGCTGACTAGTAACTAATTCAGATTCACTTGACATGGTATCTCAGTGTGATTTGCATCACCTTTGATTAATAACCTATGAAAGATGTAACTTCATATTCTGTAAATGTTTTGATGATTTTAGATGACCCTAAGATTCTGGACAGCAGCCAGAGAATACTGAGAATGTGCAGTCTCACTACCATGTAATAGCTGGCCTAACAAGTTCTAAGACTGAGGTGGTTGAGGTGGACAATTCTGAAGGCCTAAATCATTACTGTTATTGGTCAACTTAACATAAGAAATAAATAGTCATTAGTACTTGAACACTCTGTAAAATACTCATCAACTCTGTATGGTGCAGCCAACCAGCAGATCTTTGTGCAAGAAGAGAAATTGATTCTCTTTTCTTTACCCCACAAGAGACTTGTAGCTGATTTTGTGTTTTCTATTAGGTAAGTCACTTGTTCTACAAAGTGTAATCCACAATGTCTCAACAGGAGATAAATACACAGTATATATTGTTTGCCTGCAGTAGGTGACTCATATGATCCATCTTAAATAAATGATCTGAACAATTTGTTGTATAATACATGCACAATTGCTAATAAACCACACAGAATAATACTTCTGTTTGATCAGTGTTGATCAGGGAATTGTAGCTTCTATTTTCTGTTTTCAGTAGACCTGCAACATCATCACTTTGTGCTAATGTTCTGTTAATTAGTTGCTACGCTTCTCCAATTTCTGCACAGCACCCTGCAACTCACAGTATGTCTTGTGCACAACCAGAAAACATCAGATGGGCAACTTTGGGGACAACTTTGAAGGTACAGTAGTTTTGGATTTGAAGCCCACTACTTTAGTTATAGTTCAGCCATTGAGTTGGAAAAAAAAACAGACATGCCATTTACAGAATTCATTACAGATCCAGCAGGCTATAAAGGGCTACTTGGCACACTATGACTTATTGCAATATGCTGGCCTTCAGTTAAGAATTTGGGCAAAATGCAAAAAAAAGGAAATTATTTTTATGCCCCTTAATTGTTTAATGATTTTGCCCTCACTAAAACAGCACATGCAGGAGGTATGTGTATAATACAGATTATGGATTATTCTCGCACACACTCTGGCACTCCGATAGAAGAGTATAACAGCGAAAGAGGAATCGGCAACCTGTGGAAGAAAAGCAACTCACTGGCACACAAGGGTAATGCTGGCAGTGTGAATGCTTGCTAATTTTTGTGCCGGATGCTACGTTTCAGGGCATTGATGCTTGACAAAGGGGTTTTACCCCAAAACATTGCAGACCGCAATAAATTAACAAGGGTTCTCCCTCCCAGCAATTACTCTTGTGTGCGTTGCTTTTCTTCCAGAGTGTATAGTACAGACCTTCATTTTTGTGTAGAGCAGCTAATGCAGCTTCACAATCCTAACCTAGTCTCAACTATTTTATAGGCTAAGAAATGCTATTACAATTGTTTCTTACTTCAGGTCATGAAGTCTCTAAAGTGTCATCAAAATGATGCAGCTGTGAACATACATATATGATTTATGCTGTAAATGTCTACAAGTAGTAATGGGCGAATCTGGGGTGTTTCACTTTTTTCTAATTTTTTGTGTGAATTTCATTAAAAATTTGTGAACCGCCGCTGGTATCTCGTTTTTGGATGTGGGCGTACGTTTTTGGACACCTGCATGCATTTGCCGGCATAAAAAAAAACAGAAGCCCGCATCCAAAGAAGATAATGCCCAGAGACACATAGTAGGTGAAACATAGGGGCAGATTCACTAAGAGCCAAATATTCACCAGCGTAGGCTTCGCTAGCGTTCGCAGCACTTCGCCAGGTGAATTTTCGCCAGCAATACGCAAATCCACTAAAGTGCGAATTTACGCTCAGGTCAGCGAATAGTAGCGTAGTTGCACTAGTTTTACTTCGCTAGGCAGAGTGCTGTTACCCTAGTGAAGCCTAATTTGCATAAGGCGGGAACTTTAACTTATAATAGAAGTATATGTTACAGCCACTACATTCCACTACACAAGCCCAGGAAACCTTTAATAAATTAAATAAAGTTGTCCTATTGCCCTACATGTGCCCCCTGTATAGTTGAGTTGCCATATGTTAGGAAATGTAGGGGGGAAGAAGGGTAACTCCCCAAAAAAATTATCGATCTTTTTCAGACTATCACCCTCCTATGCTAAAATGCGCCAGTGTTTTTTTGGGACTTAGAAAGCCTCGCGCTTTAGTGAATCTGCCCCATAGTCATCCCATATGTAGCTGGAGTGTCAGAGAACCTCAGGAGGATTTTCAACAAATACCATGTCCCTGTGTTTTTCAAACCTAGCAACGCACTGAGACAAAAACTGGTACACCCAAAGGATCCAACACCAAAAGAAAAACAAAGCAATGTGGTATACTGAGTCTAGTGTAGTGAGGATTGCACAGATCTATACATTGGGGAGACAAACCAACTGCTCACCAAGCGAATAGCTCAGCATAGGTGGGCAAACTCTACAGGGCAAGACTCTGTCTTTCTACAACTAAAAGACAAGGGACACTCATTTGAAGATAGCAAGGTTCAAATCTTGGGTAAAGAAGACCGCTGGTTTGAAAGAGACGTGAAAGAAGCGATTCATGTCAAGGTAGAGAAACCATCCCTGAATAGAGGTGGGGGACTTCGACACCACCTGTCTGCTATATACAATGCTGTTCTAACATCAGTACCCAAGTGGTTTCAGAACACTTCACACATCCATTCATGCAATTCTCACAAGTAACACCTGTGTCTAGGAGTTTTATGACACATTAGTGGGGTCCCTCAGGGCTCGGTATTGGGTCCACTTTTATTTAACTTGTTCATTAATGACTTAGGGGAGGGTGTTGTATGTAATTTATCAGTGTTTGCAGATGACACAAAACTATCCAGCCCAATTAATTCCATCCAGGCAGGCCCGGATTTGTGGAAAGGCCACCTAGGCCCGGGCCTAGGGTGACAGGATGTTAGGGGGTGGCATACTGCCCAGCCACACCCACATTGGTTCAGAAACACTGGGGATATGCAGGAGATACTGTAGTTTTTAAATGTCCCACGCGCCAATCCCCATTGCTCCGGTCCTGATGATGAAAATTTGCGAACAAAGGTTGATTATGGGGGAAACAAGCAGCCGTGGGCCTAGGGGTGCCCGCTAAGTAAATCCGGCCCTGCATCCAGGATGTGGCATCTTTGCAACAGGATCTTGACAAACTGGCAATCTGGGCAGCTAAGTGGCAAATGAGATTCAATATTGATAAATGTAAAGTCATGCACCTGGGATGTAAAAATATTCAAGCCACTTATACCCTTAATGGGACTGCACTAGGCAAATCCATTATGGAAAAGGACCTTGGAGTCCTTGTAGATGATAAACTTGGCTGTAGCAAGCAGTGCCAGGCAGCAGCATCAAGGGCTGATAAGGTCTTGAGCTGTATTAAAAGGGGCATAGAGTCACGGGAGGAGGGGGTCATTCTTCCACTTTATAGAGCACTTGTTAGGACACATCTAGAATATGCCGTACAGTTTTGGTCTCCCTCACTCAAACAGGACATTATTGTATTAGAGAGGGTACAGAGAAGGGCAACTAAGCTGGTAAAAGGTATGGGAAATCTTAGCTATGAGGAAAGACTGGCCAAATTGGGGATGTTCACGCTGGAGAAGAGGCTCTTAAGGGGTGATATGATAACTATGTATAAATATATAAGGGGGTCATATAATAATCTCTCTAATGCTTTATTCACCAGTAGGTCTTTCCAGCTGACACAAGGTCACCCATTCCGTTTAGAAGAAAAGAGCTTCCGCCTAAATATTCGGAAGGGTTTTTTTACAGTGAGAGCTGAGAAGATGTAGAATTCTCTCCCTGAAACTGTTGTACAGGCTGATACATTGGACAGCTTTAAGAAGGGGTTGGGGAAGTGAGGGAATATAGGGTTATGGAAGATAGCTCATAGTACAAGTTGAACCAGGGACTAGTCCGATTGCCTTTTTGGAGTCAGGAAGGAAATTTTTCCCCCTCTGAGGCAAATTGGAGAGGCTTTGGATGGGGTTTTCTTCCTCTGGATCAACTAGCAGTTAGGCAGTTAAAAAAAAAAGTTAAAAAGATTGAACTTGATGGACTTGATGAGTCTTTTTTCAGCCTAACTTACTACGTTACTATGTTACATTGGTAATCCCATCACAGTAACTACACAGAATCAAATTCAGATACACCTCATAGAAGAGTTACAATGTGCCATTGTGATTATATTAGTACAAGAGTTTATATGCCGAGAACTTCCCATACCAGTCAGTTGAACTGAAGAAGCTGCTCAGATGAGTAGTGAAACATCTTCATTAATTACTCCAAGCAAGTCCAGTTGTTTTAGAATTACTTATATTAGATAGATAGACCATGACCTGGATGAATGAAAATCTTCATAGTCATATGTACCAGCCTAAAGTTTCAGCTTTGGGAGCAATCCAAGGAATTTGTAATGAGGCAGGCACAAGCCTGGAACCCACGAAATAGTGAAGCCACAGTCAGGTTGTAAAAGGTTAAAAAGCTTACATTCCAAAAGTTAAGAACCATTCGCAAATGGTCGTCAAAAATAATAAAGTAGAAAATGAGGTTGGTCTGTAATATAAGTTGATGCTACAGGGCTGATTATTAAATTCTGATGCTAATTGCACTGGTTTCTGTGCTGCCATGTAGTAATTATCTGTATTAATGACTAATCAGCCTTTTATTGTGACTATTTCTATTCTATGTGTACTGTATATTGTGAGTGGGTCCCTAAGCTCAGTAATTGACAGCAGCACAGAGTTTGTGAATCAGTTAATCAGCAGAACAACATTTCTATCTACAGTACTTCTTTAGTTTAAATTTCCTTATCCTTTAATAGTAGTGATAAAGCCAAATGTTTGCAAAGTTTTACTGTAAAAAAGATGCTCCATAGACTCCACAAAAAGTTCTGCATCAAAAAAAACTGTTGCATGTCAAAGAAAATTTCACACGCATCAAAAAATGGAATCTTGAATGTATGAGGGGCAGTTGGTTCTTCCCTGATGACTAGTGCTGAGCGAATCTGTCCCATTTCGCTGTGCTGAAAAATTTGCAAAACTGCTAAAAAAATTCATAAAATGGTGAAAATTTTTTGAAAATCATTGGTCAATAGGTGACAATTTTTTTAAGCATGCAACTTTTTTTTTTCTCACTCCAAATGCATTAAAGACTTTTTAGTGATTGGGGATTTTTTTTATCTCTGTGACTTTTTTTGTCTCTGCAACTTTTTGTCAAACTGCATTAAAGTCAACGGGCGTTTTTCTTCTGGCTACTTTTTTGTCTCTGCAATTATTTCTTAACCTGCAAATTTTTGCCACAGTTTTGTGCAAAAATGTGCATAAGTCAAAATCCCGAATTTTGCTGTAATCCATGCCTTGGGTAAAAATTCACTCACTACTACTCATGACCTCTACTTTAGAAGTCATGGAAAGGAGGTACAGGCATGCGACCTGTTATGCAGAATTCTCAGGACCTGGGACTTTCCAAATAATGGATCTTTACATAATTTGAACCTTCATACTTTGTTTACTAGAAAATCATGTAAATATTAAATAAACCCAATAGGCTGGTTTTGCTTCCAATAAGGATAAATTACATCTTAATTGGGAATAAGTAGAAGATACTGTTTTATTATTACAGAGAAAAAGGAAATACATTTTGGATTATTTTGATTAAACGGGCTCCATGGGAGATGGCCTTTTCGTAATTAGGATATTTCTTTGGTTCGGTATTCGGCCGAATCTTTCGGGAAGGATTCGGGGGTTCGGGTGAATACAAAATAGTGGGTTTGGTGCATCCCTAAGCAAAACACAAATTAATCCTACATTAAACCTACAGCTTTCAGCACTCTCAGGAATTCAAGAAGTTAAGCAAAATAAGCACAATTAATTAAGCCGTGGCAAAACACTATGTAGTGCAGACCCAAATAAAATGTTACTTGTTCTGCATATTCTTTTACATTCATGAAAGGTTATCTCTGTTTTTACAAAAGATGTGGGAAGTGACCTTTACAGACAATATTCCAGAAGATGATGTTGTGTTTCAGCATTCATGATGTAAGCGAGTACTTTATGTCCCTCAGTATTTTACAATTCTCTTGTCCTTATCTTTTCAGTTTATGATTATTATGTCTACAGCAGAGTTGATGGGTTACAGTTGGTTTAATAGAAAACTTAATAGTACAGGTATATTTATTCATTTTATCAGCTCGACTAGAATATCACAAAAATGTATGCAGCCTTGCATTTATGCCGCTATTGAACAAAACTATTCTTTTCATAATATTACATAGAAAGTGTAAATTCCTTTTTTCCCCTCAAATTAAAAGTGACCAAAATGAGGTTAGTTCATTAATCTACAGATGTAGAAATTACTGAATTGTATTACACTCACTTCATCAATCATCAGTCCCATTGTCTGATAATAGTGATAATAGTGTTTATTGCAATAGCACATGGAGTATTTTGAATTGCACAATTTAGTGATGGACTATTCTGACCCATTTTGCCCAAAGTTAGCGAAACTGCAAAAATTCACTAAAAATGCATTAAAGTCTATGGGCGTCAAAATGTTTTTGTTCCACAACAATTTTCTTCACTCATTGAAGTCTATAGGTCTAATTTTTGAGGCAAAATATGTTCCACATTTTGTCTTAAGAAAACAAATAGATTACAATCTTACATAAGCAGGTAGTCAAGACTTCATGGTAGAGTATCTGAGTCATGGATCTGGTCTACTGTTACATGAAGCCCTTTAGTAGAAGGGATCATTCAAAACACTATTTAATTTTCCCTACAAACTTCTTCATAACATAATACTGTTTACAGAACACAAACTATCATTCAAAATACAAGTATGGCACCTGTTATCCAGAATGCTCTGGACCTGGGGGTTTCTGGTCTTTTCATTATTTGGATCTTCACACCTGAAGTCTAGTAGAAAATCATGTAAACCTTAAATAAACCCAATAGGCTGGGTTTGCTTCCAGTAAGGATTAATTATATCTTAGTTTGGATCAAGCAAAAGGTACTGAATTATTATTACAGAGAAAGGGGAAATCAATTTTATAAAATTGGATTATTTTGCTAAAATGGGAGACAACCATTCTGTAATTTGGAGCTTTCGGGATAACTAGTTTCTGAATAATGTATCCCATAAATGTACTCTAATATTATGGGCTACAACTGTTTATCACTTTATGGAAGAATTAATTCCTCAGAGGCCTCAGCCACAAATGAATGTAGTTTGGCACAGCATTTATTTTACTGTCTGAAAGGAAACAAATAATAAAAAAGCAATTCTTCACAACAAGCACTAACATGGACATGGACTAACATGGACTGGCCATAATCACCAAGCATAAATACTGTGATTTTAAAACATTTATTTTAATTAGGAATACATCTTTGCACTTTTTTATGTACGACAGGATTAACCTAATTGAATGTATTGTTGTTTTTTTTTTCTATACAAATTTTATTCTTTCTGACATTTTCCCCCACTAAGCAGTTATATAAATACATTCTAGGGGATATCAGTGGTTCTGGTGGATATGGAAATCGATTCTAACCACTTACAAAAAAAAGTTTTGTCATTGTTATGGCAACAGATAAGGCATTACAGAGAAGATAACTGTGATAATGATGTTTTACCGAAGTTGTTAATATAAGAGAATGTTTGATCTATGAAGGTTGCGCTGTAGGCAGAAATTACTGTTAAACTGATGGTAGGAAAAACTAAATGCGGTAAAATAGATAAACATGCTGGAATGGGATATGGAAACCGGCATCAATTATTTATAGGTTTTATTTCGAAAAAATATTTATGGGACGCTGTAGTATTTAAATTTTCCCTTTTTCCTTCCCGTTCAAGTCATTTAGTGGCAGATTAGCAATTCATGCAAAACATTTTGTGTACAAAATGAAAATGAGATGTGTTGTAGCTGCCCCAAAAGAACTTAGTGATTATTTACTGTGTTTATTCTATAGCGCAATCAAGTTAAACCCGTTAACCACCCACCACTCGCTCTTTAAAATGAACTGTGGAGGGACATTCTAGATTATACTTTATATATTTTATTGGTACAAATACAGTGGAACCTCAATTTTACCCTCATTTTAAATTGTTGTTTTGTGGTCCCACCTGTATATTATGCATAATCCATTTCCTGGATTTTACATTTTCCTGGATTTTACACCATTTTTTTCTGGTCCCCTAAAAAATGTAAAATAGGGGCTCTACTGTATATGTTTGTGGGCTCCTTTTAGGGCTTCAAGTTAGAGAATAACTGTTGTGTTTTGATAGCCGAGAATGAGAAGAGTATAAAGGTGCTTTATTAGCAGGTTCATGCAGCCATTACAGACCAGTAATATCAGCTCTAGCACCTTATAGTAGGAAAACATTTGCACAAATGTAATAAACAACAACAATGCATCATAAAGCAATAATATTCATTTGTCACATGACATAGTCCTTGGTCCATGCTGTTAGTTTTCGGATTCTCTCAGTACGCCTAATATGTTCACTTTCTTCATCCCTATTCCAGTTGGCATCAGGAGTAGGAAAATGTCCTTTATCAAATGGAGCTTCTCCAAAGTCATATCTAGCAGACGCAAGACACTTGCATCCCATATATGTCCATCAGACAGTTCATATGTGTATGGTCCTTGCTGTCGTCTCACTTCAAGTGGTGTAGTAAGTTGTCCTAGTTTAAGTATTCCTGGTTTCTTAATTCTGACTAAAAACCAGGCTGAAAGTGCACTTCTCTTGCACCACTTTCTGTCAGTATATGTCTTGCATTTGGTGTGTTGACGTTTCACAATGTCAGCAGTAGATGATTTTTGCAGGAACAGCATTTTGTGAAAATTTGATGTCTGCAACATGTAACTTAGTGTGCATCTGTCTGCCATGTAATAATTCAGGTGGAAATGCTTGGGTTGTTGCATGTCACGTTGCTCTGTAGTTATGAAGGATATCTGTTGTAAATACTTTCCAAGATTTCCCAGTACGATTTGCTGTCTGTTGTCCTTCATTCAGACTTCTTTTGATTCCTCAATTTCTCCATTTGCTTGTGGGTAATACACTGAAGATCTCCTATGCACAATATTGCTCTCTCTCAGAAAGAAGTCAAACTCAGATGAGACAAACTGAGGTCCATTGTCTGATGTTAACTTATTTGTATTACCTTCTCTGCTGAAGACTGTAGACAGAAATGTTATTACTGTAGCTGATGTTATGTGAGAAATAAATGCAAATTCAGGCAATTTACTGTAGTAGCACTGTATTCTAGGTATGTCATGGAGTATAGAAGACATCAGTCTTTGAAAATAACTTGGTGCTGAAGCCAGTCCATAAGGTACATGCTTCAACTAGAACAAACCATAATGGGTGATAAATGAATTGAGATCTCTGCTTTCCTCATGCAGTAATGCTTGATGATAAGCACTCTGAATATCCAGGGTGGAAAAGAATTTTGCTCCTCAGAGTTCTGATTATCCATAAAAACTGCTTTATTAGGTTCATGGAGATAAACACACAATCGAATATCTCCAGTTTTCTTCATTGTTACAACTATTGGTGAAATCCATTCATAGGATTCAGATTTTTCAATCACATCTTGCTCTACCAGTTTCTTTAGTTTCTGTGTTTAGTCTCCCTTATAGAGTAGGGCAATCGCCTCAATTTCTGGTGTACTGATCTTACACCTGGTCTCAACTTAACTTTGTGCACAAAGTTCTTTGCACAACCCAGTGTTGCTTTGTGGTGAACATTTTAGACACAGGCTGTGTGGAAGGCACTGGTGCTGTAGTAATGAGACAATCAACTAATTGTAGGTTTAATGCAGCAAATAGATCCCTTCCAAGTATAGATTTATTCTTATTCAAAATGTAAACGTCACATTTTGCAGTATTTGATTCAAATTGTACAGTCACTGGAAAGCAGCCAAGCATAGGTATTGGATCTTTTAAGTAACTGACCAGTCTCAGGGCAGATGCAACAAGTGTATTTTTTGTAAAGTATGTCAAGAAAATATCCTTTGGTAGTATAGAAACAGCTGAACCTGTATCAAGCATCACGTTAATGGAGTGCCCCTTGTCAGCAGAAGCAGTACTGACACTGACAGAGCATATAAACTTGTCTGGAATAAATATACCAGCTTTATCCACACTTAACACTGTATCATTCGTAGTAGTGACTTCATGAACATCGTTAGCAGAAATACAACAGATTTTAGTAAAATTAGCTACATTTGAGCATTTGCAGCACTGTACAGCTTTTGCAGGACATGTAGCATAATTTGTAGTGTGTTGAGTTGAACCACAGTGAAAGCAGTATTTTTTATTTGTATTTGCTGCATGGTTTTGCTGTGAATCTCTTTCCTTAGCACTGTATTTTGCTTGTGACTAGTGATGGGCGAATTTATTCGCCAGGGGCGAATTCGCTGCGAATTCCCGCGATTCGCAGCTGGCGAATAAATTCGCGAAACGGCAGCAAAAATCCGCCATAGAAAAATTTGCCAACAAAAACGAGTCGCGCGTCGTTTTTGACGCGGCGCCGAAAACGACACACGCGCGCCGAAAACGACGTGACGCGTCGGAAACGACGCGCGCCGAAAACGTTGCGCGACTCGTTTTGCGAATTTTTCACCAATTCGCGGATTTCTCTGGAAATTAGCGAATTTTTCGGCAAAGCGAAACGCGTGAGTTTCGCCCATCACTACTTGTGACTGTGCATTATTGGGCCACAGTACTGGATTCACAATTTATACATTCCCAGCAGTTCCCTGACTGAGAGTTTTAGCCTCTGCCACTGCTATTTCAATTAGGCTAGCAACTGTTATAGCCTTTGCAAGGGTTAAATTCTGCTCTAGGATCAGTCTCTCTTTAATGTGTGGTGAATTTTGTTTTTTCCACTATTTGGTCTCTTAGCATTTCATCTGTTAGATTCCCAAAGTCACAGGTAATATCCAGCTCTCTGAAAGCTGATACAAATTGTTCTGTGGATTTACCATTACCTTGTCCATGTTGGCGGAGTTTATATCTTTCAGCAACGACATTTACACTTGGCATGAAAAAGTTTATAACAGTAAGTGCAGTTTCATAAGTCTCATCAGGTAATGGTAATGTATAGAATATACACAGTCCCTCTGCTCCCAAGCAGTGAATAAGTAATGCAAGCTTTCTAGCAGCAGAAATCTCCCCTTTGTCAGCAGCAATCATGTAATTGTCATGCATCCGTATCCAACCAGTAAAAGTTATGGTAGGCTCACTAGTGGTTGGGAGAAAAGCTGCAGGCTGCTGCAGAGGTAGAAGAGACATCTCATCACCAATTTGTTGTATTTTGAAAGCTGAGAATGAGTATAGTATAACAGTACTTTATTAGCAGGCTCATGCAGCCATTACACAACAGTAAAATCAACTCTAGCACCTTAAGCAGTATAGAAAGTACTGTGTATTCACAGTATAACTCATGTGCCCAGTGACATCTACAGGCCATTTGTATAAACACCACAATAATGAATAAGAATATGAAAGCACCTAGCATATACTGTAAATCAAGTTTGACCATTGAGGGTTGATCACTGTATTTGTACTGGGATGGGTGGCAGGATTGTTCCATTGGACTTATGGTTTTCTATCACTAGGATAGATTCTATATAAATGAACACAAGTAACAGTAGGATTGGGAGACTACATTCTAATGCAAACATTCTAAAGCACATTCTTTGCTTTGGTATTCTAAGTATTTAAATAAGAGTATTTTAAAGTATTCTAGTCAGCCCAAATGCCATTTCCTAGGAAGGAGATTGGACTATGGACATCTGGCCAACAACAAAGGGTCATTCAAGGCCATCACTGGGCAGGCGAAAGTGAATGGGTGGAACAAATGAGGAGCTATAGGATTCCTTTCAGATACAAGGTGAACAGAAGACCGTTTCTTTCCACCTACAGTATGTACAGTATGTTTTCCGCATTGTTAGTGTTTGGTTTAAAGAACGTCTTGTGATTGTCTGTTATTTATAAAAGCTGTGAGCTAATATTCATCAAACCTGGTAGTCTTGAGACGTTACTTTGCAATGAAGATTTGGTAGTCAGCACTCAAAAGAGATTTGGCTGTTTTCTGGGAATGGTTTGACCTTTGGTGGTCATGATTGGTCACTGGTTGGGGCACAGTTTGATCATTATATACCTCTTAAACCATTTGATTATTAGGAATAACTGCTGCCAATAAATCCCTTTCTGACTTCATACAATGGTTGCAACCACTTAACATGATCATATTACCAGTATTGCTAAGCAAGTTCCTGTATTCCAAAAAACCCTGTTGCTCACCAGAGAAATGCAAGTCCATATAAAAAGGAGCAATTTGCATGGAATGCACCTGACCTACAGTGCAATTCAAAATATTATCCCACATACAGTACAACCATCTATCATGTGACCGATAATTATGTTATTCCTCTCCATTGTTAACATTGAGGTGGTTATTTATTAAAGTCCGAATGCCAAAAACTCAAAAAATTCAACGTTTTTTTTACTCTAAAATATAAATTTTTAATGGAAAAAATTATTTTTTCGAGATTTATTATACCCCGAGGATGCAAAAAGTCCTAAGCAGAAAATCGGCCATCTCAGACCTGCTGAGATTTTATATAAGTCATTGGTAAAAGTCCCTATCCTATTTGGAAGTTTCTGTGGTCTGTGAAAATCCAACTATTTTAGGCTTTTCAGGAAAAAGCCAGAAAAAAATTGAGCCTCTTGGGGAAAAAAAAATCTCTTAATTTTTCTCCGATCTGATTAAATCAAGCTTTTTTACTAATAAGGATTCTGGTTTTGGATGTGGATTCCAGTTTGGTTGGACTTTTTTTTATAAAATCATAAAAAAATTGATTTTGATAAATAACCCCCTAAATGTTTTATTTGTGTTGTAGGGTCACAATTTGCTATGCTTACCCACAGTAAACAGAATACAGTACAGTGACCTTGGTCTAACCATTTCTTTGTTTTGCAAGAAAGATCATTATTATGCATTCTCAGCACCTTGCTTCAACTGTGTTGCGTTTGTCTGTAAAATCGAGAGCAGAGGATCACTCTAGGAACAACATCTGACATCTGAGCTTGAAAACTTATTTCTTTGTCTGCAAAGCTGTAAATTGCTTTTGAGAACATTTTAATAACATTTAAACAAAAGTTACAATTGTTTGTTCCACATATTCTATGCCTATGCAGTCTATGCATGCCAAAGAATTTCAAATAAATGTAAAATGCTGAGCACTATCTAAGTAGAAAAGTAGAAAAACTTCTTCATAATACTAGAGCATCAACAGTACGTTTGGTATATTTTGGTATATGTATCAGTACAGTTATATTTATTCATGAATTAAATATAACTGTACTGATATATATATATACCAAACGTGTGTTATTCAATGTTGGAATGGCTCATACATATGCTTTAAACCATACAACTTGTATACTGAATATTGCTTATTATGTGAACTGTTGCATATGCATATGATGAAATGTCTATTGCTGATATCACTTGTGCTAGTGATTCTTGAGAAAGGGACAGGAGCTCCGAAATGTTGCACGTTGTTTGCCGGAAATTGATAAAATTGTTTTGCTTTACCGACACGTATGGTCTGGACTTTTTTGGTGAGACATATTATACATCAATGTAGGTAAATACACTATGCAGTCTTCACGTCACATAATTATTTAAGAAACGTCTTCAAAGGGATTAAAAATAGACAAACAAATTGAGGTCTTGTAGAAATAGACGTGTCATTTTCAGATTGCTGAGGCTGATTAAGCCACTAACTGCATTGGGAAGAGAAATGGGAGATATTTACTCATATGGCAAATGACTCATGATACATTGCGCATAATTAAACACTTCACCTGTGCTAATGCCCTTTACATTGCCTAGAAAAAAAAACTCATTTGATTTGTTTTTCTACAATGAGAAATTGCTGGCTTTGCCTCTAATGCAATTCTTGAATTCAGCCAGCTGTTTTTGCTGATGCTCCATACCGTACATTCCTAACTGTATGTTTCTGAGGCCACAGAGGGCTTGATTCTAATTTAGAGACTGCTGTCACTTTACTCTTTGTTGTTAATGCCCATTTATTTTATCTTTGTTAATTAAAATGGAAAAAGAAAAAAAATGAAAAGAGGTGTAACTAATAAAAAACCAGAACTCTTTGAAGGTTTACAAATTGCTGCATAGCTTATTCACACAAACACATTCTCCTATTCAATGTAACTGATGGAGTCACAGTGTGGCATGAATTTTTACTATTGAGTGCTGTTCTTATATATACAAGGCAGCTGTTATCTTGTGTTTCCAAGGGGATGATATCACTCCAACTTGCAGTGCAACAGTAAAATGTGACTGACCTTTATCAGAGCACAAGTCCCATTACTGGGGGAACCTGGCAAATTGACAGTATGTCTATCCCCAAATCAGATTTCAAAAGTAAATATTAAAAAAATGGTTTGCTCTTTTGAAAAACAGATTTCAGTGCAGAATTCTGCTGGAGCAGCACTTTTTTAAACACTTTAATAGATACATTACAGACAATAATGAGTTTATTAATACTTTTTGTCTGAAATAAAAACATGTTTGTACATTTTTCTAATAGCAATTATTGACTCTAAGGGCAGACAAGTAAATTTAATGAGCTATTGATACCAAACTTTGAAAAACTGAGATCATGCTAATATAGCGCTATAGTAAATTGAGTGCACCTTTCTCTGACTATAAGCTCCACTCCCAATATATTGCTCCAGATGAGACCTTAAAACTTAGGGATTAAGCCCTCGCAACGAGGTGGATGCAGGGTGTAGTGCAACTGTAACTGTATTGAGGGTGCGAAGATTTGGGCGCCAGTGGTTCTTATAACTTAACAATAGAACATATTTATTGAACAGACAATCCACACTGGAGTGTACAGCAATCCCATCAGCACATACAGGATCAACAGTGGATAGGCAATACTCACAGCACCTTTGGTCAGTGACTGTCCCCTTCACACATGGGAGACAATGTATATGCAGCATTGAGGAGGTATACCCAGCTTTGAGCCTTTTCCCTAATTGGAACCTGAGGAGATACTTCTAATCCTAGGTCCCTACTCTGGGCAATTAGTACCTGGGATCTTAATCGCACTCACAATCCTCGTAGGAGCCTCAAACTGCTCAGCTAAATAATCCTAGCTATCTATCACTCCTAGAGTGATCTATAACTGTGAGTAGCCTATCCTATTCTAGAGCTGACCTGTCTAGGTTCCACTCGAGCTCTGCCTGCCTGCTCAGGCCAGAGCCAGCACAAGATGGGCACTGAAAGCATGGCTTACAATGCTTTTATACTTTAGCACAGTGATATCTACTGGTCACTGTGAGTAACAGCAAGGGGCATGGACTATAGCAGGAATAGGAAACAGTTCCCTCTCCTTACTGTATTTTAGGACCCACTTAGGTGTCCATAACACTTGGGGACTGCCTGCTAAATATACACTGGGAGGTTAATTTACCAGTCCCCTACACTAATTTTAATTAATTCTTATAAAACGTGTATTTCATTTCAAAATTGCTTTTAAAATGATCTGAAACAAGTGTTTTGTTTTAAAGTACAGGGGTGGACTGGGCTTGGACACTGGGAAAAAATGTGCAGACTCCAGTCTCCCAATTCCGTTGCCACCAACCTTCCTTCCCAGCTCCAGTTGCACCTGTAAGAAAGAAAAATGTAGGCAGGGCCCAGAGGGTTGTTGCAACTGGGGCAGGTGGGCCTTGCGACTGGGGCAGAAGGCAGAAGGGGGCTTTTGTGACTGTGGTGGGGAACCCTGGTAAGGGTGTGGGGGCCCCTCAGGCAGCAGTTCCACTGGGCCCCAGGGACCCCAGTCTGACGTTGTTTAAGTATGCGACACAGTAGACTTAAGAACAGTTGGAGAACTGGTTGTCCCAAATAATTTCTTGGCATACCCCAGATATCTACATTCCTGGACTGGGTCTCAATATGTTAATATATGTTGAATCTATTCAAACGAAAAATTAAAAAAAAATTTGATGGTTGAAGTTTTTTTAACTTCGAAATTCGACCCTTGATAAATCTGCCCCTAGAATACAACTCAAAAAATCTTAATATCTATGGAATTGCGAGAAATCATTTGGGATAAGCAGTGCCCCATCTGTAGGCAAGCAAAATTTTAGCATTGTTCCAAGTGGAATGTGACACGTGAAAGTGCAACTACCAGTGTTCTATTTACAAGCTAAATTTCTTTTAAAATGGATTCTGTCATGATTTTTATTTCTAAATTACACTGTTTACACTGCAAATAATTCATGCTAAGTGTGCGGGTGGGAGGTGATATCATTCCAATTTGCAGTGCAGCAGTAAAGAGTGACTGAACTTTACCAGACCAAAAGCCACTTGACTGTGGGTACCTTAGAAAAGGACAATATGTCTATATTTCAAAATTAATATTAAAAAATCAATTTGCTCTTTTGAAAAATGGATTTCAGTGCAGAAGTTTGCTGGAGCACCACTATATATATATATATATATATATTTTTGATCTGCGCTGGGTTTCAGGCGTTAACCCAAACATTTTGGGGTTTTCAGGGAAAAATCAGTAAAGTAAGTTGCAGAAGCATTCAATAAATCAACCCAAAACACATTCCTAAAAGAGTATAATACACTGGCACTTTGCTATTTTGTATAAAATATGCCTCCTTTAATTTGGAGGGTTTGAACTTGATGGACTTTGGCCTTTTTTCAACCCAAATGAATTATGTAACTACAGAATATCTACAAAATATAACTAAAATATGTTAGGGAGATGCTAGAGATATAACTGCTGCTAATATATACTTGAAAAACATGAATGTCCCCACAAGCATATCCACATGTGCACATAACACATTTACACAGTCAGTCCTAATTAATGTCAAACAAGCAGGGGATCGACCTCTATGACAAATGGCATCATCCAACTCTATTAGTGGCGCTTCTACCAAAATGACAAATAAAGGAACTGTAATTCTCACATTTAGTGATAAAACCAATGAGTGATAAAAGTATAAAGTGTAAAACACTGGTGTGAAGAACAAATCATTTTACAGTTTTCTTGGGCTTTCTGCACCTGTTTCCTCATGAGAAATAATCAGCACAAAAGAACCAGTGGATAAACCATAGTGGATTAAGTATAAAGCCTAAAATACTGGTCTGAATAACATAATTATACAATTTTCATGGGCTTTCTTAACCCATTCTCCAAGAGAAATAATCAGTACGACAGAAATGGTGGATAAACCAGAATGGATTAAAGGCTTTAGAAAGCTCCTACTGATGTTTCATTCATCATTTGATGAGCACATATACTGTATGTCCGTGAAACTGCAAGTGAAATTCTATTATACTATCATATAAATGCATGCTACACTATGAGAGTGTGCCCTCTTTACTTTTTCATTAAATATAATTGAATGGCATGGCAAAAAACAGATTGGAAATCATTACACATCTCCATTTGTTTTCTTTGGGTCTAGTGAATATTGAAAGTCAATGTATCCAGCTGGGAGACCAGGTGATATCAATAATTTCTCTATTCATTTTAAAATTGGGTAAATTATTTAAATCTTCTCACCTTCCATATATCAATTTGCGTGGAATACAACTTATTTGTGAAGCTTTTATTTAAATGATATATTTATGATTACATATACTGTTATCCAGAATATATATTTCTGTAATTTGGATCTTCATATATTAAGTCTACTAGAAAATCATGTAAACATTAAAAAATAAATAGTAGGCTGGGTTTGCATTCATTGTGGATTAATTATATCTTAGTTTGGATCAAGTACAAGATACTGTTTTAATATTACAGAGAAAACAGAAATCATTTTAACAAATTTGGATTATTTGGATAAAATTTAGTCTTTGGGAGACAGCCTTTCCGTAATTCAGAGTTCTCTGGATAACAAGTTTCTGGATTGTGGATCCCATAAATGTATATATTGTGATATTCTGGTAGCGAAGATCAGAGCCATGGTACAATTTTCTGCACAGAGAATGGAGACTGACACCACCTTTAAGTTTGAATGCAGCTTTCCTGACTTTTTTTTGGCACAAATGAAGTAAATTTTCACTGGCTGTAACTGGAGTTAGTCTCACACTAGAAAGTGGGTATGGTGGAAGCCCAGGAGGAGCCATAAACAATGATAATGAATAGCTGTTTTAATGGCAACAGAAGATAACAAGAACACTGGAACAAGGATTCCAGGAATACAGGAACAAAGAACATAGGTCATCCAGGAACTAACAAAATACATTCAATGACTCAGCCCTGAGCAAAGCTCAGGGCAGAAAATTGGGAATAAGGAACACAAGAGGGAAACGAGGTGGGTGGAGAACAGGGAGAACAAGCAGATATACAGAAACATAAATGAAGAAGTCTGGAATAGCCCCAAGAGCCTCCAATGGCTTACGTGGTAAGTGGACTGAGTGTCCATAACAGCACAAACAAGAGTTTGAGCCCTGGGCTGGTCCTTACGTTGGCTTCACTTAAGCTTCACATTAGCATTAACAGTCCCACTTCCACACCCTCACTGGTGTTAACATAACTTATGGTTTTCTTGGACCACAAATCCCAGAATCCTTTCTGGATACACCTTTCTACTGGGAGCATTTTCTCTTTTCCTCTCCTCAGTCCTTTCAGAGCTCTCTCCAACACATGGAGACCCACTCTTTCTTCACAGCTGTACACAGGCACCTTCCTTCACTCAAGTAGGTCCTCATATGGCCCCTCACTCTCCTTCAGCTCCAGGAGGTATCCAGGGGAAGAAGCCACCCTGAGGTGTTGCTCCCCACCTCCTTTTAACTACAGCTCTCTTGTAGCTTAATTACTTAACTGCCTCTAGCTTGGCAGCTGAAAACAACCTAATGGAGCAAGGAATGGAAGCCCACCCTGTTCTCTTCCATTCACTCTAGGGACCCGCTATCCAGCTTGTCCTAAACTGGAATAGAATATATATATATATATATATATATATATATATATGGGGGAAGAAATTAATGGTGGTAGCCAGAATGGTTCCAAGAAAACTGCACAGAAGACAGTACCATCATCTAAAGTATTGTCAGTTTAATAGCAAAGGGTATTATCACTCATATCTTGTATGAGATAACATAAGTTATGCTTACAGGGTCTGAAAACTGTGGTTTTAGTATTGGTGCAAGCTGTAACTTCTGCTGAGGGTAACATACAACATTTTGGGTCTTTCTACCATTTTATCAAACCCTTTATGCAAGATCATGGATTCCCTCACCTGTTGTCCCCTGTCATTGAGTCTTCCAGATATCCTTTTGAACATACAAAGAGCGCAACAATTCAGGATATTGTGGAATTTGGAATAAGTCCATTTTTAGACTGGTATCTAGATTGGGATGAAGTTGAACTTTTTTTTACAAATACTTGCATTGCACAAATATTTATATAAAAAAATTCCAAAAATAACAGACTGATATGAATATATTTTTGTAGAAGATGTAAATAAAGTAAACTATAAAAATACATCTTGTTAAGAGATTTTATTGGTGGAATTTGGAAAAGAGCTAGACTGGTCCAGCTTAATATGCTTTCCATACTGTTCCCTATAAATTAAGAATAAAGCTTAGAAATGACAAGTCCATTTCTGCTCAGTGCCGAGAAATGAATAAAACTTTATCTCCTTTCATCTCAACGGCAGCTATTTTTCCTTTACATCATTTATTACAGAAAAAGAAGCCTTTATAATACAATTTTAAGGTAGTGTATCGAGTACTCGAACACAAAACACCGCCTTCTGTTTTTGGCTGATTCTTTGTCAAAAGAACATCAGTTGCAAATTAATATTCAACCTTCATTTTTTTTGTTTTTTATTTGCTTCAGCCACATGAATCAACAGAAATTCAATCTTATGAACATGCTCATCTCCTTGATGCTTCAGATGATATGTGTTTTGTTGAACCTGTCCCCAAAGATATACAAGTTGTGAAAAAAATAAATAATGATGAGTGTTGTAGCAGGGCCCGGGCTTTTTCAGCTTTGCAAATGCAAACTGTGCAGGAGAGAAAGGTCATATCAGGACATGGAAGGAATAACTACACAAGGAGAAGAAGAAGTATTGAGAAATGTCCCACAAGAACCTTTGTACAAATATGAGACACAAATCATGATTTAAACATGATTTTGAATAACTGTAGAAAGTGTTTTGGGGTTGAGCATTGTTTCCTTGTAAGTTTTATTTGTACCAGGTCACTGTCTGTTTGTAGGTTTGTATGTCCTCCCTCTTTCTGCATACCCAGGTTGCTTTACACATTCCCAAAATATTTAGGTTTAGGTTAATTTGCTCCTGATAATAATGTGTCTGAATGTGACAGGCACCATAGATTGAGGCATAACCTAAATTCGACAAGATAAAGAAAGAGTGAGGACATTAAAGAAAAGGAGGTGTAAGGAGAGTCTTGGAATGCAAGTACATATAATGAATTGAGTGAATTCATGCAATGACTGCATCGGCATATGGGTGTAATGATAATCAACTCCTTAGGCCTTTTCTTAAAAGATTCTCATCTGAAAGATTGCCTCTAAGGGGCAGATTCTAAGGGCCGAATTTTCGAAGTGAAAAAACTTTCGAAATTGACTCTCAACGTTTTTTTAAAGGGCTTTTTCAATCGAAAATGGACCTATTTTGAATCAAAATCCTTTCAATTCTTAGGACATAGAAAAATAATCCTCCACCTCGCTATAATGGAGATCAGATGGAGATGTCAGATGTTCAAGTTTCAACCCTCAGTACTTCAGTGAATGTGCCAAGGTGGGTTATGTGACATCACGTTTAGAGGGTAAACCGCTCGAGTGGGCAACGTCTCTGGGAGAAGAATTCTCCATTGACCCATAATGACAATGCATTTCTCCAGGTTTTCCGTACTTTGTTTGATGCCCCGGGTCGGGTCGCTAATGCCTCATCCGGGCTCCTGCAAATCCGACAGGGAGGTAGCAGTGCCAGTGAGTATGCTATTGATTTTAGAACCTTAATGGGTGAGACTAATTGGAATGATAAGGCATACAAGGCTGTCTTCTACCAAGGCCTCTCCACCCATCTGAAAGACATTTTAATTTCCAGAGAACTACCTGAGTCATTAGAAGATTTAATTGCACTCACCATCAAGGGGGACATGCGTCTCAGAGAGCTCAGCTTTCCAAAGAACGCAGCAAGAAATTCCAGCCCATACTGGCTCCATGCTTCCAAAGACCTCCTTTGCCTGCTTCACCCCATCAACCTCTAGTCTTTCCCCTGGAAGAGTCTATGCAGATCAGAAGGGCAAGTCTCTCCAAGCAGGAAAAACTACAAAGACATTTGGCTGGCTTGTGGCTTTATTGTGGTGGCCAGTATCACTTTGCCAATCCCTGTCCTCTGAAACCTTGAAGTTCCTCTTGTCAAGGTAGAACTGAGGTGTCTCATGTGGGCAGCATTACACCTGTTCCTCAAGAAAATGATCACAGGTTTCTCTTACCCTTGCAGATCTATATGACCACTGAAACTATTGACGGTTCTGCCTTCCTTGATTCCGGAGCTGGAGGGAATTTTATAGATGCTTCCTTTGCTCAATAAATGGGTATCCCTCTCTATCCTTTATCTTGCAGGTTTATGTCATTGATGGCAGACCTCTATCAACAGCGATAATCTCCAAAACAACGGGAGAATTACCTGTGCAGGTTGGGACCTTGCTTAAAGAAAGACTTTTGTTCCTGATTATTACCTGCCCATCCGCTCCTGTGGTGTTGGGGGTTACCTTTGCTTACACAATCCATCCATTGACTGGTCTGCTAACCAGATTTCCCATTGTAGCCTTTTTTGTCAAAAGAACTGTTTAATGGCCAAGCCCGTCCACCGGGTATCCCTCACTGCTGCAGAGCAACAATCTTTGCACACTGTGTACAAACACTTTGCGGACTTCTGCAAGAAGTCTGCTGAGACTCTTCCCCCTCATCATTCCTACAACTCTCCCATTGAGCTTCTCCCCAGTATCATGCCCCCCAGGGGGCGTACCTATCCCTTGTCTCCTGCCGAAAATTCCATGATGAAGGAGTATATCCAAGATAATCTCCAGCGAGGATTCATCAGACCCTCCTCCTGCCAGGGTGGGATTCTTCTTCATAGAAAATAAGGATGGAGGTTTGCATCCCTGTATTAAATTACAGGGGCCTCAATTAGATCACAGTGAAGAACCGATATCCACTACCCCTTATCTTGTAGCTATTTGACCAAATCAGAGGGGTGAAGATTTTTACTAAGTTGGATCTCTGAGGAGCGTACAACCTAATCTGCATCCAAGAGGAGGACAAATGGAAGACGGCATTCAACACTAGAGATGGGCACTATGAGTACCTGGTCGCTTCGGTCTCTGCTACTCCCCCACTGTCTTCCAAGAATTTATGAATGACATCTTCAGAGATCATTTGTGGCAATCTGTAGTCGTGTCCTTAGATGACATTCTCATCTTCTCCAGACTTGGAAACTCATCGAACCTGGGTGAAGGAGGTGCTCTCTCATCTGAGACACAATTCCCTTTTTGCCAAGTTGGAGAAGTGTGTCTACAACATTCCCAAGATTCCATTCCTGCACTACAATATCTCTCATGAGGGGTTGGAGATGTATCCTTCCAAGGTCACAGCTATCCAAGACTGGCTTCTCCCCACAAGTATCAAGGTCATCTAAAGATATGTTGCTTTCACTTACTATTATTATTAACATCGTGAGGTAATTTCGAGCGACTTTAGAAAACGCTGCGCCACGTGTGAATAGGCGCAGGCAACTTTTAATTTTAGCGGGCACGAGACTAGGGAGATTAGTCGCCCCAAAGAAGCAGCCTGAATCTTCCCTTGTGGACTATCCCTTACCAATTTATCAAAGGGTTCATCTGTCGTATTGTTCCTATTTTGTCTCTCATCTGGAAGGGAGGGAAACCTAATGCCTGGCCCCCTCATGCTCTGGAAGCTTTCCAGTCCTTGAAAAAATTGTTTGCTTTGGCTCCTGTTCTTCGACATCCTGAAAAAAAAGGTTCTCTCCTGCAGAGCAAAATTACGGCGTGGGGAATCGTGAGCTTCTGGCAGTGAAACTCGAGGAGTGACATTTCTTGGAAGGAGCCGCTCATCCTGTGACCATTTACACCTATCACAAAATCCAAGAGTTTATCCAGACTCTCAGAGACTGAACTTGATTTTCATTTCATCCTTACATTTCACCCTGGCTCCAGAAACTGTAATGCAGGTGCCCCATCCAGAAGTCTATCCCTGGGCGGAATTTGCTCACCACAATTCTTGCCATGCCTCCACTGGTAGATCGCCATTCTTGACCATCTATGGACAACATCCTCAAGCTTTCCATCAGAACTTCCTCTTGTCTGATGGTCCAGCAGCTGATGATCATGCAGCCCACATGGCCATGTGTCGGCTACCAAAACCAACTTAGAGAAAAGTTCCTTGTCCCACAAGAAGAGCATGAGGGGGCCAGGCATTAGCTTCTGGCAGTGAAACTCGAGGAGTGACATTTCTTGGAAGGAGCCACTCATCCTGTGACCATTTTCACCTATAAAAAAACCCAAGAGTTTATCCAGACTCTTAAGAGATTGAATCCCTGTCTGGCCTCGTTGGCCACTCTTCTTCACTCGATTTTCATTTTGTCCTTACATATCGCCCTGGCTCCAGAAACTGTAAGGTGGATGCCCTATCCAGAAGTATTCTCCCTGAGGAGGGCATCAGTGAAGACCATGAACCAATTGTTCCTCCCACAAAGATCATTGCTTCCCTATTTCCACAACTGGCCAGCCAGATCTTATATGCCCAGTCATCTGCTCCTGCTGATACTCCCATTGGTATGGTTTACATGCTACCTGAACTCCCCATACCCAACAAAGCCACTGTTCCAAGCAAGCTGGACATTCAGGTACTCAAAAGACCTTTGAGCTTGGCAGTCGACTCCTTTAGTGGCCTGCCTTACGGCAGGATGTGAAATACTTTGTGGCAGCCTGTTCCATCTGTGTCTTGTCTATGTCCAGCCACTCTTGCCCTAGTGCGTAGTAACAACCTCTGCGTATTCCTTCTCCTCATTGGACTCATTTAGCTATGGACTTTATTGTCGAATTACCACCTTCCAAGGGGAACACCATGATATGGGTGGTTATTGACTGCTTTAGCAAGATGGTGCACTTCCTAAGAAGTCATGTATCCCTCAGGATTAGTCATCTGATCTACCCCTGGGTGAGATCCCTTTAAGAGATCATACATGGTCTGGCAATGATTTTTTTTACGCTGGGTCTCTTTGTAAGCAAAGTCGCCTTACACCTAATCATACTTGCCCTATAAGGGATATCAACTGCCAATACAACATAAATTAACAAAAAATAAATAAAAAGAAATGTGATTGTTATGACAGTGATATATACTTGCTTAGTGGCTGGGCATTATTTTTAGCTTAATTTGGAGCAACTAACATGTTAATTTATATGTTCAAAAGTTTTTTACAAAAAACAAGTTGTTTTTATAGTTCACTAATCCATCGAAATCAGTTGGCCTCTATTGCTGAATGTCAAGTGCAGACAATGTGAAAGGAATAGTTATTATGTTAATACAAATAAAGTGCCTGCAATTTTCTATTCATGGATGCTGAAAAGGCATTTGATCAACTTAATTGGACTTTTATGTTCATTATGTTGGAAACATTAGGTTGTGATAATAGGATCATACATTCCATTCAATCTCTTTGTTCTCCTTCTACAGGAAAGCTACTCTGATCCAGTCTCCTTTGCTAGTATTTTCATTGAGTACCTTTTTGCAGCTGAGACAGGGAACAGTCCAAATCACAAATTAATGATATGTAATACTATATGATGAGCCATATAACCTTAATTTATATTTCTACATTCAGATAGTGGTTTTATGGATCTATGCACCTGACTGCTCACATTAAGCTGGTTATATACTAAAATCCAAAAAATTACTATTTACGTAAAATCACTTAAACCAAACTCCCATTCAAATTTTTACCCTAATCATCACTAAATCAATAAATCTTCCAATTGTAAATGGGGCATCTCATTGACTGCTACATGACCTCTGCAGGTTTGATATTTTTAGCAGCATCAGGGTTTAATAAATAATTTTGTTTCTCCAAAAAATGGTGTACTCCTCTTTAAAGGGGACCTGTCGTGAAGAGCAGTATGGAAAGTGAAAGATAGGATCTGCCCTGCCTCAAGGTTTAAGGTATGGAGGAGTGGCAGGCAATATTTGATTGACAGCTCAGGTTTTTAAATACCTTTATAACAGGCATGGGTGTTTCAATAATAAAGATTTCCCATGCCATCATTCACCCATGGGTTAATTCCTCCCTGCAGGCCAGCGGACATGACCAATGGATAGGAGTGCTGTGTTAGAAGAAACAAAGCTATGAAAACTGGACATGGTAAGGGTCCAAGGAGCTCCCCTTTTCTCACACGGTGATATACACTAAGGGGGTTATTTCTATTAAAAAATTCAGACCAACTCTAAATTGCCGATTGGACCTTATTTATCATAGAAAAAGCTTGCTAAAATCAGTTCGGACAAAACATCCAGATTTTCCAGTCAATAAGCCAGATTTTCCCACCAAAATGGGACCTTGCTATTGACTTGTACAGGATATGCAAGCTTTGCAGATGAATTGATCCTTAGTTATCAAGTAAGATGTTCAACTTCAGAGTAAGGTACCACCAGGCCTTCAGGACACTCACAAATTTGAAGATAGCACTCTGGAGAACCAATTTCTGTAGTCTGTAATTACTTTATTTGAAAAATGCACAATATGTTTTGAATCAGGTGATCCTTCCTCAGGTGCCCATATACAGGACCCTGACAGCTTGGAGATGGTGGATTTTCGGATTCAGACTTTTTCCATCCTCGGGTTATAATAAATTTAAAAAAAAAATTAATTTAAGTCCTATTTTATACTAAAGAATCACAATATTTTGGGGAATTTTTGCATTTGGTTTTTAATAAATAACCCTCTTAATTGTGGAAATAAAATTTTGCAGTTGTGGATAATGCTCATTGTTTGTGCATTGGGACATAATTGAGAGAAGTCCTGGTGCATTATCTAGGCGTGGGAGAGACTGGTCTGTTTGAAAGTCTTGCAAAAGCCATTTGATAGCTCCATATTTCCTATTGGTCTTTTAGACAGGTATTTTTCTCTTTCAATGAAGTGTGTGTCCCAATTTTAAATTTCAGCTTTCTGCTTGGTTCACCTACAGTATATATATCTTAGGAAATATTACAAAAACACATAATAAACTATAATAAACTGATTTTACTGACATCAGTTTTGGCTACTTGCACATGTTGTGATACCACAGATGAAACTTTTATCAGGTGTAAGCCCTCAGAGCGAGGTGGAGGAAGGGTGTAGTATAACTGTAACTTGGTGCTATTTCACACAAATTGGGTGCCAGTGGTTTTCTTTAATGATTGAACCAAACTATGTTTATTTAACAGTGAACATATCCTCATGGGGATCATAAAGAGAGCATACAGCGAACATAATATACAGACAGCATGTACTCCCAGTACCACATATGAGCTCAATCCCCTTTGGCACAGACTCAGGTCAGGGAATGGATGCGACAGGTACAACCAGGTTCCAGGCTTTATCCTAAACGCAGAGTATCCCTATTTCCCTGAACTTAAACACTTAGTCCCTGCTTCTGGGTAATTTGTATCCGGGATCTTAATCCCTCTATTTCTCCTGGCGGAGCTTGAGCTCAACTACCTATCCTTTCTATCACTCCTAGGGACAGATTCACTAAAGTGCGAAGCGTCTAACGCTAGCGCTAATTCGCCAGTGTGACGTCATTTCACAACTTCGCAAATTCACTAACACGGACTCTGGCAAATTTTCGCTAGCGAAGTAGATAGACTTGCACAACTTTGCACCCTTTCGCACTTTAGTGGATTTGCGTAGCATCGGTGAAAATTTGCCTGGCAAAGTGCGGCAAACGTTAGCAAAGGCAACGCTAGCACATTTAGTGAATTTGCCCCATGTTGTCGGACATTTGAAAACATCAAGGAAAATGAACAGTGATATTGTTTGCGCTTCTGGTTTGTTGAATGTCATGACTTCCCCTTTAGAAGTATTCTAAGCTCCCCTTTTCTCAAAACAACTTGAGTGCTTTTTATATAGACTCTCCTGTCCAAGCCCTATAAGATGAGTAAGACAACCAGTGCCTGTTGAACAAACTAAGGCCCTGCCAGAATGTCTTTGAGAACTTTAATGAAGGCAGAGTGTGTCCCGTGACTTTGCTTGCTGGTATGCTATATTTGTTTGCCATTCATCTTGGTCAGTTTTACTGACTCATGTGGTCTCAAGAGCATTGTTGCATAGTTATAAATGTCCAGCTAAAATCAATTTCCCAGGCAGTTCTAAAATTTTTATTTTTGGCTCTTACCTTGACACTGATTCAGTGTTAAAACAACAATGCTTACTGATGGCCGCAACCAGTGCACATATATGTTATGTTTGTAGTGTTGTTGCATGCCTAATTGTCTATAGCTCACCCACCAAAGATCTAATACATCCAAGGCAATGGAGCATTGAGCAAAGACAACGCTGTCAACCGAGGGCAGAATGTCATTCTCTTGAATCTAGTTTATAAAGTTAAAGTTATAAAGCAATGCGGAAACACAGAGGGAGGGGAGGAAGCAAGACTTAGGGGATGAACAAGGTCTGCAGTTAGTAGGTGTAAGAGGCTAAGGGTAAGGATTATTTGATTTGTAATATTGGCCAGGTGTAGGAGTGGGACGGGTATAGAGCATTATGAATGAGTGAGATTGAGAAGGAGGCATCCATCTTACTACCTCTCTCTCTCTCTTCTTAGCCCGTTTGCTCCAGCGGGGAGCATAGGGCCTCAACGACACTCCTCCAACGAACTCGGTTTGCAGCGGTCTTCTTCAGCTGAGCCCATGTCCATCCGGCTGCCTTCATTTCAGCCTCCATACACCTCCTCCATGGCCGGCCAACTTTTCTTTTCCCTTGTGGGTTCCACTCAAGGGCTTGCCTTGTGATGTTGTCAGAACTCTTTCTGAGGGTGTGGCCTATCCAGCCCCACTTTCTTCTTCTGATTTCTCAGACGATGGGGATCTGTTTTGATATTTTCCATAGGCTGATGTGATCCTGGCCATCTGATGTGCAGGATATGTCGTAGGCAGCGGTTGATGAAGGTTTGGAGCTTACTTGTGGTTGTCATGGTCAGTCTCCAGGTTTCCGAACCATAAAGCAATACTGCTTTCACATTGGTTTTAAAAATACGAATTTTGGTTTGTTGTGAAAGGGCAGTCAAGTTCCAGATGGGACGTAAGGTGTTGAATGTGCTCCTCCATCCTTGCTTACTACTCTGCCCAGGTAGACAAACTTGTCCACGTCCTTTATGTCAACTCCTTGCAGCTGGATTTGGTCTTGCTGCTGGTTGTCAATCCTCATGGTTTCTGTTTTATTAGTGTTGATCTTGAGGCCAGTTTTTGCTGCTTCCTCTGACGTGTGAGTTTCTGCTGTGCATCGTGTTGTCTGTGCGACATCTACAAAGTCTAGGTCCTCCAAGATTTTAGTGAAGGACCAGCGGATTCCTGTGTTGGCATTTTGTGTAGAACTCTTCATAATCCAGTCTACTACCAGCAGGAAGTTGGTTGGTGACAACATGGAAGTACACATGGTAGTAAACAGCTTCCTGCCCTTCCATCCTTTCAGGTGCTGATGGTTAGTAGTTGCAGCAGTTGTGGATGTGGGTCTGCCAGAAAAGGGGGCTATCAATATTAAGGATGTGAGGGATAAAGTTGGGGCCAGGTTTGGCCAAGTAGTACAAGTATGCAGGTGGCATGAGTAGTAAGAAGTTGGGGCTTAGTCACAGGCTTGTCATTGGGTGTGAGAAAGCTATTGATATATATATTATATATTAAATATGTTATGGTGCTATGTGCAGCCTTCAGAGGCTTATGGATACAGTCATGTTATAGTTAATATTGGAAAATATCTATGTACAGTGTGTTATGAATATTTTTTGTATAATGACTTTAGTTTTATTGAAATTTTAACAGTTAATAACATAAAAGAGAAGAATAACAAAGCACACATTGAGGTCCTGCAATTATCACATGTTCAATGAAAAAGTAAGAATACAAGATTGGCACATGAGCGTGGTTACAATTCACATATTAATAACATTATTCTCTATGTAAAATCAAAGCTATATATATCTTAGATTTGGAGAATCTAAGCATTACAGAAGCAGTTATTTATACATATCTGTAGTTGTGTCCCATAGCTTATGGAATCGAGGGTACCTAGTATTTTAACTGCCATATGTCCCATCTCCCTCATCTCCAGTATCCTGGGAATTATATTTAACAACATTGGGGATGTGTTTTTTTCCTGTGGTGAACAATCACTAACCTACATGCAGTTAAAATGTCATTGAGCAGTTTCTCCTCAACCTTAGTGGTTAAATTAAGTGTCTTACTGTAATGACCGATCTCCCTGGTGGTCTAGTGGCTTACCTTCATGCACGCGGGAGCGCCCGCCATGCCTCCAGCGGGGACGCTCACCGCATGCATCCTTCCTCCCCCAGCGCCGGTCTTCCTATGGCGTGCGAGTTTATGCGCCTGCGTGATGACGTCACGTGCAATGGCGTGAAATTCAAATACTATTTAAAGGGATCATTTAGTGCAGAGGATTGCCCTTTGTTAGGTTCTATTAGCTAGTTCCTGGTTGTGTTTCCTAACTGATTCCTGACTGATCTACTGGTGTTTGCCTGACTATTCCTGCTATTCTCCAATCCTGACCTTTGGCTTGTCCGATTACTCTGTTGTCTGGAATCCTGACCTTTTGCCTGTCCCCTTACTACTCTACACTCTCTAATCCTGATCCTGGCCTGTCTGACTATTCTACGCAGCTTGTGCTGTTCCGGCCTGCCTACTCCGCTTGGTGGTATTCTTCAATCCAATTCCTTGGTGAGACGATCGTGCCCCTATGCTAGCCAGAACTCTTGCTTTACACCTCTCGTTGAGTCCAGGTGGCATCTGAGTAAACTGAGGGCTCCTCCCGAGGCCAAAGGCGGTCACTTAACTGGTGAAGCCGAGCTGAGACAAAGGTGTTTGGCAACTGTTCTGGTATTGGGTGCCGTTCGTGACACTTACCAACCAGTGTAATTAAGAGATCCAGGGTCATTTCTGTGTCCAGAAGTGTTTATACAGATTTACAAAATGGGGTTATCACGAGGTGGGATTAGGATTTACAAAGGTGCTCAAACCTTGAGAGAGGGGCAATTGCCCTCTGCTAGGTAGAAATGCTTGGAAGAAATTAGTTGCAGATATTAGAAAAAGTGAGCAGGGGATATATAATGCTTGGTCTGTACTTCATCAAAGGTTAAAAATGTTGGGGGATTGAAAAAGACATAAATTGCAAAAAGAGTCTTGGATCCCCAATATATTATAAAAGTGTCTTGCATACCATGAGGGATTATTAAGTACCAGTATTAGGAGTGGGTGGGGGCTAATTAAGTTATGTTTGTGTTTGAATCGGTTTGTAAGTGGGCCACCCTGCAATCTGGCAAAGATGCATTGTAGTAGTTTTCACTATTTGTCTCTGCTAATCCACCTTGTCCCTTGATAGCCATCAAAACAGTTCTGGGAACCCTGTGCTGAGGCTTACCCGATATAAACTTAAAGAAAGTTCTTAAGGATATCCAATGGATCTCATCTTGTAATGATTCATGGGACTGTTAAAGAGTTTCTTTGTAATGTTGTCAACCATGTGTATAGAGTTGCAAACAATTTGGGGAATCATACACTTCAGATAGGCCTGGGCCAGTTGAGGACAAGACAAGCCACCCTGACCTGTTCAGAGGAGAGTCCAGGTCTATCATGGAGTGATATGGATATTCATCATAATCTGAGGAGTGTGTTATGTACAGTTTATTAATAAGATGTTAATTTTATTGTACTATTGGTATAAAATCAAAGCTTTTCCCACCACATTCGATGTATTGTGTGAGTTTTTAGGTGGGTCCATCATAAATTCTGGGGTTTGAGTTTATGCAAATCATGAAGACACTGTAGGCTCTGGGTAAGCAGGGCACAAATTAGATTTCTTATACACTGATTATAATAAACACTAGTTTACACTGGTTTAGGCTAGATGAGCTTTTACTGCACATATATTTCTAATGCAATTTTAGAAAATATTTTCCCCACTCCAGAATATATCCAGCCCATTGAGCAATAGCATTCTGCTCATAAAAAAACTGAGTTTCCAGTACCTGAAACCCTTGTGCTGTCATTATTTTGCTCATGTTTCATCTCCACACAAACACTGATGAATCAATTTGTAGATCAGTCGTTTAGGCCAACTAATTCGCTCTAATGGCATTTACCTACTTTTATTACTATGAAACTAAAATATTGCATTGTTGGGAGACTTTGGAGCTGACTTAAGGGATCCCTAATCTAATAAAAGTCTTTTTACTAACAAAATATAAAATAACCCTTTCTGTCATAGTCAAGTCATTCACTTCATCTTACTAAGGAGCTATTGATCCAAACCTGGTACTTAGAAAGCCATATTACCCTTATGTCCACAGTAAAAATAGCTGACATTATAGCTGCATGAGCACTATACCAGAGGCATGCAACATTGAGCACATTTGCTCTCTAAAAAACACAGACATCCATTTAT
The DNA here is from genome assembly GCA_024363595.1 of Xenopus borealis. Lineage (NCBI taxonomy): Eukaryota > Metazoa > Chordata > Amphibia > Anura > Pipidae > Xenopus > Xenopus borealis. The sequence goes on along the minus strand of CM044446.1, from coordinate 92,503,992 downwards.
TACATATTTTTTCCAAGATCCTGTTATAATCTTCATTTCCCTTTATTTATAAATACATAAAAGTTGTCAGCATTTGCACAGTGTATTAAACAACTGCTGATGCGTTTCATGCTCCATTTCCTGGCACTTCCTTAGAGTATGAAACAGCATTCACAATACACAACTTTATAGATACCACTAAACCCAGACTAATCTTTAAAGTGATGTCTTAAAGGGTTATCTTGAAGGTATATTTCATATTCCAATTCATATCCTAAAGCCGTTATTGTTTATTTATTTTGTTTTACTACTTAGACCTACTGGATTCCCTGTTTTCTAAAGTAAACATCCACCACATCCTTGAAGGTCCACTCACCAAATTGGACTTCCAGTTAGTCTTTTCTGCTTAGTGTTGAAGGGATCTTCTCATGTTAGATCTGTATCAAGGAGCAAGCAACTTCTAAAAATAAACATGAATCAGTATAATAAAGGATGTTCTCCTGAAATCCCACCGACCAGGGACATTAGCAATATATCTATAGGGACCCATAGGTTTCTATGCGGCACCTATGGAGTTAAGTCCCTGATCTCTTGTCACTAGGCAAAAGCTTATGTTACAATTTGTATTATTACCCAATAGCTATAGCCCAGAGTGTAATGAACACTTCCTGCCACACAGCTTTATAGTGCTGGGAAGGAGTGGCCACTTCCTCTTTGGCTGCTGGGATCCTTACCTACTGGATGTGCTCCATTGAGCCTGTGACTTGTTATACCATCCTCGTATGTGAGTAACCTGGGGTAATTTGTCTTGTACAAATAAATTGTTCTTTTTGGTTTCATCATAAGCATCTCCTGGCATCCATTTTTACTACTTTTATAGCAACATAGCCTGTGAGTTATAGTTAAACTACCTCATCTGATTGGAATCTTCCACTTAGTGAAGGCCCTGATCCTGAAGTGTGAGTCCATTGTAACCCATGTTCCTCCACTAGCTGGACACTTAACTATTTTGTGCTGTATAGCCCAAAAAAGCGTTACATATCTCTAAAAATAACCCTCTGTGTGAAACAAAATGAAACATCTGTGGGAACAATCATTTAACATGTGTTTAAACCTTGCAGCAAAGGAACATAAGTCTAAGCCTGTTTGTCATCCCTAGTATACAGTAGTACTGTTGTGATGCCATTAGATTGCCCCCTGCCACCATCTCTTTATCAGTTTCACCTCTGTGAAATCAAGAACATATTTATGAGTCCTTTCAGCTTGTTTTATAAGAAAAAGACCTTTAGTGCCGGCAGCATTGTAAATCAACTCTAAAAAAGCTCCCGCCATGGTGTTCTCACAATCTGATTTCTTCTTTCCAACAATCACTGTAAGTCCCTAAAGCGCTGTTTTTCCTGAATAAATTTATCCTTAAATATAATGCAGTAATCTAGACGATGTAACAGCTTGGGCAGCTCATATTAATTGCAACATCCATTATACAGAATGATGCACCTAGATATATTCTGCACTGGGGTTCTTTACCAGTGTTAAAATAAGGTTTTCCCCCTTCTTGATGTGCATTTTCTGTGGAATTTATCAAGCACTAATAATATTTTATTTGATTAAAAAAAAAAAAAATCATTAGTATACTACTAAAAAAAAAATACCAAGCAATTGTGCAGCCATCGGTGCCCTTGCACTTGAGCCTGTGACAGTAGTAAATGACCCCTAATATGTCTTTGAAAAGTTTTACTTGAGACTTAAAGGATTAATAACATAATTTAAAAAAAAAAATGTGTAAGTATACTATGAAAAAAATCCCAACACATGTTAAACTTTAAAACTGCAAAGTCTTTATTAAGAAATAACTTACCAAACCTGAAAAGGCAACAGGGCGACAATCAATTGTGGCGCTTGATTTCTACTCCCTGGCTATCTTCTATAAGGAAGGCAGGGAGGAGAAATTGAGCACCGCACGATGGATTGTCCAATTGTAGTTACCTGCAGTGGCGTAGCTAGTGTGCACTCTTAAAAAAAATCAACCCAGCCATCAGGCCTGCCAACTCTCCATCACACACCAGAGTCTCCCACCCGCCGGCATCACTTTTGCCCAAAAGTGCCTGGGGGTATTCTTTTCAACTATAGAGAAAGCAAAACTCCTGTGCCCTGAGCCCCCATGGGGTCTGATTAGGCAAGGATTTATGGCAAAGCCACAAAGGGCTGGGCCTAGGGTTGTGGGAGGAGGATGTATTGCATGGAGTTTGTCAGGTAAAATGGGAATTAATTGCATGCTCTAAAAATTATGATATAATTGGTATCACTGAGACCTGGTGGGATGAAACATGTGACTGGACTGTGAATTTAAATGGTTACACCCTTTTTAGGAGGGACAGAGGGATTAAAAACGGGGGAGGAATGTGTTTGTTTTTAAAGCCTGAATTAAAGCCATGCACTAAAGAAATAACCATTGCTGGCACTGGTAAGGGTGCGGAATCCCTCTGGGTAGAGATTTTTACTGGGCAAAAGGTTTCAAAGAAAATTATTGTTGGTGTATGCTATAAACCACCTCTTGCAAACAGAACTTGGCCACAACTAGTTATTACTTTACAACTAGGTCAAGTTATTACTATGGGTGACTTCAATTATCCAGACATTGACTGAGGTAATGGGGTTGCCTAGTCAGAAAAAGCTAGTAGGTTTAAAAGTATGCTAAATTACAACTTTTTTCCAGCTCATTCAAGAACCTACTAGGAATAACTCTCTTTTGGATCTTGTAATAACTAATAATACTGATCTTATCTCAAGCATTTGTGTGGGTGAGCATTTAGGGAATAGTGATCATAACATGGTCTCTAGTGATGGGCGAATCTATCCCGTTTCGCTTCGCCAAAAAATTCGCGAATTTCGCTGGAACATTTGCGAAACGAGTCGCGCGTCGCGGGTTTTTCATAGACATGATTATGATTCTGTATTTATTTATTATGTGCTTTGTCTCCCCCATGTACACTTTTAAATATATTTATGCACTGTACATTGATGCAGCTCCTTAACAGTGATTTACAAATAAAGTTATACAATACAATAAATAACAAGTTGTCTAATTCTGGGCAGTGTCATTCTGTAGCTACTAAAGCAAATAAAGTTCTGTCTTGCATAAAAAAGGGCATAAACTCAAGGGAGGAAAACGTAATTATCCCTCTTTATAGATCCCTAGTAAGGCCTCATCTGAAGTATGCAGTGCAGTTTTGGACTCCATTCCTTAGGAGGGATGTAAATGAGCTGGAGAGAGTGCAGAGACTAAGTGCAACTAAACTGGTTAGAGGGATGGAAGACAAATTATGAGGGTAGACTGTCCAGGTTGCACCAGAGGCCACCCCTTCAGACTAGAAGAAAAGGACTTTCATTTGAAGCAGTGTAGGTGGTTCTTCACAATGAGGACAGTGAGGTTGTGGAATGCACTGCCGGGTGATGTTGTGATGGCTGATTCTGATTAAAGTGATTTTAAGAGGGGCTTGGATGATCTCTTGGACAGACATATTATCAAAGGCTATTGTAATACTAAATTCTATAGTTAGTATATGGACATATATATTCATGTGAAGGTGTGGGGGTATGTGTGTGCATGGATTCTGGGTTTTTATTTGGAGGGGCTGAACTTGATGGGCTTTGTCTTTTTCCAACTTAAATTAACTATGTAACTATGTACATAGTTGCCGGCAGACACCTGGTAGTCGGCTCATGCACTTGGGGGGGGGGGGTGCACAAGCATGGGTGGGTGCTAGGACCCAGGCTGCCTAAGGCATCAAAAAAGGAAATCCTGTCCTTTATCCTGTCCTGTGTCTGTTTCCTCTATAGTTACACCAATGCTTACCTGCTGTGTCTGGGGCAATGGCTTCCCTAATCTGAGCCCTGTACCTTCTTTTGGATAAAAAGCCCACTCAAGGTGCAGCATGCAGAACGGTCAGGTGCAAGACAATATTATACAATAGGCCCTTTGGCGCACCCTATCTTCTATGCCCAAATGAAATGCAAGCTGTGGACATGCCCAAGTACCACTACACTGAATGTAGGTTAATTGGCACCCTTCCTCTTTTTTGTTTAGTTTAAGCAACTATTATATTAAAAACAGTTATTATTAACAATTATAATGACTTGTAGATGCCTAAAAATTGGCACCTTCTGGTGATTATGTCTTTCCTCCTTTAAAAGAAACTTTCAATAAGACAGTTTAAAAACAGAAACAGCCCATTGAATGTATTGTACATGTATGGGACCTGTTATCCTAACTGCTCTGGACCTGGAGGTTTTCTGGATAATGGATTGTCTAAAAAAAAAATATTTAAACATTAATTAGACCCAATAGGATGGTTTTGCTTCCAATAAGGATTAATTATATCTTAGTTAGGATCAAGTACAAGCTACTGTTTTATTATTACAAAGAAAAAGGAAACCATTTTTTAATTATTCAAATTAAAATTTATATCAAATTAGAGTCTATGAGAGATGGCCTTCCTGTAATTCAGAGCCTTCTGGATAGATACAGTATTATAAAGGCAGGCCGGAAGATAAATATCAGATGGGAATAAATGGAAACCTGATAGACTGCTGTTTACATTTTATGGATAGAGAAAGACGTAGAATAGTCATAGGCAAGATGTATCCCACACACTGAGCCATTTCAAGATCTTCTTGGGCAGCGTTGGACTATATTATCCTGTAATTGAGGCCTGGAAGAAAGGTAAGTGTGCAGTGCCCAGGGCAGGGAGCAGGTCTGGATCTGCAGGGCCCACCAAGTGTTTTCCCGATGTCCCGCCAGCTTAGTCCTGCCAGCTTTGGGGGGGGTGGGGTCTGGCCCTTCTTAGTTACAGAACTGAATATATTCCTTAGAAGCCAAAATAATTAATGGCTGTAGCTACATTTATATCATGTTTCCTCCTTAGCAAACTATAACAGAAGTGCTATATATATATAACACTGCTATTGCCATTGTTAGCATTATAAATATTCATAAGACTGACCCGTCACATTTGTACCATGATACACTGCTGTTCATTGGCTGCCAGGCCAGACATTGCCAGTATATTGCTGCTTGTTCCTTGCACAGATGAAAATGTCTGACAGCTTGGTAAGGAGGTTCTGTTATTCTTTACACAATGGCCACTTACCATAATAGGTTGCCTTGACTGGGATTCATAGAGAAAGAGCAGCGGCACATGTCTCTGTCTCACTACAAGGCTCCATGCTGATTTATACGCTTGTCAGAATAACACAGCTGGGACACCAGGGTCAGGTGTATTGTGTACGAAGCAAAGTGAAAGAGAAAACTGAAAAAGGCTGCACTAAAGTCAGGAGGGAAAAAAAATAGATGCTGTTCACCTGGTGTATATATAGTATATGCTAATATACAATAGGGACTGGTAAATATATAAATATAAATTCTATAATAATAATAATATAATGTAATCACATATAAAAACTGGTAATCACAGATGCGTTAGTATTGGAGTAATAATATGTGTATTGTATACTGAAAGGTTAATAAAGTCATGGTATTTAAATTTACCAGCCCCACATGGGCAGCCAAATACAAAGCCCTTATCATTGTACCATTCTGCACTTGCAATCACAGGCAATTTGCATTAGGGATGCTCCGATTCCAGGATTCGGTTCGGGATTTGGCCAATATTCTGCCTTTTTCAGCAGAATTCGGCCAAATTCTTGTGCCTGGCTGAACCAAATCCAAATTTGCATATGAAATTAGGGATGGGAAGGAAATCGCAGAAATTCTGTCACCAAACAAGAATGTAAAATATTTTTTCTCCATTTTTTCCCCTCCTGTCCCTATTGTGCATTTGCTAATCAGGATTCGGTTCGGTTCAGGACAAATATTTCATGAAGAATTTGGGGATTCGGCAGAATCCCAAATAGTGGATTCGGTGCATCCATAATTTGTTTTTAGGATTCTGTACCAAATGCCTACAGTACTTTAAGATACTTTAAACCAGGGGTCCCCAACCTTTTTTACCCATGAGCCACTTTCAAATGTAAAAAGAGTTGGGGAGCAACACAAGCATAAAAAGGTCACTTGCTGTGCCAAATAAGGGCTGTTATTGGCTATTTAATTGACCCAGTGTGGACTGGCAGCCTACAGGAGACTCTACTTGGCAGTATACATAGTTTCTATGCAATTAAAACTTGCTTTCAAGCCTGGAATTAAAAAATAAGCACCTGGCTTGAGGCCACTGGAAGCAACATCCAAGGGGTTGGTGAGCAACATTTTTCTCATCTATACTAAAAACTCATACACGGTGTATGTTAGGCCCATATGTTCAAATAAAGCAGTTAAGCAGTTTGTTTTAAAGTAATAATACAAGGGAATTACACCCTAGTCCAAGGGTGTATATAGCAAAGAAATAGTAAAGGTATATAGTGGGTTTTTCCCCCCCAAAAAAATCAAAAAAAGTGTATTAAAATGTAAAGCCATTTATTAGGAAAAAAAGAGTGAACTAATGCATTTCTTGCCTGTTGGGGCACTTATGAGTAAGTGCCCCAACACTGGGAAAAACCTACTCTATAACTTTACTCTTTACATGGAACATACTATCATTAACTTTTTGACTATACGGCAATGAAGGTTCATGCACACTGCTTACATGGTTCAACACATTACTTGATTTTTTATTTGTGATCACAAAGCAGAAACATGTATGTTGTACAGCTCAACCTGCCTTTGGAGCTTATGGCTGAAGAACATTCTAATGTTTCCCTAGAAACTGTGCAAAGGGTTCTCACCCCAGTGCGAACAGCATATATGGGGCTAATGATGCAGAGCAGCCAGACAAGCTTACTGTTAATGCTGACTGTTAGTGTTGGGCGAATTTATTCGCCGGGGACGAATTCCCGAATAAATTCGCGAAACGGCAGCAAAAATTTGCGAGCAAAAATTCGACGCGATGCGCGTCAAAATCGACACGTGACTCGTTTCGCAAATTTTTTCGCCAATTCGCGAATTTTGCTGGAAATTCGAGAATTTTTCGGCAAAGTGAAACGGGTGAGATTCGCCCATCACTACTGACTTCTTTCAACTTAAAGGGCTCAAATATGTTTCAACGAGGGCCCCTTAGTGCTCATCAAACAAGCAGTTACACCCCCCGAGGAAAGCTGAATTTTCAGCATGAAGATCAGATCACAGAATCAGATGCTCCTTAATGCATCCCCTGGACTGTCCCTCCAAAATGTAGCACAGAGGCTGCATCTGTTCTTCCACCTTTTTATGCATTTTGCACAGTGTGTTCTGTAAATATATATGACCCCTTGCTTATATGACTTCAACTTCACGTGAATCGTGCCATGACTTCCTAGGCACTTATATGCCTGCCCATTAACTTCTCTGGCTGCTCGTAGATTAGCTCAGACTTCATAAAATGGGATTCTCAGGCACAAAGTAAAGGAGAACAAAAATTGATTACTTTGGTACAACACATACTATAATGTGGGGAATCTGAACAGGGTTCTTTGGTTCTGGTCACAATGTAGAAACATATGTGGTGTTTAGTCCAAACCACCCTGAAGTCTATAGCTTGGAAGCAATAGCAACTTAAAGGAGAACAGAAGGGGTTGCTTATCCGGTGGTTCCAACATGTTGGCCACTCCCCCCCATGATTATGATAGCTTACCTCAAACCAGTACCCCTTTACTGAAAAAAAAAACACTGGCCCAATGCACTATTTAAATGAGAGCTGTGCCCCCCATATCTGGGACATAAACTATTATAATTGGGGGGGGGTGCCCAACAAATTGGTATCACCCATTAAGTAACCATTTCTGTCCATAGTCTTCAGGAAGGTTTGAGCCAATCCAAATGGATTCCCCAAGTTATGTGTTGTACCAAAGAGATCTATTTATGCAGTACAAATTGACCCTCATGAGACCCTCATAGAAAGCTTATCATCACATTGTAGCCTATGAGTGCTGAGAAGAATATCAGGTGGCCAGCTGAGTATTGGTGGAACTAAATGGGCCAATAAAAGCTGCTGGTCTTTTAGACTTTTGCCAAACCAGCGGATCAGCCACTACAGCTATTTTGAAGGCTTTTAAAACACAGTGCCTATAAAACAAATCTAGTTTTCTTCATCTAAGTCTTAATAGAATTGTGCAGGTGCTACAGAGTTACACAGTGTCCCATTTACAGCACAAAACCATAGCACCTGCATACATTACGTTTCTAATTAAGGGAACGGAACAGAACCTTTTGCTTCACAGAAGTTCCTTTGTGAATAAACTCAAGTCCATTAGTCTGTGATTTTAACAGGGACTCAATATCATCCTCTACATCTTCTACTTTATACCTTTATAGAGCACAACATTTTCATTGTCCCAACAAGCAGAATGTATTGCACAAACATACTTACAGTACTTAAATTATAATTAAATTCGCAATGTGTACAGCATGATTATCTTGGGGTGTAAAATTGTATATATATATTTATATATATATATATGTCTTAAACTTAACTAAATCTCCTAACATTTCCTTTCAATAGCATAGATAATAGTGCTAACAGATTTAAATAATGCTGCCTGGCATGTCATTGTAAAAAGATCTGATTAAATAGCCGTTCTGTTTTGGTGTCATTAACATTAGCAATCACAGTTATTAAAGATTCACGATCCCTTCTGAAAATAAGTAAATAGACTATAAATATTCTGAGTATTTTTTTTTTCGCTATAAAAAAACAAGAAAGAGCAAATGCTAAAGTCTCACTGGGTTGCCTGAAATACAGTACAGGTATGGGACCTCCTGAATGCTTGGGACCTGGGGCTTTCCAGATACCGGGTCTTTCCATAATTTGGATCTTCACACCTTAAGACTATTAGAAAATCATGTAAGCATTAAATAAACCGAACAGGCTAGTTTTGTCTCCAATAAGGATTAATAATTTTTTAGTTTGGATTAAGTACAAGCTACTGTTTTGTCATTACTGAAAAAAATAAAATAATTTTTCAAATTTGGATTATTTGAATTAATGGAGTCTATGGTAGATGGCCTTTCTGTAATTCAGAACTTTCTGCATAACGGGTTTCTGGATAACAGATCCCATACCTGTATTAAAAAAAAAGTGGAAAATATTTAATACATGATAAAACCATATCTGTATTGGAATGCAAACATTTAATGATTATCAAACAATAGGATGTTGTGAGGAGCAAAATATTGTATCTGCTGGGGATGTACAGAATAGCCATCCTTATTAGTGATGGGCGATTCTCCCCCGTTTCGCTTCTCCGAAAATGTTGCGAATTTCCAGTGAAATTCGCGAATTGCCAAAAAAATTTGCGGAACGAAACGAGTCGCGTTTTTTTCGGCGAATTTTCACTGTCGAATTTTCACTAGCGTTACGCCTCTGGCGTAAATTCGCCCATCACTAATCCTCATATACTACTCCCCAATACAGGTCATGGGACAGAATCTTCCTACCAGCAAGGTATTTGTTAAAAGGTAGATAGTATGGCTCCATCAGTGAAGCTGATGAGCTTTAGGTAATCACTTACAGTATATACAAAAGCAAGAAGATCATATTCTTTCTGCTTAAAGGATAATTCAACCCTAAATTTACTACATTGGGCGCCCCATTATAGAGAGACCCTTAATACTCACTTCAGCTATCAGCTTATGTCAGCTATGTCCCAAGGGCTTCCCAGAGTGGAATTTAGATCTCAAATTAAATTGCTCTAGGGGCACATGTTAGTGGGGCTATTTAGTTAGTAGAATAAAGCAATACAGGGCTATACACTATCTTAGGAAACAAAGTGTTTAATTCAGAATAGAGATGAACCTCAGTAGCCTTCTTTAAAGACTTTTATGAAGGTGTGTTTGAATTCTGCTGCTTGCCCTATTTAGCTCAAGAAATAGCAAAAATTGTAGTTTTTTTCCATTGAAACAATAGACAAAAAGTATGTTCAGCTCAATCCCTATTCATTGCAATTGAGAGAGAAACTAAATTGTGTGCACTGTATGTAGATTCCCCCGTAGAGCCTGCTGACTTGGATTCTGTTCTCAACCTAACCTTGGTCACTAGTACCCTGGCCATAAGGGCAGAGCCACCTGTTTGGCTAAAAGAGCAGTTCATTGTTTTTCTTTACTCTGGGGAGATTTTTCTATGCTCTCACTCCGGAAAGTCTCATTTTTACTACCATATTCCTTTCCCATGTACAAGTCTATATAAATCCTATGATTTCTTTCTTCATGGTTCTGACTCTTGCTTAGCTCGGAGAGAGATTGTGTCAAATTAACTTTGTCCTTCACCTCAAGTGGTCCCCTGCAACTGAATATCCCACACACAGTCATGCTAAGAAGCAATTATATTGCCCTCTTAAAGCTGTTGAGATAATACTGTTGATTATACTGGTGCATTTGTATTTGTCCATATGGGAGCTCATTTTTAAACTTTGCATAGATTGGTTCACACAGTGAATATATTTGCCCTGTTATTTTTATAAAGCTGACTAAGAGTGTGCAAATAGAACTGCAATTTTTATTAGCACTGGGAATGTCTATAAGTAGTGATGGGCGCGCGTCAAAAGCGTCCCGCGACTCGTTTCGCGAATTTTTCGCCGATTCGCGAATTTCTTTAGGCGAAGCGAATCGCGGGAGATTCGCCCATCACTATCTATAAGAGCTTTTTAGATAAATTGTGAATATTTATGTGCACTGAATTACCCCACAACTTTGCTGGCGGATAAAACATTCTCAAAACAGTTTCACAAATTGTGAATTTAAGTTACCATCAACGCTATTTTGGCGCACAGCAACCTCACGCAGCAGTGCTCATGCAAACACTCGTTTGCAAAAATGCATTTGCAATGTGAATTTGCAAAGAAAATGGAAAACAAGGGGCACCGCAGTGCAATTTTTTAGCGTTCAGGAAAAAGCATGGGCAATACAACAATACGCGCTGTGCAAACTTTTTAAATTACCCCATGCTGCCTATTAAAAATTTGGTGCCCATTTTAGCTGAATTTTCCTATCAAAGGACTCATCTGACTGTCAGTGATATGTGGTGTGCAAAATTCCATCAATTTATGTTGCATAAGGAAAGTGAAACCATCAGTCTTGATTACCTAGATTAGTAAAGGCAAGGAGATACTAGCAGTTAAAGGATTAACCTGGTTAATATCTAACCAGGGGTCTCAATTTAGAGGGAACAAGCCTATACATATCTGATATGTCCATAAAAGATCTTACTTTGGATGATATCTATTTTTAGCCAGTAGGAGCACAAAATAGCCCCTTAATCCCACCTAGATTTACCTATGACAATAATTATTATTCATTCAAATATCATTGTTTTTCACCTATAGAAAGCCAGATTCCACTTATATTATCCTGTAGCTCTGCATCTTACTGTTCTGTACATTGGCATGGTTTTCTTTCTTTCATTCTCCTTTAAGAAACTGTATATATTTTTTAAATGCATCCTGCATGAGCGAAAAATCCAAAATCTATAATTTCTTTTTTGTGCTTGTAGCCTTGGATTTCCTTGTCATTTTCTCTGCTTTGCAGCGGAACAGAAGCAATTTTCAGACTGTCTTACACAGCAATGTACCTACCAGTTGTCAAACATGATTACTTAGAATGAAAAGGAACAGAAGAGCAGGCATTGTTGATTATTCCACCTGCCATTCCTTGTAAAATCATGTCACTCATTACGCAAAGCAACCACAACAATTTGGTTTTGTAATTAACATCATTAATGCTAATCGGTCAAACCTTTTAAATGGCACGCCCTTAATATATGATATGAAATGGCATTGGATGGTTATTATTTCAGATGCCTCATCAGAAATAAAAACCAGCAGATTTATTTGAAGGACATTTTTTGATCTGCAGGTTTTGATAGATGTTATTTTGTAAATATATAATTTATAAATATAAGTCCTATGGTGCTACACCACTGGAAGTCATACATATGGGCATATATGGTTTGTGTGAAAGAATGGAGGGGTGTGTGTGTGTGTATGCTGGGTTTTAATTTGGAGGGGTTGGACTTGATGTCCTTTGTCTTTTTCCAACCTATTTTAACTATGTAACTATATACAGTAACAATAAAAGTCGAATTGGGGAATGTAATATACGTCAGTAACGCAAAAACTATGCGTAATGCGAAAAGTTAAGCCTTTGCGCGAACAAATTTTGCTTTTGCGGTGTCAATGTAATAAAACTTCATACTGAAAAAGTCGCAATGTTTACTCCAAAAGATTACAACACCTTCAAGCACTTCTTGAGAGTGCGCAATTATAATCCGCAATGTGCAATAACAATTCGTAATGCAATAACCGTTGAAGGAACAATATTACATTGCGAGATGTGGATTTTTTGGTGTGCAATGTTTTTCTCTTTGTAACTTTATTTACATTCCACCTTAAGTGATCAAATGCAACTCAATAAAAAAACAAATAATTCAAAAAAACTTAAAAATATCTACCCAACTGGCAGAGTTCTTCACTCCACCCCCAGGGCCAGAACTAGTGCTTGGCAGAAGAAGCACCTGCCTACGGCGCAACAATAGAGGGGAGCGCTTGGTAGGTACCCTTTAATTGGTCTTCTGCCGACTCCTAGTACATCTACTATCTTTGCTATATCTGAGTAGGATGGCAACTTGATTTTATGCTGGCAACATACATGTACATGACATCTACAGTGAGGTTGGTTTTCTAAATAATCAGGGTCAATAAGTAAGCTCTGGGGCAGTAGTTAGCAAGCTGTGAGGCTGTAACAGCTTGGAATTATTCTGGAGCAGAAGCCAGAGGGTCCCCATCTGAAGACTCATTAGGGTCAGATTTGTGAAGAACACCAGTTGACTTTCCTCGATACACCAAAAACGTCATCTAGAGGGAGCAATAATTTACTACCCTAGATATTTTTGAATTATGGCTTACCAGTAATGTTTTCCTTAATCTGTAACCTTGTTAAGTTATTATAGGTCAAAGGGCTCCCTGCCCTAAGGTTGGACCTCCTAAAAAAGGTCTTGCATCAGAAAATTCTAGGGCCAATACTTTGGTAGCAAAGGATTGATATATTCTAGAATTTAGCAAAAACATGCTAAATCCACAACATTTGGTGTTTACCTCACCTTTAACAGCAAATTGTATGCAGTTATGTTGATTGTTGTCCATGAAGACTGTTTAAAGTTTAACTCTCCTTTTTTGTGTCTCAGTGTGTGAGCATTGTTGGCTTTTGCTGACTTTCATGATACCGAACAATACCTAGCTGGTCAGGCATAACCAGGAAGAAAAGTTTGGCTAATCAGCAAGCAACCTTGAAGAGAAATAATGGGTTGGGGTACAGTTTAGCTGACTGCAAAATGTAACTGCTGTGAATTTTGCACAGGACATGCTTCTTATTTTCCCATTAACAGTTAGGCTTTGTAATTAGTGCTTCAAGAGTAGATATTTGACCACTTCCACAAACATTCAAATCTGAGAGTGTTCAGGTGCAGCTGAATCAAAATGCCAAACTAAAACATATTTTTGGGCTATTCATAAAAGGGTAAATACAAAATGATTTGAACTTATTTTGGCAAAAAATGCACATGCGTGTATATTATCTCCTGTCAAACGGACCCATCATCAGTTTTAAACTAGTCTAAAAATAAAAGCAAAGACCTGAATGGTTGCTACGGACAACTGCACTTATGCAAATTAATACCCATTTTAGTAAATATGCTCTAGAAATTTTAAAAAACGTTTATTCACACTAAGACTATCATCTGAAGTATGTTGTCACAACTGGGACTTTCTTGTTCCAGGACAACAGATCATAACCATATACTGTAGGTTGTTGTCAGATCCATGTTACCCCAGTTAAGATTGCTCTTATTGGCTACAGCAGAGCAGGGATCATTTATGAATGCACCCACCAGTTTAAAGGGAAACTGTCATGGGAAAAGATGTTTTTTTTTTTAAATGCATCAGTTAATAGTGCTGCTCCAGTAGACTTCAGCACTGAAATCAATTTCTCAAAAGAGCAAACAGATTTTTTAATATTCAGTTTTGAAATCTGATATGGGGCTAGCCATTTTGTCAGTTTCCGAGCTGCCCCTGGTCATGTGACTTGTGCCTGCACTTCAGGAGAGAACTTCTTTCTGGCAGGCTGTTGTTTTTCCTTCTCAATGTAACTGAATAGTACGCAGTGGGACATGGGTTTTTACTATTGAGTACTGTTCTTAGATCTACCAGGCAGCTGTTATCTTGTGTTAGGGAGCTGTTATCTGGTTACCTTCCCATTGTTCTTTTGTTAGGCTGCTGGGTGGGGGAAAGGGAGGGGTGATATCACTCCAACTTGCAGTACAGCTGTAAAGAGTGATTGAAGTTTATCAGAGCACAAGTCACATGACCAGGGGCAGCTGGGAAATTGACAAAATTTCTAGCCCCATGTCAGATTTCAAAATGAAATATTAAAAAATCTGTTTGCTCTTTTGAGAAATGGATTTCAGTGCAGAATTCTTCTGGAACAACACTATTAACTGATGCATTTAAAAAAAAAAAAGAAATTCCCATGACAGGATCCCTTTAAAGTTAAAAGGTTGCTATTGGCTGCTGAACTTTATCACCTTTGTTCATAAATCAACCCAAAACTTGCTCTAAAATGGAGCCCTTATTTGGCACCCCAAGAACATTTTTCATGCTTGCATTGCTCCCCAACTCCTTTTACTTCTAAATGTTGCTCATGGGTTCAAAACGTTGGGGATCCCTGATCTAGAGGGCATCCACAGAAGGTTGTGTCAGTAGGCATCTACAGTAGTGAATCAGATGCAAAAGCTATTTTGAGAGTGTGCTCCAGAACTCACCCTGAAAAATCTAAACTTAACATATGCCCAATTCACAAGCAGAATTTCAACCAGTTTTATGCAATTACAGAAGATACAAGTCATAGAACACCTGCAATTATGGTTTAAAACATGGAAATGTGCGTCAGAAATTGCACTTTGTACACTGTACTTGCATTTTGTAAGTGACCTTTAGAAATGTTATGGTTCAAGCCTCTTTTAATACTTAGATGAAAACCTGATCCAATGCCACACCCCCTCTCCTACTCCACACTTAAAGATATAACTAGTGCAATGAGCACAACAGTGCTCGCTGCACTAGTGGAGCCTGAATTTCTGCTTTAAAAACCTGAAATTTTGCTCTTAAAGTTACAAGAGGCTTGCTGTCACCTGAGGCAGAGTTCTCATCTTGCCTCATGGCCAGAGCAATCCTCTTGATATATATAGTATATGGAAACATGTTCACCATAGGTGGCAATATCTAGGTCATAAAATAAACCCCAACTTCTCACTTGAAATGGTCTTCAGTCCAACCCTCACTTGAAATAGTTTTCAGACCAACTACTTTGAGCCTAAGAAGGAAGACCATCCTCATATTTTGGGAACCTTTAGGTAAATTGTATGAGAAGATATCGGATCGCCAAGCTCTTCTTTATTTTGAATTAATTCCAACCTGGCATACTGTATCTTGCCAAATTGTTAATAGGTAATATTTCAGTCATCATGTGTACTTCTCTAGAGAAAAATGAGCAAGACAATTTGGCATTAACGTATGAACGACATGCTAGATGCAGACAAATGAATATGGTCACTAGAGCTTCCAAATGTACAGAGAAAGGTATTATTATGACTTTCTAAAACAATAATTAATATATTTTACATTGGTGCACCTAATAATTGCATTTTTATAAGGATTTTGGGACCAAAGTAGAAACACTTCATCTTATTGATGGTGTCCCATACCAATATGCTACAACTTGGTAGATCATTTGTTTTGTTTACATGGAGCCTCTGGCCATTGTACTAGACTATCGACTTATAGAATTGTCTTACCCCCATAAAATCAAGAGTTGCTGCAAGATATGCTGCAAGATATGCAAAGCAGCTCCCTGTGAGACGTGACCATGTTTCTAGATTACAAATAACACATTTATGGAGAAAGTAAATGTCAGCAAAAACCAGCATGCATTATTCAAGAAAAGCAGGGCCATGTATTGCCGATCAATAAGCAGTACAAGTAATAACAGAACTCTAATATAGCGAATGTTCTTAATGGTCTCATGGCGCAATAGCAGTGTGTTAAATATAACAGCTATAGGTGTTATGTGTCTTTACTTACGAGATGGCATAGCTAGGCTATTAACTCGAATGGGAAATAGACTAGTAGCGTATTGGTCGATTAGAAAGAGAGAAGGCCGCAAATAGAATTCAGTAAAGCCTACATGGGAAATTTATTCACGGTGCTAAAACTCTGAGGTTAAATTGCGATTTAAAGAGCATTTATGTGGCCCGTTAAGGAATCATTATTGGAGTGCTTATTGTTTTTAAAGCCATGAATAAAACTTCTTATTCCTAGTGAGCTAACCACAGACTAAACTGGCAATCACTTTATTGCTTTAGAAGTTTTTATTTCCAATGTTGGTGCCACCATCTGCATTGTTTCATGTACTTTTTGTTTTTATATGAATTTTAGCAGCTTCTGTCATTGCAATCCCAAATATGTGATGCTCTTGACACAATTACACTGTGCCTGCCTCAATTGTGATTATTCCACCTTAATCTCTACCGTTTGTGCACTATGTTGCAAATCAGCCACAAGTGAACCAAATATTTCCAAAATCATCCCAGCCATCGATTCAGGTGTTCACTGTATGCCCTATTCTTTCAGTGCAACTGAACTATGCATATGATCAACTGGTATAGGCAGTAATAGGGGCCCAAAGAACTTCTACACAATGGTTTTTACAAAATTGTATGTTTGTTTGTTGTTTTCCATGCATTGTTGTACTGGAGTGGCTCAGGCCCACAGCCATATCAGAGATCCCATCCCAGTTGGGGGAAGCCCCATTGCCCTTCACAAAGTGCCATTTTACTTGTCACTGGAGTTGTGTGGAGTTTGGAAAGAGTGGCAGCAGTTTCCAGCAGGAGTGGGTCTGGGATAGTGGGCCCTTGAGGGCCAGGGCCCACCAGGTCTCCTCCCAGTGTCCTGCCAGCGCAGTCTGATGCTGGATTCATGTGCAACTCAGTTACTGCACATAGGAGAATTATTTTCACAAGCCCCAAATTAGTAAACAATATGCAGTCACTAATTATTACACACGAGTCGCCGTGACTTTTAAAATAAATCACTGCAACTGATCATGCAAACGTCTCACAATTTTTCACAACTGGTGCACTAACTTACAGCCAATGAATTAATAGGAGTGTCTTGGCTCCTCACATTTCTTTTGGCCTTCTGTGTGTGTATGGCCAAATGACCATATATATAGCCATCGTGCCCACTTCTCGACTTGTCAGATAATAGCCAGATCAGGAGATCATTTGAGGGGTACATATTGTCAAATTCTTCACAATATTTTATTGAATACAAATTTACCAACTAACGATAAAATTTACTATTTTATTAATCCAATAATAGAGGTTGAAAGCTCAAAGCTGAGCCATCCTGGGAAAGGGAGGTTTCTCCTTACTAAAACCAAGGATTTTCTGTTACTAACCATACCATGTTCAGTTATGCAAATATCAAGATTTTAGTTTAATTTTAATTTAGTGATGGGTGAATGTGACCCATCCTGCTTCACCGAAAATTTGCGAAATGAGCAAGGCAGTGCAACAATTTTTTCACCGGTCAAAGTCTATGGGCATAATTTTTGCTGCAAAACTTCACAAAAAATGTTGCTCATTACTTCTTTAATTACATCTACATTGCAATTTCCTTTGAAAAATAGATATATTTTAACTCAACTAAAGAATAGTACAGTACAGCATATAATCAGCACCGACTTTTCTCCTTTCTGTAATTTTTACATTTAAAAGCAGAATTCAGAAATGTTTCAGATAGCAAGCAGAGAAAATTAGATCAGAGCACTAAAGCATTCAGGTTTGCCAGCAGAAGAAGTTTGTTTAGGCGATAAGAAGTAATGCTTCAAATCTAAAAAAAAAAATTATACATTGGAAAGAGTTGGTGTTCCGATTAAAAGTGACTGAGATCCTAATCATTGAGGTTTGGGAAAAAAGTAATGCTTAGGATATAAGGAAATACACATGTAAATATGTCTCACTTGGGAAATTCTGTCATTTCAAATCAAATTCTAAATTTCATGCAGTAATGTATCCAGAGATTGATTCTTTGCACATCCGTTATGCAGGGGATTTAGATGTATAAAGCTGTGCCATTGCAGTCAATTACCATTCATGTGTGTAGGGGATCAGACATGCCTTTCCCCCTGTTCTGCTTGTGACATCACTGAGCCTGGTTACAGGCAGGGGAGTGTACAGAGAGAGCCCATCCTGTTCCCTGCCAAGCTGCAGAGACTCAGGAGGTCAACGGTGCAACTTGTGAGACTTATTCTGCAACCCGATGAGTGAGCCACCCAAGGAAGGAAATTGGCAAGGATACAAGCATTGAGCCCCATTGGGCCCCAGTTTGAGGACAGGTCTTGTGCATTCACCTGCCATGTGGGAGTGGCTGCTAAGTTCCAAAGGGAGAGCTACTTTTGGGAAAGGTAGCGCTACCTGGGACATAAGATGCTTTTCATACGCAAAAGGGATTCAAGCCCTTGATTGCATAGGGTTAATTGCTATTTAAAGAGACAGTAACCGAATTAGGGTAAGGCTAAGGCCAGACGGGGAGATTCGGGGGCATTTTGTCTCCTGGCGACTTCTCGCCGCGACTTGTAGCCCCCGAACCTCCCCGAATAGCCACGTACCCAAGCGCACCGGCGTTGCTTGAAAACGCCGGCGCGTATCCACACGGAGTGGCGCGCTTTTTGAAATTGCTCCAAATTGCCTGGCAAGTCGCCAGGAGACAAAATGCCCCCGAATCTCCCCGTCTGGCCTAGCCCTTATATGTGCATGTACTCATACTCTGTCTAGGGGTTGATCTTATCGAATGTAGATTTATTGCCCAATGACACTGAGATCCATCACATGTATATGAAGTTATTTTTAGTATGTGGGTTCAGCAGTACTGTATTTTAAAGTTATTTAAACAATCCTATTGGGTTTATTTAATGTTTGAATGATTTTTACTAGACTTTAGGTATGGTGATCCAAATAATCCGGAAACCAGCATGTCTCAAGCATTCCTGATAATAGAACCAATACCTGCATTCATTCCATACTGGCCCATGGACTTAAAATAATACTGTACTCTACAAACAATTGTAGAAGTATGGAGCTAGGTCAGTCTAGTATGTTCACAAAATTCTTTTAATCCCTTAACACTTTTTTATTTGTATATGCTTCAATTACTTTACTCCCCCCCTCTAGACCAACCATCCCACCCACCCTGTGAGAAGTGCACATACTGTATCTACAAATCAGAGAGACTTCAAGTGCCAGAATCCAACCCTTCAACACAGACAGAGGTAAGGGAGGGGTTGTATGGGCAACAGGAGGATAGGGAGTGGTCCCTGAAAACAGAAAATTATGGCTTCCTTTTAGTCTGAGAATTCTGAGGAGTTGGGTATGTCAGTTTAAACAAAAATTACATTTTAGATTTATTGGTATTTCATATTGTGTTCTTCCACCTTTTATAACATATGCCCAAACTGGATGATTTCATGAGTTCAAAAAGAGTTTTTATTACTTTATTACCATTTCATTTTGTTACCTGGTTTCTAGAAATCTTCCATGAAATATTGTAATATCATCTTTCTCTCTTCTCTCCTTTGAGCTAATAAGCCTTTGCACGTAAGGTCTTGAAGTCTTTTTTAATATGCTTTGTTATTTAGGCCATGGATCATTTTAATTGTCTCACTCGCCACAGTTTTCATTTAAATACTATCTTTCTGGAAACAGAAGATCAAACAGAATATTCACTGCTAGGACTTACCAGTCAACTAGCCTCTTTCTACTTCTACTTTGATTTTTCTTTCCTACAACCTTATCTTATTGCTCAAAGAGAAGCCAAAGCCTAAAATCATTTGTGAACTTGCTCTATTAGCTCAGAGTTTCAGCAGCCCTAAAATTATTGTGATCCTGAATGCTGTTGGGATGTAGCATTTCTAGCATATCTATTTGTTGAGCCTTGCTTTGAATTTAGGTCATGTGAAAACTTCTTACTCAACCAAAGTATTACAAATCCATAAGAGAGAAAGGAAGGAAGTTAAGTGCTCTCTGTTTTATAAAGGCTCTTTTGTATTTAGAGGCTCTATTTATGGTCTTGCTTCCTCTAACTGCAAAATCCTGGAGTTATAACATTTTGTTGATAAATAATATCTGCTACACAAGTATAGCCCTATTCTGCTACTCCAAGAAATCTAGCACTGTGGTGCTACTGGAGTCCTTTGTCTCAGCTACAGGGGAGCACTATAAAATGGCATGGGTCAGGACAGACTGAGCTTTAATACCCCACCTTGGGAACTTCTCTGATCCACAATCACACACAGGTATATGGTTGTAAGGTTTATTTGTATTATTCGCTATGTTTCACTAAGCACTGCAGCTCTTTCACATTCCATGCTGCCCCCTCTGCTGTCTCTCTTAGCCTCTCTCTGACTCTGACTGACTGCTGCAGCAGGGGCACCTTTATCAGCTCTGTCTGTAAGCATGTGCAAGTCAGGCACTCCCTTGTATCCTCCTTCTCAAGGTGGCCATACACGGGCTCCGACGGGCTTTCCCGATCGATATCTGGCCGAAAGTCGGCCAGATGTCGATCGGGCAGGATTAAAAATCCCGTCGGATCGCGGCCGCATCTGTTCGTTGATGCGGTCCCGCGATCCGACCGCCCGTACTGATCCGAACGTTGGTCCCTAGGGCCCACGATCGGATCAGCCCGATATCGACCACCTCAAGGTGGGCATATCGGGGAGAGATCCGCTCATTTGGCGACATTGCCAAACGAGCGGATCTCTACGTGTATGGCCACCTTCACTCAGGGATGCCCTGGGGCACCCAGCCAATCAGATCACTCTCTAGAATGTAAACAGCTTGATGATGGCATAGACAGAAAAACGGGGGAAGGACTTGTCTGATACCCTACACTTACTACACCTATTCTGGAACCTTCATTTGTTCCAGGCCCTATAGAGCACTACTGTACTTTTTCCAGCAAGTGTGCAGCCCAAAGAGACTGAGCACATGGTAATTCTAGTGACATCTACTGGCCAGTCACTGAACTGCCAGCACAAAACTTGCACACAGGAAAAGGAAACAACTTCCTTTCTATAACTGAGGATCCAATCTAGCTAACTACGGTATGCCCAGGGGACCAAAGGACATAACAATTGATAAAACCTTTACCCTCCTACACAAGTATAAGATATAACAATTTTATACATTTTAAAGAAACAAGAAATATCTCAAGAGCAAACTAAACAGTCTGAAAGTATAGGTCAAAAAATTTGCTTTAATGAAACATTTGCTCTATTGCAGTTCATGCTGTGAGGGCTGAAATAATAAGACATTATTAGATTTTATTCACGAATAAGGTCTCCAGCTAATATATATTTAAATATAATAGATATATAATTTTTGGCATTGTTATTAAGTGTTTTTCCTATTTTATTTTACTAAAATATTGCTACATAACTTTCTAAAATGAATCAGCCTGGTGTTTGCATGATTAAAAAATATATTGAGTCAGGCATAAAATTAATTAACATCCTGTATTAAATAGCCAAGTGCAGCAAGAACTAAGCAATAATGCCTCTAATAATGAATACATTTCCTGTAATCCTCATCATTGGCTACAAACAGTGTTTCTCCAGTTCCTTCTCATTAGAGATTATGGGAACTGTGGTGATAGAGCTCATACAAAAGAAAAAAAAAACTCAACTTAATGGGCAGCAGAGTTGCTCAGGTGACTGTGGGTTTGCTTTACATTAACTTATATAAAAGATAGTTATCTGTGGTAATTCCTGGGGGAAAAAAAACATTCCATGCCACAGCCCTTTAACTTGGTTCTATGTGAATGAATTTATGATAAACTGTATAAATAATGGACACTACCTGTTCTTTTCAAGTTCTGGCCTTCTTCAAGCAAGATAACTCTGTTTTTCCAGTGGAAGAAAAGGCAGAGACTCCAAATACTACAGAAGAGGCTCTGGGGAAACCATGCTGCTTAGAGCTAAATCAAATAAATGATTGGATTTGTTGAGCTATTCTAGACCTGGAGAACCTAAATATATGTAAGCCTGATATCGGACCTAAAGAAATGTATCCACATACCTGGGTACACACTGAGCAGAAACCTGGGACCAAGAACTTTCATAACCAAACCAGATACATTGCTATTGTCCTGTCCTCATTATGTGTTATCCTGGGGCACTGTAAAGGTTGACATTCAGCTAAACTTCTTCATTAATCCATGGAGACAGATTAGTGAGCTTCTGCTTTATTAACAAGGGGGAAGTGTGAAACTGAGGAAATAGAAAAATGACAATGTTTACTATAGCACATAATATGGCATGGAAAAATACACTAAACACTGTAGTTATTCGCAAGTGCAAAGCATAAAACAAGAGAAGCATCCACGTGGGGGTAAGGCCTAGATGCCTGGGCAATGATGGGCGAACTTATTATTTGCGGCAAATTCCCTCAATTCGTGACATGCCAGCTAAATTTTCCTGGTGAATATTTGCCGGCATCTGGTTATGGATGCCTGTGTCCAAAATAAGACGATGCAGCGTTTCGCGAATTTTTCATGAAGCAAATTGTCGCCGATTCGCCTATCACTACTGTAAAACAATTATAAACTTGCAGAGAAAGTTCAAATATTGAATAACTACTTACTGTATATTGAAAAACCAGAGTAGGGGGGAATAATAAATAAAAAGATTAGTGCAGATTGTTTTATCTTAACTGTGACCAGTAGTGATGAACACATTTTTTCACCAGGCATGGATTCGGTGCAAAATTCTGCACTTCACCATCTGAGATTTTAAAGGGGTTGTTCACCTTTGAGTTAACTTTTAGTATAATGTAGAGAGTGATATTCTGAGACAATTTGCAATTGGTTTTCATTTTTTATTGTTTGTGGTTTTATAGTTATTTAGCTTTTTATTCAGCAGCTCTCTAGTTTGCAGTGTCAGCAATTTGGTTTCTAGGGTATGAATTACCCTAGCAACCCTGCATTAATTTGAATAAGTGACTGGAATATGAATAGGAGAGGGACTGCATAGAATGATAAGTAATAAAAAGTGGCAATAACAATACATTTGTAGCCTTACAGGGCATTTGTTTTTAGATGGCCCCCATTTGAAAGCTGCAAAGAAACAGAAGAAAATTGCAAATCATTAAAAAACTAGGAAAAATAAATAATGAAGACCAATTGAAAAGTTTCTTAGAATTGGCCCTTCTACAATATACTAAAAGTTAATTTGAAGGTGAACCACCCCTTTAATAGCAAAACCATACCTCCCAACTGTCCCGTTTTTTCACGGGAACAAAGAAGTACAACTGCCTACAAATAATGAAACTACAGAAGGTCTAAACTTTGTATTTGTTGCAGATGAGGCCTTTGCACTGTAGGAACATATTCTAAAGTCATTCCCGGTAAAAACACTGACAAAGCAAAGGAGATTATTTAATTACAGACTATCATGAGCAAGACGTGTTGTAGAAAATGCATTTGGAATTCTTGCTAATCACTTTAGGGCTAGGCCAGACGGGGAGATTCGGGGGCATTTTATCGCCTGGCGACTTCTCGCCGCGACTTGTAGCCCCCGAACCTCCCCGAATAGCCACTTCACTAAGCGCACCGGCGTTGCTTGAAAACGCC
Source organism: Xenopus borealis (assembly GCA_024363595.1). Classification (NCBI taxonomy): domain Eukaryota; kingdom Metazoa; phylum Chordata; class Amphibia; order Anura; family Pipidae; genus Xenopus; species Xenopus borealis. The sequence goes on along the minus strand of CM044446.1, from coordinate 92,480,256 downwards.
GGCGCGTATCCACACGGAGCGGCGCGCTTTTTAAAATTGCTCCAAATTGCCTCGCCAGGCAATTTGGAGCAATTGGGAGGTATAGTCGCCGGCGTTTTCTTTTTGTTACTAAAATTTTTTATTGATTTTTCATCAAACAAATAATATTACAATCCAACATTATTCATATTGATCCTTTTTGACATTGCTTTATGTTTAACTAACACAATCAGCATGGTATTAGAAAAAGTAGAGATAAATAAAAAGAAAAGAAAAAAGAGAAACAATACAAATATTCAGTGTCATTTATTCTCTTACTATAGCAAGATGTTCTTTCTACAAATTCTTATTTTGGATTATAGAACTTTTCAGAGTGGTAAGGCAAATGAACTCACGTTTATTTCTTATAGATATATATGGCAAAATCTGCTGTTTCTCAATATCTGTTTAGGGCTGTGTTAGTAGCTCCCACACTGCCCAAGTTTCTGTATATTGAGACATCTGATTATGTATAGCAGCTATACCTGCTTCAAAAACCTTATTGTTATTTACTCTGTTTTTTATTTCGTCCAATGTAGGTATGCTTTGTGTCTTCCACTTGGCCGCTATACTTATGCGAGTGGCTGTATAAATTTGGTTGAGAAGAGCCTGGGAGTGTTTGTGGATGTTTTCCATGGGTTTGCCCATCAAGAGACATTTAATGTCTTTTACTGTAGGCTTATGAAGAAGCTTGCTTGTGAGTTCCGTTATCTCGTCCCATAATGGTTGAATCTTGGGGCATGACCAAAAAATATGGATCATATCACCTATTTCCCCACATCCCCTCCAGCAGAGTGGTGAGTGGCCCGGGAAGAAGGAATGTAATTTGGTTGGTGTATGATACCAGAACAGTAGAACTTTATAAATATGTTCTTTTTGCCTAGAGCAACGCACCATTTTTTTTGCGTTGGACCAAATAGCTGTCCATTCCTCGTCTCGTATTGGTTGAGGTAGAATAGCGTCCCATTTAGCCATGTATGGGTGTCTTAGAAGTATGTCCAGCTGGGAGTCGGTGAGTATTTTATATATCTTTGATATGAGCCCCTTTTGTGGGAGCCCCATTTTTGCTAGGTTTTCAAATGGAGTAGGTATTGAAATCTTATTTTCATCATAATAGGGCTTAATAAAATGTCTGAGCTGTAGGTACTCAAAGAATTGACAAGTTCCTTGTGGTGTTTTTTCTGTGAGCTCATTGAAGGTAAGCATTTCTTTGGTGAGCGGGTTAAGTAGATCCCTTATTGTCTGGAAATGTGTTGTTCTCCATTTATTGATATAATGTCCATATGTTCCAGGTTGGAACCCTGGGTTATTTAAGAACATAAGGTTTATAGACTTCTTGGAAGACAGTGTATTTCTATACTTGCGCCATACAGACAGCATACTACGTGTAGAGGAAATTAATGTGGAAAGGTTTGTTGTGCGCCCCGGTTGAGACCAAATGAGGTGATTGATGTGTCCTTCTGGCGAGAAAGCATTTTCAATGAGGCTCCAATTGTTATTTGTAATCCATCTTGACCATGCCAAAACTTGTCTAAGTTGGGTAGCTTCGTAGTATTTTTGAATAGAGGGGACTCCAAGGCCTCCTTTCTCAGTTGAGGTTGTTAGTACTCTACCTGAAACTCTATGTCGTTTTTTGTTCCAAATAAATCTATGACAACATGATTGGATGTCTCTTAGTATATACAAAGGAATTACAATAGGAAGCGTTTGAAACAGATACAGAAACTTGGGCAGGATACTCATTTTTATTGCCGAGATTTTCCCAAACCAAGAGATTGGGTATGTGGACCACTTTTCCAATAACTGTTTCGTTTGTTGAATTAGTGGAGTAAAATTCTTTTTAAACAATTCTGAGTATTGTGATGTAATTTGGGTTCCTAAGTAAGATATCGAGGTTGTTTTCCACCTGTATTGGAATGATGATCTGAGAGCCTCCCTAATATTCTGTGGAATATTAAGTGAAAGTGCCTCAGTTTTGTTAACATTTACCTTATAATTAGAGAGATTGCCATATATATATCCAGAATCTTATGTAAGTTCGGTAGGGAAATCTGTGGGTTCGTCAATGTAAGCAGTACGTCATCGGCAAACAAAGCTATTTTAAACTGCTTCCCTTTTATGTTTACTCCTGTTACATCTATTGAGTTTCTAATCATAGCAGCCAAGGGTTCTATACTAAGTGCATATAAGAGTGGGGAGAGAGGGCACCCCTGTCTTGTGCCGTTTTTAATTTTTATAGCTGCCGCAGCCTGACCAGGAATTTTTAGCTGAGTAGTAGGGTTGCTGTATAAATTTTTAAGAGCTGATATGAAAGGTCCTGAAAAATTTAGGTGTTGGAGAAGAGTGAATAGGTAGGGCCAACTAAGGCGGTCAAACGCCTTTTCGGCGTCAAGGCTTAAAAGTATTGCCTGGGTAGATCTCTTATTTATTATCTCTATTAAATTGATTGTTCGTCTTGTGTTGTCCCCTGCTTGGCGACCTTGAATGAACCCAACCTGGTCATCATTAATCAGTCTAGGGAGAATGGACGCTAATCTATTTGCTAATATCTTAGAAAAAAGTTTCAAATCTGAATTTAAAAGCGCTATTGGTCTATAGTTGGCACAATCTGTATGATCTTTATTCTCCTTAGGAATCAAGGACAAGTAAGATCTCAGATTTATACTTGGTATTGGGTTACCTTCTAGAAATTCATTGAATAATTTCACTAGGTATGGATTCAAAATATGTGTAAATGCTTTGTAATATTTGTAAGGTAAGCCATCTGGGCCTGGAGTTTTCCCTGTAGGTAACTTCTTAAGGGTGCTGGAAATTTCTTCTATTGTTATTTTTTTATTTAATATTTGGACATCTTCTTCTGTTAGTTTAGGAAGTTTTGCCTCTGTTAGGAATTTAGACATTGTTTCTAGGTCTATTTGTTGGTCTTCTTGCATATTGTATAGCTGCGAGTAGAAATTGTGAAATATTTTTCCTATCTGGATTGGATTATAGGTGAGATGGCCTGAAGGGTTTCGTATGGAAGAAATTCTAGATTGTGTTTGTTGTTCCCTTAATTTTCTTGCTAATAATGTATGCTGTTTGTCTCCATGTTCGTAGAATCTTTGTTTTGTCCATATAATAGCTTTTTGTGTCGTTGCATATTGAAGTGTAGTAAGTTCTTTTCTGGTATCTAATATTTGAGCTAATAATGGTCTAGAATAGCTTTTGTTATATTGGTTTTCGAGGGTGGAAAGTTTAGTTTTGAGGGTATTATATTTAAGCAATGATTGCTTCTTTTTTTGTGTCGTCAGAGCTATAATATGCCCTCTTATGGTCGCCTTATGGGCTTCCCATAGAGTAGATAGGGATTGTACTGATCCTTCATTGAATTGAAAGTATTCTCTCAGTGCTTTTTCTATTTGTTCATATGCTGTTGGGTCTTGTAAGAGTGTCTCACGCATTCGCCAATGCAGTTCCCTTGGAGGAAGTTTTGCAAGTTCTATTTCTAGCATTATTGGTGAATGATCCGACCAAGTGATCGGGAGAATTTCTGTGGAGAATTGCAGCTGTAGACATAGTTGCGAGACTAAGAAGTAGTCTATCCTAGAATGTGTCTTGTAAACTGCTGAGTAAAATGTGTGCTGTTTGTCTATTGGATGGTTTATTCTCCAACAGTCAAAAAGCGAGAATTCTCTCACCAATTTCCTGAACTCCCTTGAAAGATTATGTGCTGAGTGGTCTGGAGAAGGCTGGGATCTGTCGTTATTTTGTGAGAAGACTACATTTAGATCTCCTCCTATGATCTGGTATGGAGTATCAAATCTGGTACATTTAGTTAAAACCTTTCTTAGAAATTTGATTCTTATTTGGTGAATAGATATTTACAATGAGAATTGCTGTTTCCATATATTTGCCCTTAAGTATGATATAACGGCCATTTGGGTCACAAAGAGTCTGGTCTACTGTCAGAGGACAATCTTTATGAATAAGGATCGCTACTCCAGCTTTTTTTTGTATATTTGAGGCATAATAACCTTTGGGATAATACTTAGATTGGACTTAGCCATTATAGATTATAAAATTGTTTGCTTTAAGAGTTAGATCCTTATTTCTGCGTTGACCAAGCTCTTTGTCTGTGCTAAAGCTTATCGTCAATGATAGGCTATATCTTAATTTTCTTAATCCACTTTTAAAATTACTGTTCCATCTAGAGGCATTGTTCATTTTTATAACAGACCATATTATTATCTTTTCACAGATTAATCTCTGCTTAAACATAAGATAAACATAATATGTGATAAA
>CM044446.1:92430625-92474578 GCA_024363595.1 Xenopus borealis | reverse complement strand
TATGACTGTTGTCATTGTTGAACATGCAAAAAAAAAAAAACAGTAAAAACAATATTATTTTTGCTTAAATCTTTGAGTCCCCGAACGTTCGTTTCCGGGTGTCAAAAGCACCTCCCCACACATGTGCAGTTTATAAATTGTAAACAATCACAATCTGTCTGTCCCATCAATGGGCAATTTTCATCGTTAGACAACGAAAAAAGTTTTACCCTGCCAGATCAATTTCCCAACCAACGTTGGACGAAAAATCGTAAAATGTACGATCGTTCAAATCCCACTAACAGCACAATAATTTGACAGATTGGTTGGACTTCGCTAAGATCATTGTGTCTATGGGGAGCTTAAGTTTACCAGTAACATGATACTGGATAACAGTATCCAGAGACCTGTCCAACATCCAATTCCCCAAATTAAAGCTAATACTATGAAGTTGGTCCTCTCTTTCCCATTATAAAAACATCTACTCTACTTGGAAGGTTTTCTACTAGATGTTAGAACACTCTTGGTTAGATTTTCTTCTATTCAGACACAAGAGCATTAGAGCATTGGCAAATCAAGCATGCCTGCAGGTGCCATTGCATATGAATTGTCTATAAACATGGGAACCTAATAGACAGGGATACGTTTACAGCTTTATTTCTTCTTCCTACAGTACATCATCGTATGTGCTATTTTATGTAGTACCTTATGTGTTGATATGGCATGTTTTTGTATAATATTTTATACAATATCATGTCCTTTGCTAAACCTGTAGTGTGGCCACACATTCTCTGACTACAATGTGCCCTAAAGAAATGCAAATCTTCATTTTAAGCCAAAATACAATGACACACTGTTGTTCACCATTTTTTTTAAAAATCTTCTTATACTCCTATTCCATACATATCAATAGACAGATTTCTAGTTACATATAAGGATCAGAGAGTTCTTAGCAGCACACAATCACCTTCTACTCCCAGGCTTTCCGAGATGCCCAGTGAAGGTAATTGTTTCTCTGTGTGCTGATATTAAAGGTTTCTACTAGTGCCCAGAGTCCATCATTTGTTGCAATACGATGATAATAAATCATAAATAAAAGCATAAATATATTTAATTTCACATGTAAAAGATAAGTGACTTCAAGGTATTACATGCAAGATTAAAATTTTCTGTATCTACTAAAGTGCATGGGCATGATTATCCTGATTGGACAAGTCCTTACAAATTTATATAATAAAGATAATCGGGGGAAGTCTAAAACTATTCGCAATTAGAAAAGTTATGCCTTTGTGCGAACAAATTTTGCTTTGCGCAGTTTTGTGAACCCAGAAACTTTAGCAACCACTTCCGACAGTGGAAGACCGCTTGCGAATGTTATAGTTTGTGCCAATTCGCAGTAAATATAATAAAACGTCTTACTACAAAAGTTATGTTTGCTCAAATAGATTATGACACTTCTTAAGAGTGTGCCATTAAAATTTGCAATGCAATAATTGTTTATTATGTTAATAAATGTTATTGCTGCTAATTTCTCTCTTTGTGATTTTTATTACATTCCCCTCATAGAGCACAGGGCAAATGTTTCTGTGCAGAGAAAACTAAGTTTCAATATATAACGTTGATCTTATACATAATATTTTTAGTGATGAGTGAAAATTCTGTGAAAACTTTCACCCATAGAATCTAATGGGTGAAATCACACAATTTGTAGTGCATCAAAAAAATTACGTGCATAGACTTCAATGCATTTTGGAAAATTTTCGCCATTTCACAAATCTTTGGTGGAACGGGTCAGATTCACCAATCACCAGAGTCGAACTGGGCCAACCCAGACTTGCTTCCCTGGGTGTGCAATGAAGAAATACATTTGCACGCCATAATCACACATGTGTGAGCATGGCGATGTGTCTGTGCATGTGTGAGCACCTCAACATGTCTGCGACTGGCCCACCAGGCCACCAGGAAAACTCCCAGTATGTCCAGGTGTCAGTGGGCCTCTTGCTTCTAACCATTTGCCCTGTTTCATGGTCATTCCCTATTTCTCAATGGGACAAAATGCTTAATAATAGAAGAATATAGTAAGTAGATAGGAGAATAAAGATGTGAGTGAGGAGAGGAGGAATAATAGTTTGGAACATGGGCCCATGGTCTAAGGTTTTCTGGCCACTGCCATGCCAGTTCAACACTGCAGAAAAACAGGAAAATACTGTATGGTGGCCAGGAACAGGAAATATGGTGGTCCTTTTGGCAGGATTAAGGGAGAGACAGTAGTCTATATCAGGGAAAACTGAGGGGAAAGAATTCTGCCATAACTTATCTGTTATGAAGAAGTCACCACAATAAACTTGAACTGTTTATGAAAAAGTCTTCCATGTTCCAATGTTACAAGCACATAAAATGTGGCGGGAATCTACAAAAAAAAATATGGGGCTTTACTGGGTGCATTTTTAATGTCACAAATCTTCACTGCCAAAGGGGTTTAGTTTCCTTGGGCTGGAATAGAACCCCAAAAATTTACACTACTCCTTGGTTAAGTTTTAGATCCTGTTTTTCTGCTATGTGGCTTTAAGCAGCTCAAGGTGACTTTGTGACCGCACAGAGGGGGCCAGAAGAAGAGGCTTAGATGCTATAACTATCGAGGAGCAGCCTCACTACACGCAAAGCAACACATCTTTGATTTTGAAGTCATATTTATTTATGTTATCTGTTTTGCACAGGCTGACAGTGCCATGTGGGAGTTTTCTTTTAACTGCTGCAGATTTATAGCCACATGGATTAAGATACATTTATTCATTAAAGAATTACATTAGGGCCAGAAAGAGAGATTGCTGCTAAATGTCAGCTTAATTTAAGACCCTTAATACTGAGGGAATGCTGTTTTAATACTTTACTGTTTAGCTGCAATATTTGCTACATCATATAAGTGTCAATATTTATTTAATTCACATTTTGGCGTTTAATCTTTTCTTGCTATTTTTTTAATTAACTTTCGGGGTTTTTTATAGCGCCCATTTGTAAATTGAATTTGATATCTACTGCTGAATTGCAGTTAACCTCTTCACATTTTAATAGCTTTTGGGATATTTTGCCACAAAATTGTTTTAATGTTTTCATCTGTAAACCACGAGGTTGGCAGTTTGTGATAATTGAATTCTAGTACAGGTATGGGATCCCTTATCTGAAAACCTGTAATTCAGAAAGCTCCAAATTAAGAGAAGGCTATTTTCCACAGTGTCCATTTTTAGCAAATAATTCTTATGATTGCCCAAGGAAATCTACACTATATAAGGGAGATAGTAGAGTAACTCTTTTGGTTGATATGAATAAAGTGGTACCAAGAAACCTGGGGGTAGCGTAGCTACTTCAGAGACACAGCAAAGGTGAGACAGATATCATCCTTATTCAGAAAGATTAGATAGTGGTATACCAGATTCCATGGAGCTCACTATAGGAAGTGAGAGACAGAGGTAGAGCATAAGCATTTGAGGTTTCACTAAGGAGGAAGGAATTCATGACCTTCAAAACATTGCCCCTTTGACATATACTACATCTTGGAATCAATTTACCAAGGGTTAAAAGGCACCTGTTGCCAAAGGTGCGGGCTAATAGAGCCCACATTCTGGTTGGGGATAACAGTATTTAAAAAAAATGCCCAGCCATGTCCGATCACTCCCATATGATGTCAACCAAATGCGCAAAATGAGCGATTCAGGACAGATTTTCATTATGCCTATGTGAGTGACTGGACAGAGCTGCAGGGGCATTTTTTTTTAAGACTACTGTTATCCCCAACCGGAATGTGGGCTCTATTAGCCCACACCTTTAGTTGAGGACAACACTTTTACCCAACAGGTGCCCTTTAAAGGAATGTCTCAAATAAGTAGGTGAAGGTGTAGCTAAACAAACCTGTGTTTAATGTAGGGTATCCCAGACTCAGAATTAACTCCAAGGTTATGGTTTAAACCCACTCTTCTGCATATAGCAGCCGCCTTTGGCTTTGGGTGGAGCTCTCAGATGCAACCAAGTCTTATTGTGGGAAAACAGGGTGAAAGTTTTGGGTGAGCATGGAAACCGAATGTGTACAAGAGGGACAGAGGATCGGGCAACAAAGGAGGGATAAAAACCAGGTCAAACCAATAGGGCAATGCACTGAGTCAGATGGAAGAGGCAAGGTTGAGGTTGTGGGCCAAGGTCAAACAAAGAGCAGGAGTGCCATACCAAATATGAGTAATCCAAAGAGATCCAAATAGTAGGTAAAACAAGTAAGGGTCAGTGCAGTCAGCAAGTTGGCAGAGTCATTGACAGGTAATTGTCAAAAAGGGAATACTACAACAAGGAAAAGCACACATAGGAACCAGGAAAGGACCTTTATGTTGGAGAAGAAGAAAAAGAAGATGCACTTTTAAATATTTTAATTTTTGTGGCAGCCCACTAAAAAAGCCGAGAACCACCAGGAGCAGCACATGGAGCAAGAAGGTGGCGGGCATTCCCGCAGTGAATATGGTGGGCCTTTCCACCTTCCTACTAGGTAATATTCTCATACTGTGATTCTTGTACTGTTTCATCTTTTATTGGTTATCGGGAGTAGTTTGAAACAATGAAATAGAACTGGAGGAATTCTGTTAGTGACTGAATAAAACTGTCAATTGCAAGTCTCCATTTTGTCTGTAACAATGGTGCGTGCACTAATTGACTAATTTGTTCATTACTACAATAGCTAAGGACCCACAACACACCGCATTACATGTCATATACCTTAATTTTCTATTTTAATGATAGGTTTAACATCCAACACCCTCAGACTCAACAATTGGTTGAGGGAAGGAAAGGATTATAAGAACTGACTTTCATTAACAGTCTGATTCTTGCTGTAAATTGGAGGAAGTTACAGTAGCTATGTCTGATACAAGCAGCCAGGAGCCACGTCACTTTAAACTTACAAGGAATTACATTACCTGGGATCTGGTTTAAAACAAATCAATAAATGCCTACTGTCTGATCACTTAAGTCTTTCCACTTAAAGCACTTGTTTGCTGTGCAGCCATACAACACATTATAGATCATGTGTTTAAATAATGAAATAAACATAATTGCCTAGCTCATCATAAAAACTGTAGTTAAACATGGTGCTTGGTCCTATATTACTAAATTAAAATAAGAACAAATGGACTGCTGCCTCATTTACGCAGTTAATTGTAATTGGCTTCTCAAATCTATGTTAAATAAAGGAATTAGCCTGTGCATAATTTACTATTTACAATATGCCGGTGTGAGAAATGTAACCAGCATAAAAACTGAAAACATGCAATATATTGATGATGTATGCATCAACAAAATATATATAATCATTTGTGGAAAATATATGCTTCACATTAACCTGGGATATTTCAACATCCTCAGAAAGCCCAGTCTATTAAATACATATGTAATTACAGAATCCAGCAAAAAGAACCATGTAGATGATTAAATAAACTGTTCTCAGTTGGAGGCAGAAATATAATTGGTACCAGTCTTTTTATTTTAAATAGTTCCTTAACAAAAATATGTTCCTCAATACACATCGGCTGAGTGGCTCATGGTTGCATCACAGCATTGGGGTTTATCTTCTCCTTGTGCCTACATGGATTTCCTTGGGCTATTCCTGTTTCCTCACCGACTCCAAAAACAGAAAGGCTCATTGACTCCTGCTGAAACCTAGTGGGTGTTGTGTGAAGGTGCATTGTAAGCTCTTCTGAGTCAAGGGCTGATGTAAATAATAAACAATCTCTGTAATGCACTGCATATGATGTTGAAGCTTAGACAATTTAAGACTGTGGGACCATGAGTTGTTAGACAACTTGTCTTGCAGCACTGATTAATAGTAATAGTAAGCCTTAACTCATCTATTTAATCTCTCGCTCTCAACTGGACTATTCCCGTCTCAACTAAAACATGCTCTTGTCACCCCAAAAAATCCTCTCTTGACCCCTCCAATCTTGACAACCTCCAACCTATCTCTCTGCCTAGTCTACAACCGATTAACCTCATTCCTCTCTGACAATAACCTGCTGGACCCCTTACAATCTGATTTTAAACCACAACACTCACAACACACACAACACTGAAACTGCTCTGACCCGTCTAGAATAGAATAGAATAGGTCATACATCAAAGTGTCAAATAAGATGTCGAATAAGAAATGGGAATATGGGTGTCTGCTTCTCAAAAAACATTGAGAACTTTATTAAGGATCTTGTACTGAAACTTTTGCATCAAAAAGCCCTTTTAAATGTTTTTAAAAATACCTGCAAATTAATATTGCAACACATTGTTGAAAATTGTTTGATATGCAGAATAAACATTTTTCATTTGTACTAAACAAGACATAGAACGGATAAAGAGCATCCTGGAAGCCTAGCAACTGGTTCAAAAGAAACAGACAAAGAAGATGCTTATGAAGCTATTGATTCTTCAGAACAGGAATGTAGACCAAACACATGAAATCCAACAGTGTTTTGTAAGAATACAATAAAATGTCATCTGGCTCTCGCTGAAACAGACTTTTGGGCAGTTTCAGATCATAAACAGCAGTAATCCTTCTAGATTGAGTTTAAGGAGAACTAAATCTTAGCTAATGAAGTAGTCTAGAAATGTTGTACATTATGTTTCTCTACCAGCCCAATGCAACCACAGCCCTTTAGTAGTAAATATCTGTGTCTCCAAAGATGCTCCAGTAACTCCCCATCTTCTTTTCTGCTGATTCACATGCTCTGTGCTTCTGTCGCTTACTGAGCTTAGGGACCCACTCACAATATACAGTACACATGGAATAGAAATATAGTCACAATATAAGGCTGATTAGTCATTAATACAGATAATTACTACATGGCAGCACAGAAACCAGTGCAATTAGCATCAGAATTTATCAGGCCTGTAGCATCTGCTTATTTTACAGGCCAACCTCTTTTTCTGCTTGATAATTTGTGGTGATCCCTAAGCTTAGTTTCTCACTATCTGCTCAAAGCCCAATGAGCATTTGAGTGACACTTTCCAAGATGGTGACCCCCTGTGACAAGTTTGAAGTCCTGGATCATTACTGCTATTACCAAGCTGAAACTTTAAACTGGTGCAATAAGTTCAGTAGAGAAAATAAGGCATTTTTAGGCCTATTAATTTTTAGTATTTAGTTCTCCTTTAAGGTTTCTTTAGGGTTGTTACAAATAAGTTTGCAGAGCACAGGTTACACAGGGCCCTCATATGGTCCCTCACAAATTGTTTAGGGGCCTGGGTGCAGGTTTCTGAAGAGTTCAATACATATAATGAAAACCCGCACTGCTCAGATCTTATAAAAATTCAGTGTATTTTTACTGGCACATACCAACGTTTCGGCTGCTGCTGCAGCCTTTCTCAAAGTACAAAAAACTTAAAAATCCACCATGATGAATACGAAGTATTGGTGCGAACCTCAAGTGACATCACCGACGTGAGTGAAAATGTAAAAAGCGTGTTCCTCCCCTCCAAATCCAAATCCTACACTACCTGCCTACCAAACGCTAAAATCCCCCAAAAGCACATGTGCAGGCCAGTGGCATGTCACAACACATAAACAATACTCTGTTTATATACTGACAGAAGGTTTATTTCTCTGGGATTCAAGAGCACAAAACCCTTCAAGGTGAACTCCAATTTGCTCTACAATAAAATAGGTCTAAACATTTGAGTCTTTACTAACTCCTCGAAACAGCTTCTGATACTTTAGTATATTGCCCAGCAATTTAATGTTAAGCGTGACCATACATATCAAGCCTACCACTATCATTTCCCCATTACCAAGGGTATGTCTTTTCTGGGATATTCTCTTACTCCAGGGATGTCTCATTAATGTGGTTCTTGCAATTGGCATCATATGCCCCCCTCCCTGAGGGAAGTATAACAAAGCTAACATAGCAACCCCCACTCCTTATTCACTACTAGAGGGACACCACCTGACTCCTTGTACCAATCAGTATTCCTAAACCACCAATAAGGCATGCTTACAGCTGGAAGGACCTAGACAGTTTCCTACCCATACCATATACAGACCAATCCTCTGTCTAAAGACATTAAGCTGTATTGGTAATTAATAAGAATGAAGAGTCTAAATCCCTACTTCTCCACATTAAAGGGGATCCGTCAAAAAAATTATTACAAATCCTATTTTATCATGTTAGTTAAGCAAAATGAACTTTTTAATTACACATAAAAAATTATTTGAAACTTGTTTCCTTCCATCTGGGAATTCAGAATTATAGCAAGCAGACAGGAGCGATTTTGTGGACACTGTTATTAAGGCAAGCCTTGTATCATCTCAAAGCCTTGTTTGTGCACCAGAATGGGGGACCTGATGTCCATCCCCATGTCCTGGCTACACAATTAAATGGTTAAGAGAATGGGGGGATTGTGGGGAGATCAATTACATCTAGGAAGTGCTGAATGGAAAGTGAAAGTAATTATCTGCCCCACCTCTATGCATAAGGCATAGAGGAGGACCAGGCAATATTTGATTGACAGCTGAGATTTGTAAATGAGTTTAAAGCAAGTATTGATTTCATGTTTAATTTGAAAAGGTCGTTTATTATACAGCTTTTTATGCCTGGGTGACAGGTCCACTTTAAAGTGGTTGTTCACCTTTGAGTTAACTTTTAGTATAATGTAGAGAGGGATATTCTGAGACAATTTGCAATTGGTTTTCATTTTTTATTGATTGTGGTTTTATAGTTAGTTAGCTTTTTATTCAGCAGCTCTTTAGTTTGCAGTGTCAGCAATTTGGTTTCTAGGGTACAAATTACCCTGGCAACCCTGCATTGATTTGAATAAGAGACTGGAATATGAATAGGAGATGGACTGAATAGAATGATAAGTAATAAAAAGTGGCAATAACGATACATTTGTAGCCTTACAGAGCATTTGTTTTTAGATGGTGTCAGTGAACCCCATTTGAAAGCTGCAAAGAAACAGAAGACCAATTAAAAAGTTTCTTAGAATTGGCCCTTCTACAATATACTAAAAGTTTACTTAAAGGTGAACCACCCCTTTAAATACTACACAAGAGACCACAATGTGCAGTAATGGTCACCAACTAAGTGTTTATAAGATGCAAACTCTACATCAACTATATTAATAATGTAAGTTTGTATCCAGAAAAATAGATTTATAGTTTTGAATCAATTCCAATGGAGAATTAGTCCATTTGTATTCATTTTTTATATTCCTATTACCTTATCAGCTCCTTTGTTCAGCACAAGGAACCAAGCATATTATCCTATTCAAAACTAGGCTTTTCTAGGTGGAATTCCTATGTTGGCGGTTACACAATACATCAGCTTCCCTCTTGTCGCTTGGGTTATTTGTTGATGTCTTTTGAAAAGTCTATCAATAACTGAATCAGTGGTGACAGATGGAACTGATATTCTGGAATAGACAGTTTCCAGGTTTCATTCTTTCATAGTCAAAGACGCATGCGAGAAGCCCTGCAGTATCGAATGAATCAACTGTTTCCGTTTCAGCAGATAACTACTGTACTGAAAATATCAGGCTTTTCAAAATCTAAAATTTTGTGAATGGTATAGACCCAAAGAAGGGCTTTGAAAAATAATTTGGAAAAAAGTCCCTATACAATCACAAAGATTAAACCTGTCATTGTGAAATTTTATTGAGACAAACACCCCTTCAATTACACAAGGCAAGTCATTCGTCTTTGCCCATTCGGTCCCCACTGAATCCGAGTGTAAATATTTCCACTTTGTAAACAAAAAGGAACAGGCCATTACAGATCAAGATTAAATAAAAGCATATGTGGAAAAACCATGCCCGCTGCTCCTGACTGAGGAATATAATATGTAAATGAATTAATCATGTATTGGGCAGTTACAGAATCTTTCCTTAAGATTAGTGCAAATAGAAATCACATCGCTTCACGTTTGTGCATACATTGTTTCAGCTAATGGGAATCTGCGATCTGTTATTGCAGCATAAACCTGCTCTTATCCTTTATCAGTTTGAACTGCCACATTTCATTAACTGTCACTTATCACATCCAGTGGCATTTTCTGCTCCTGCACATCCACCTTCCCACCCTTTTCCCCATGAAACTCTTTGTAACTGCTTACATAGAAACCCCCTATACTGTAGTAGAAATTGTGTGTACAAGCAAGGTTTAATGGTCAGGGGTGCAAAATCTTTGCTATTTAACCCTTTTATTGCCATCAGCTGTATGTATTCTTGATATTAAAGCACCAAAGTTCTGAACACTGTGGATTTTAATAGCTTTTTTTCAGATGATATGAGCACACACTGTTCCTCACATAGAACTAAGATGGATATTTTAGAACTGCCAGTAATTAGCCCTATACAAGAACAGTGTGGAAGATATTTGTATGCTGAGTCGGTTTAATGTCTTGGGAATGAGTCAGCAGGAGAAGGTACAGATCCTTCCCATCTCAGTGTTGACGTACCAGAAATGTGTGAGTTCACCTTTTTGTCAGGCTTACCGGGAAGTCTGGTGATGGATATTTTTAGAAGATAGGACCCACAAGCGGCTAACACAGAACAGAACCTCCTGGGAATGATACAGGGGGAGCCGTGAGTGGAGAGAAGCCTGTGAGGCTAAACCAAATGAAGTACCGAGGAGTAGAGGGAGGCGTAGTCAAACCGGATCTGAGTTCAAGGGCAGGCAGCAAGTAGCAGGAACGAGAAGACAGGCCGAGGTCAGGATATGTAGCGAAGATTTGAAAGTCAGGAAGAAGCAATAGGTCATACACAGGAATCAGTTCAATAGGTTTATCTGTAGGTACCATGATAACCAGGCACAGTATATAGACAGACATAGACTTAAATACCTTTAGCCTTGGTGCCAATTCTCTGGCATCAGAACGTCTACGGAAGTACGCCAGCGTCATGAGGCTCCATGCCGTGACCTGCACACGTGCCTGCGTTGTGACGTCAGACCAGGTATTCTTACATTTTTAGTTCTCCAGACATTCATTCCTCAAGTTCAAACATAGCACATTAGCATGTCAGCTAGTCAGATATGTCTCATCTATTTTAAAGCTATTCCTAATAGTTAAAATTGCCCCTAGGCAGGGCCAGGTCAAGGTATTTTGGCACCCTAGGCAAGGTATCCATTCGGCACCCCCCATGTGTTTTACAACACATTAATGAATGAAATTTCATGTATATACATATATTTATGTAATATTAACAAACAAAAAAATCTCCCTCATATACCACTGCCAGAACCCATCATACAGCCCCCATGTACCTGTGCCAGCAGCCATTATACTGTTCCATGTATTTGTGCTAGTAGCCATCATATTGCTCCCATGTACCAGCACCCCATATTTACCTGTGCCAGCACCCACCATATTGCCCCCCATCTGTACCTGTGCCAGCAGCAGCCAAAAAAATCCATCATATTGCTCCCAATCACCTGCTTACCTGTGCCAGCAGCCAAAATATTGGCCACAAATATGTACTTGTGCCAACAGGAGCCAAACATCCATCATATTGCCCCAAATCATCTGTGTACTACCTGTGGCAGCAGCAACCAATTTCCCCCAGATATGTACTTGTGCCAACAGCCAGCAGGAATTATCAGAAAACAAGAAGCCCAGTCAGCCCAGGTGGGTTTTCTCTTGCTGTGTTATAGTCTTTGCTTTAGTATGTGAGCCACACCAATGCATTTATTCTGCTGCCCAGCCTTCAGTGATGTTGTTGTATGTGCGCCGCCAGCTACAAAAGGCAGACAGTGAGGTGCCAGTTACAAGGGGCAGCAAAAAGTAAAAAGTTAGTTTACCCCCCCCCGATTTCTAGTTATTCTCTTTCAAAATACATTATAAACAGTGGCTTGTGTTCTTGTCATAAGAGCCTATGGTGAATTTCTGAGACCCTGTCACGGGGGTTAATTTACTAAGCTGCGAAAATTTGGCAGCGATGGCTTTGCCGGCAACACAACACTTCGCCAGGTGTAGAATCACTGGGACAATGCAAATTGACTAAAATGCAAAGTTGCATCCAGAACACTGAACACTGGCAAAGTTTTGCTAGCGTTACTTTGGCAAGCATATCGAAGTTGCTCTAGCGTTGGTTCATTTGCATACAGCGGGAAGTTACAATTAAATGAGCGTATATATTACAGCAAACACATTGCATTACACAAGCCCAGGGAACCTTAATAAAATAGAGTTGTTATATTTCCCCAGCATTTTTTGGGACTTAGAGACATTTTCAACAAGAATTTGAGGAAGTCCTATGCACTCTATTGCACTTCACCTGGTCTGACGTGGCGAAGGCAAGTCTGGCGATAGAGGTAACCTTCAGTAAAATCAGCATTTTACTGAATTTGAACAGTTACGTTCTTTTGCCAGATTGAAAATGTGCCTTGTGTGAAGCAACACAATCTATCTCTTTCACTAGTGAAATGATGCCTGCGCCTAGTAAATCTGCGAAGTTCCCAAATGACTTCACACTGGCAAATTTTCACCAGTGGTAGTCACTTCGCCCTTTAGTACATATGCCCCCTGGACTACATAACAACCTTAAACCTCTCCACTCCTTTTAAACCTCTATCCTCTCCAGTTTGAGGATTTAAACTCTCCACTCAAATTCTCCAATTTGAGGACTTGCACCACTAAAGTTCTCAAGTTTTAGAACTTGCACCTTTCCACTCAAGCTCTCCAATTTGGGGAATTTCACCACTAAAGTTCTCCAATTTGAGGACTTGCACCTCTCCACTCAAGCTCTCCAATTTGGGGACTTGGACCTCTCCACCCAAGCCTTTCAGTTTGGGAATTTGCACCTCTCTACTCAAGCTCTCTAGTTTGGGGACTAAAACTCTCCAGTCAAGCTCTCCAATTTGGGAACTTGCACTCCTCAAGTTCTCCAGGAGACTTGCACTTCTCCACTAAAGTTCTCCAGTTTAGGGACTTGCACCTCTCCTACTTATGCTGTTTACTGTTTGAAGATTGCACCTCTCCTTTAAAGCCTTTCAGTTTGGCAACTTGAACCTCTCTATTCAAGCCTTTCAGATTGGGGACTTGCACCTCTCCACTAATGTTCTCCTGTTTAAGGAACTTGCTAGACTTTCCATAATACACATTACAATGGCATTCCAGTTTGGTAGGCCACATCACTAAAAGAACAGTAACTTTTTTTTTAAGGATCGGAAGGTAAGTGTATGGATAGTATAAGCCGTACAGTTAAACCTGGCTATTTCTTTCAAATTACACCAAAAGTTATTTTACTTTTTTCACTTTGTTTGCAGAATCCCTGGTTTATGCCACTTTCACTTCTTATTCCTGGAAAGCAAGAACAATAAAGTGCTTAAAAGCCATTTTTCTTTGGCTGGAGTTGGGCTACTAATTGCTTTACCAATCACAGTAAAGTCATCTTCATTGCTTTGCAGCAATTTATCACCTTAACCCCAAGTGTCGTAACCCATATTGTACTCTGGCTCAAGATTAAATTTACTTGCTGTTGTGTCTTTACAATATTCCCATCCAACTTCATTAAATGGGAACTCTATAAGTATTTAATCCTTCAAGTGCCAATGTCATTAAACACTGTCCAGCACTGCTGAGCTCATTCATGGTACAATAGATCAATAGCAGCTGAAGAACCACTGGCTTGATGCTCATGCACTGCCATTCAAAGGTCAGGCAGAAAATACTGCCATCTGGTGGTTATTGACTAATATTTCCTGCAAAAGAAATGTAAAATTCTAAATCATATAGCATATACTAAAGATCAGATGCAAATATGAGTGACATGAGTCATTTGACATTTCTGGCCTGTAGGTAGAACAACTGGATCAATTAAAAGTCATTCCATGCTGGGGTACAACACACAATAGGGAGAATTTTCTCCAAGGAAGTATCCACCACACTTCTACCACTTCATCAGGCGTAAATTCGTTACACTACACTAATTCACTAAAATGTGAATTTCACTATTGTTAATTTATTAGCACAAGCATTTCACAGCAAATTTTCGTTAGCATTCATTTCATCAAAACTTTGTACACATGGGGCAGATTTACTAAATTCATGTGAATGATTCGAATTGAAAAAAACGAATTTTGAAATTTGTTTGGGCTACTTAGACCGTCGAATTTACAAAATTTGACTATTAATAGCCAAAAATTTGATTAGAATTGACCAAATTCAATTCAAATTCGAATTCGATAGTCGAAGTACTTGCCCTTTCAAAAAAATTCGATATAACAATTCGGCAGATTAAACCTACCGTATTGCTATATTACCCTATAGGAAGGGTAAGGTTTTCTGATCGAATAAAAAAAATTTGATCGAATGGTTAAAATAATTTTTCTTATTCGATCGTTCGATAAATCGAATTGCTTTAAAACCCCTCGAATTCGACCTTTAGTAAATCTGCCCCTTACACTAAGGTCCATTTGAATAGGGTGGGTACATATAGGTCATATATATGTCTTTATTTTTCTTCCTTGGACATTGGTAATTGTAAGTGGCCACTTGAAGAATTTGCACCAGCATCTCTAATAAAGACAAAACAGATCCTCTATTGTCCTAGACATGAGCCCACCCTAAAACAAATGTGGCATGAGCTTCAAATGGTTAAAAAAATCTTAACACAAAGATATTTAATAGTTAGGACTTTTGAAGGCAATCCTAGCGTTTTTTAGACCTTTTATGACTTTTCAGCATACAGGATATGATGTCACTGACAAAAGGTTGAGGAATATATTGTGTCCACTTTGAACTTGAACTTATGCCTGGTGAAAGTTTGCCTTCATTGAGTGTCTGCTCCAGTTTTGTTTGTCATCTTATTGGTTTTCCAGGTCTAAGGTGGCGAAGGAAACTCTGGTGAAAGGGGTAAAGTAATGGAAAATTCGCACTTTAGTGAATTGCAGAGTAATGAAACGAAAATTCGCTGATGTTAGGGAGCAAAGCTGTCTTCTACGCCTACTAGTAAATTGACAATATCCTTGAGGATGAGATTTCTGGTGAATTTTCGCTAGTGACGGCCACTTCCCCTTTAGTAAAACTGCTCCAATATGTCCTTGTACTGTAAAGTCCTTCCCAGAGACTTTTTGTCTGGAAGCAGAGAAGAAAAAACATATCAGAACAAAAATGAGGAGGCATCCCTTTATATTTAATAAGGAATATGCCTAACTTGTCCTGGGATCCAAAGAGAATGGGAACCTCTAAAAGTCTTCCACACTGCCATTCCAAAGCAAAACTTTCAAAGACACAGTGCATTTCTGGTGAGTACCTTCCCAGAAGTTTCTTTTTTTCTCTTTATTTATTGTGTTTTTCCAACAAATACATATATTGTATCTTCATATACTTCTCTGTGCTAGTGAGGGTGGGCGGCGCTCAGGTGACTTCAATGCCTGAAATGCGCCTGCATAGACAAAAGAAAATCATGGGTTAAACGGTGTTTGGTTTATGATCTACTTTATGGCCTATAGTCTTGATTGTTGCTTGAGCTAAGTCTCTCCTACTAGCTCTATATTGCCGTTATGCAACTGAATGGAATATCTGTGTTCATTGTATTTGCAGGAGATGAAAAGGCAGCACAGAATAATCTAATCATTTCCAGCAGAATTCTGGTTGTTACCTTGACAATACACGGACAGGGGTTAAACTGTGATCCATATCAAATAAACCTCTCACCGAGCTTATTCAATTGTCCCCACTCTGTTTTATTTCAGCTGTTGTGCCATGATGGCCTCCATTAAATTACAGATACACACACATGAGTAACCAAGGCCAGTTTATCACAAGGACAGCACAATATTGCTTTTAAACAGGAAAATGAAATACTTTGTTAAATTGCAAAATCAGAGGCCGCAGGATTTATGATATATTTTCCACCCCTAGAAATTGCTTGATTACAGCATTACAGTGTGGTCCAGAAATGTACATGAGTAGGGATGAAAAACAATGGCATAGATTTCTTCACTCAAAGACACTATTATAATTGCAGATAAGCCAGGAACAAGATACGGCCGTGAGGGTATAAATCATATCTGCTATTTGTTAACTGCACATAATCAAAAATAAACCCACTTACAATCACTGAAATACAACAAAGGACTGTTGATTTATTTTTGGAACATAATTTGTGGATTTTGTTTCAATAGCCTAGCTATTGCCATTCTTGGCTGAGTTGGGGGAGGGAATAGGGTTGGTGAGATCAGGTAATGGATCAACCTAGGAACCTTACAAGGGTGAACATGAATATGGGTGGAGGTCATGTAAGAACTGGAAGATGGCAGCAAGGTATTTGCAGATTAGAGGGGTAAGGTAGGATTCAGTTCCTCTAGCTGGCATACATAGGATCACTTTGGGCAAGGGTTCCAGTATTTAGAAGCTTTATTGAAAAAAACTTCTTTTTTCCCTTCCAAAGGACCAGTGATCTGGATGACTCTGATATTCTGCATCTGACACTGTACAATAAGCACAATCAAAATAGTAGTTGTAACTGTCCTTCTCCTCTCTTTGATCGTATCCATACCTGACCTTTATTTCTTAGTTTAAGAGACGTTATCTGGCTCCGGTTCCTCTTGGGTTTTTTTCTTTTCACATTAGCACAAAACTACAAACGTGCGTAGACCATTAAACAGAACTTGACTTTTCTGTTCTAGTTTCTTTGCTGCTTTCTCTTTTTAATATGGACTTTTCTCTGTTCCTCCTCCTATTCTGTAGCATATCCCATCTGCCTGTGTTTCCTCCTATTTCTCCAAATACAGGTACCATTCATGTAAGCCCATCAGTCTTTCTGCTGCTTATGATTATATGCCCAGCTGCTAGTTTTAAAAAAGGTCATACAGTAGCTTCATACTTCTTTGCCAAAGCAGTCATTACAAAACCACATGAGAGGATGAGCTTCTAGCTGGGGTTTATGACCAAACTGGGAAAATGATTGTTCTTTCCTATAGAGTAAAAAATGTTTGAGCTATTTTTTTCCATCATTAGCATATTTATTGTTTGTGTAGTTACTTTGCCATCTATGAGTTGGGTGGTAATTGATTTATTTTGTGGCTGTGCCATCTGATTTGTATAGTAGATGCTCTTCCTCTCCATATATGAATATATCAGATAAGATATACTGTACATACTCATCAAGTGTCTCCCTAGGCTCCAACAGAATAGCCATATAATTAAGGGGATACTGGCATGGGAAAACATGTTTTTTTTTCAAAATGCATCGGTTCAAAGTGCTACTCCAGCAGAACTCGTGTAGAAATCCATTTTCCAAAAGAGCAAACATATTTTGTTATATTCAGTTTTGAAATCTGACATGGGGCTAGACATATTGTCAGTTTCCCAGCTGCCCCCAGCCATGTGACTTGTGTTCTGATAAACTTCAGTCACTCCTTACTGCTGTACTGCAAGTTGGAGTGATATCACCCCTCCCTTTCCCCCCAGCAGCCTAACAACAGAACAATGGGAAGGTAACCAGATAGCAGCTCCCTAACACTAGATAACAGCTGCCTGGTAGATCTAAGAACAGCACTCAATAGTAAAAGCCAAGTCCCACTTCGACACATTCAGTTATATTAAGCAGGAGAAATAACAGCCTGCTAGAAAGTAGTTCCATCCTAAAGTGCTTGCTCAAGTCACATGACTCCCCATGTCAGATTTCAAAATTGAATATAACAAAATATATTTGATCTTTTGAGAAATGGATTTATGTAGATGGCTCTACAACTATGACGAGAGACACAAACAATACAATGTGTGTAATACAAAGCAAGCATCTGCTTTGTTCATTCCAGCTTGTTGTCACAAATTTAGGTGATATTTATTGTTATTGACCATCAAAACCCTTAGGGAATGAAGCACATTGTAATGAGCTTGTCAAGCACATACATATTTAACCTGAAGATATATTAGGGCTTGAGCAAATTAGTCAAGATTATGCTGATACTATCAATCTTTTCAAGGTGGAGAAGATTAAATCTCTATTGGATTTGTGAGATCTTAAGAAGCACAACAATGAGACCCTTGCAATTTTTTTAACGGAGACCTACACATGAAAAAAGTTCCCATCTGATGTTCTAGAATGCATTGACGATTCCCTTGGGTCATAACAGGATCCAGGTCAGTCCAAATTACTGTACATTCTCCGCTTACAGTGTCCAGTGAGACTGACCTCAGAGTTTGCAATATTTAGTGATAGCTCTATAATAGTAGCTTATTACAGTAGGTGATGTAGCTTGAAAGCAAATTTGAAGTCATAACTTTTCAATTCTTAAGCATTCCATATATGTATGATAATATAACAGGAAATATCACTCATGAAAAATCAATTATTAGAATGCCTGGTTGGAGTTTTCAATTGGTTCCATAAACATATAGTTGAAAAAAAACACACACATCTCTGAACTTCTTTGAAAAAGGCTGAAATAGCAGCTGAAATGTCAGTATGACACCAGTGGGATCACCTGACTATAGCTGGGAAGGGTTGGGAGGTACAACATGGAGCTGGTCACTGCTCCTATAAAAACTATAACTAACAAGGGAAAGTTGTGCTCACCACTAATTTTAAAACCATTAGGAGGGGGTGCAATGAGGCTTTGACCACAAAATAAATATAGACAAATACAAGAGGTCCCCTGCACTCATTATCAATTATTTAAGACATTGAGACATTTTGTGCATACAGCTACTAAAAAATCCCTTACTTAAACAAAACAGGGATTGTTTGTCCATATATTGCAATATATTTAAGCTGACCAACTACGTCAAAGTCATCCCATATCTGGCCAGTCCTACTCTCAAATTGCATCTGATTCATTAAGAATTCTATTGCCTCCTTATACATTTTACAAAGGGTCTAAGTTTTACCTGCAACTTACTTGCTGCTTTCAAAGTAAAACTCCCAAACTAGGTTGCCCTTTTATTAGACACCAGTGGGATCACCTGACTATAGCTGGGAAGGGTGGGGGCTACAACAGAGAGCTGGTCACTGCTCCTATATGAACTTTAACAAACAAGGGAAATTAGGAGGGGGTGCAATGAGGCTGTGACCACAAAATACATAAAGACTTGTATTTGTCTATATGTATTTTGTGGTCAAAACCTCATTGCACCCGCCTAATGGTTTTAAAAATTAGTGTTGAGCACAACTTTCCCTTGTTTGTTATATATTGTTATACAGTATATAGCTATGACCCTGCTAATATAATACAGATTAGGAACCTAACGTATCTGGACAACTGATTTTGTTTAATGACCATAACTACTGTACATACAGATAGAAAACAAGGCATTGGTATTTAACCCATGAGTATAATAAGAGGTTGCTTGAGTAAAGGCCTGTGCGCTTATTACATGGTATTCCATGTACAGGGTGATTTGCAATGCCCACATAGAGTATCCTTGTATGGTTTCCACATGAACCGCTAATCTGTAGTTCTTTGGTTATAATGTAAGAGAAACTGTTTATTTCTTTTAAGAATAAACTATATCTACAAATCTACTTTTACTGAACTTTTATTTTTCTCTAGTTTTCAGCAGCCAGTAAGTATTTCTACCATTGCCTGGTATGTAGGCTTACCCTTAGTTGAAACCCACCATGTCCACTGGAACTATTGAGTGACTTCTATAATTGGAATTAACCAAAAGAGGGACTTCCAATTGTTCTACTCACCTCTCAAACTCAAGGGAATGATGTCTTTATATCTCTATTGAGAGAAAACGACATTTAAAGGGTTCTTCTTTAGCTTAATCCAGGGGTGTCCAAAATTTTGGCTTCCCTGGCCACATTGGAAAAAGACAAATTGTCTGGGGCCACACATGAGACACAAACCCTTTTGATTTGTAAAAGTAAAGAAAATACACATAAAATAACCACAATACCAGTTGGAGCTATACACTGGAATGTGGGACACCTGGATATTACAGTAAATAGACGTATTATTATACTATTATTAGTGATGGGCAAATTTATTCGGAGCGATGTGCATCAAAAAACGTGCTGCAACTTGTTTTGCAAATTTTTCACCAATTTGTGAATTTCGCTGGAAATTCGCACATTTTCATCAAAGCGAAACGGGATAGATTCGTCCATTACTAACTATTATGCCATTTCCTCAGGAACCAAGTGTTTTAAGCTGGGCCACATTCATATCCATCCTGGGCCGCATTCGGCCCTCGGCCCACAGTTTGGACACCCCTGGCTTAATCTATGTCAACTTGACGTCACGACCATATACATCACATTGCTATAACTATTTGCCAACCAATTCTTCATCCAAACATAGAATTAGCATGGTAAGTCTCAGTACCAAACAAGAAATTGTGAAAACAGGTGTAGCAAAATGTTACGGAAATCCCATTATTTCAAAATAATTTTACAGTTTCAACAGAATTATTGTCCTCTAGGAAATAATGGGATTTTACAAATTCTGAGAATTCAGAGAAATGTAAAAACAGGACAAAGTGAATATATGCAGTCAGTGTTGAGTTGGCACAGTGCCAGAAATATAGAGAAGACAGAGATCTGTGGGGCCAACTATAACCACCCAGGGCAACCCAGAAACCTGACACACCCTGTCTCCCATGTATCCATGCTCAATCACAGTTCAATTCTACTTCTACCTGAACACACATGCATAACCACTGCTACTCTGTTCATTTCTCAACTGATGGGAACTAGGGACTCCTGCTTGTTCAGTGCCCCAGAGGCTGATGTGTTGGCCATCATGCTGCCTCTAATTTTGTGCCACCTAGCTAGGCCTAGGCATTTGAAGCCTTCCCACAAATCTGGACCTGTCAGTTGCACAGAAAAACAAGGGGCTCTATTATGTGCCTGTGTATGCCATGGTGACAGGCATTTGTCAATAAAGGAGAATTAAGCGTAACCAAATAATTAGCTAGAAATGTTGTACATTATCTTTTGTGCTTCTTTGCCAAAGGCTACCACAGCCCTTTAGCAGTAAAGATCTGTGTCTCCCCAGTAGATGTCCCAGTAGCTCCCCATCTTCTTTTCTGCTGATTCACTGATTCACATGCTCTGTACTGCTGTCACTTACTGAGCTTAGGGACCCACTCACAATATACAGTACACCCATTTACTAAATTCACAGGAAGGATTATAAATTCTATCAAATTTTCAAAAAGATTCAAATTTGAATTTTGAATATGCAAATGAGGCAACTTCAGCCATCAAATTTTCAATAATCGACCGATTAGAGCCATTCGAATATTCAAATTTAATTGTATTCGAAAATATTCGATTGTCGAAGTACTTCCCCTTTAAAAAATAAATTTGATAGGCCAGTTCACCAGATTGAACCAACCGAATTGCTTTAAAACCCTATGGGAAGCTCCCATAGGTGTTTTAAATTTGTTTGTGATCGAATAGGAAAAATTCAACCGTAGGGGTTAAATTCAACCGTAGGGTTTAAAACGTTTTAATCGATCGATCGAATTTTTAATCGAACAATCAAATTTTTCCTATTCGATTGTTCGAATATTCGAATAGAGGTAAAATCTTTTGAATACGATATTCGAATTTGAAGAATTTTGCCCCCTTGCTATTCACATGGTTGAATTTTGAATTTTTTTCAATTACAAATTTGACCAATGGTAAATCTGTCCCACAGAATAGAAATGTCACAATATAAGGCTGATTAGACATTAACACAGATGATTACTACATGGCAGCACAGAAGCGTCTAACGATAGCGCTAATTCACCAGCGTGACATCAATTCGTAACTTTGCAAGTAGATAGACTAGCGCAACTTCGCACCCTTACACCAGGCGAAGTTG
The DNA here is from genome assembly GCA_024363595.1 of Xenopus borealis. Lineage (NCBI taxonomy): Eukaryota > Metazoa > Chordata > Amphibia > Anura > Pipidae > Xenopus > Xenopus borealis. The sequence continues at coordinate 92,452,818 of CM044446.1, read as the reverse complement.
CGCATTGACGAAGGATTGTAATTTCACAAATTCATGACCATTTTCCTGAACGTTACCTCTTACGCTAGACGTTACTTCACCTGGTCAGACCTGGTGAAGTTCAATACAATAGATAGGAGGTTGAAAAAAAAAATTGCTGGTGTGTTTTACCTTTCTAGGGTGATAGTCTGAAAAAGATAAAAAAATGTTTGGGGGGGGTTTACCCTCCCTCCCCCCTACATTTCCTAACATATGGCAACACAACTATACAGGGGGCACATGTAGGACAATAGGACAACTTTATTTTATTTATTAAAGGTTTCCTGGGCTTGTGTAGTGGAATGTAGTGGCTGTAACATTTACTTCTATAAGACTTTGAAATTTGCGCCGTATGCAAATTAGGCATCGCTAGCGTAAATGCGCTTTGCCTGGCGAAGTAACACTAGCGCAACTACGCTACTGTTAGCCGACCTTAGCGTAACTTCACACTTTAGTGAATTTGCGTAGAGCTGGCGAAAATTCGCCTGGTGAAGTGCGGCGAACGTTAGCGAAGGCAACGCTAGCGAATTTTCACCACTTAGCGAATTTCCTCCTATATGAGAATTTGCCTCAGACTCTTACTGCTTTAGATTCAGTGTACCTGTGCTGAGCAGTGCAATATAACATTCTGTTATTGCCAGGAAAATTAATACTATGTTGTACTTTAAAAACCTCCTTTTCATTACATTCTGATGTACAATGACAGATAGAGATCATTAGTCATGAAAGTGATGTATAATATATTATGTGGCACAAGTACATGATCATATCACCGTAATCTCACATAGAAAGCATATTATGTTGCTTTATCAATAAGGACACAGAAGGCCAACACGCTTAACATCTAAATTTACCTCTGTGCGGCTTTCACAGCCTCCTTTGAAGCAGTAATGTTTGTTTAATGAAACCGCTGAATAGATCTGAAATATCAAAGCAAAGGCACAGAGGGAGGTTCTGTAGAAATACAATCAGTGGGGCTCATTTCTAAACTTCGCGCAGTGCAGATTGGTTCGCACAGTGAATATATTTGCCCTGCGCATGGTTATATTTGTAAAGCTGAATAAGAGTGTACAAACAGAATATAATCCCCATGCTTTTTTCTGAACACTATTGCACTGCTGTGCTCGGCTTTCGATTTTTCACGAATTTGCATCGTGAATAACTTTTTGCAGATGAGACGGTGGTGCCCCCTGTTCTGAGAGTGCTGGAAATAGTGTTGACTGTAACTTAAATTTCCAATTTGTAAAACTGTTTTGTAGTGTTGGGCAAATTTATTCGTCAGGAGCGAATTTGCGTCAAATTCCCGTGATTCACCACCTGCAAATAAATTTGCTAAACAGCAGCGAAAATTCGCCTGCCGAAAATTCGGTGGCGTAGTAAAAAAAACGAGACGCGTCAAAAACATGACACGACTAGTTTTGAAAATTTTTCGCCAATTCCCAAATTTCGCTGGAGTTTAAGGCGTAATTCAAATGCACATAGATATTCTCAATTTGCAATTTTTGCCAAATTTCAGATTTTCGGATTTTCACAAATTTTTCGTGAAATCGTTCAAAATTCACAAATTTTTCGTGAAATCGTTCAAAATTCACAAATTTTTCGTGAAATCGTACAAAATTCACAAATTTTTCGTGAAAACATTCAAAATTTCTGAATTTATAGTGAAAACGTTCGAAATTCACGAATTTATAGTGAAAATGTTCGAAATTTCACAATTTTTTGTGAAAACGGTTAAATTTCACAAATTTTTCGTAATTTGGAGTTTTTTGGTAATTTGGGGTTTTCTGGATAAAAGGTTTCCAGAAAATGGATCCCATACCAGTGTGTGTGTGTGTGTATGTGTGTGTGTGTGTGTATATATATATATATATATATATATATATATATATATATATATATATATCTTCAACGTAGAGTCGGCACTCTCGACACATAGAGCAAGTATGCCTGGGTGCAGTGTCCACAAAAAAGCCATATACAATAAATACATTTTTATTTTCATATAAGACCTGAGAGTGCGGACCTTTTTCCTTGGATATATATATATATATATATATTACACGCACATTGTAAAACAAGCAGTATCCGATTACCATTATGAATTATGAATTTCATTGCGTTTAATCAAGTAATTTATTAACTAAAAATGCACTTATTTCATTAGTTGACTAATGAATTTCCTAACATTTATTTAATCAGCTGTGAATTCATTAATTGCATGCTCCCGTCCCATGTGAGATTATTTATATACCTTTCAGCAATTCAGAAATGAAAGAGAGAGAAACGGGTGGGCTGCCTGCTGCAGAACTTCGAAACTGGAGCAGCAAGTTATGGAGTGAAGGAATGAAGAGGAATACAATAACAGTGAATGATGACTGTGTATTATGGGTAGAGGGGATATTAAAAAGCTGGGTCACTAAAACTGTAAGAAAGTCAATAAAATGGCTAAAAAGTACAGCGATTCACAGTGGTATAAGTAGAGTGCGCCGGGCCCCCCGGCAAAAAATCTTCAGTGGGACAAAAAAAAAGGCAACGTTTTGGACCCCACTGGGCCCTTTGTCAAGGCTTAACAAAGGGCCCAGTGGGGTCCGAAACGTTGCCTTTTTTTGGATACATATGGGCTTAATAAATCACAGACTTCACTAAGACTACATTGGTGTGCTGCTGGATTTTTTCATTATATGGACATTTGACCCTGTGCAAGGGAAGGGCCTTCCGGTTTCAAGCACCCAGCACCGACAATTGGTGAGTCATAATCAGGTGTAGCACTCCACTACCGTATGACATTTAAAATGGAATGTGAGAACAAGATTCCCTCAGGCATGACCATTATCTTATGTTTGAATTGTAGTTAATTCTTGCCATCGTTGAAGTGATATGAAATGGAATTTCTTTTTTTTCTTCCATATTTCATTTATGTTTTAAGTCTTTTTGCATATTTCATTTCCTTGTGTTTTTAAAGCCTTTTTCGTGTTCTTGGTTTATGTAGGTCTGATTAAAATACTTGCCCTGTTGATAGTGACATGTTCCTGCTGAGGCTGCTCGTGTAGCTGGGCATCTAACAGATTGTCCTGACACTTTACATGCTGTCTCATTTGATCATTATGATATGTGGAGTGTACAAACGGCTGGCTGTGTTTTTATTTAAAGCTGGAAATGTTTCCCTCTGTGATGACTCTAGCATTGCATTCCTTGCAGTCATTTTAAGATTATTTTGCTGCATCAAATAGGTAAATTAACTATTATTTTATTATGTAAAATTGGAAAATAATTAGGATAGACTACAAAATTGGTTTACTTACTCAGGTTTACTAAATAGTGCATTTTTCTTTGAACCCCTCTGATTGCCATGTCTTGGTTTAATTGGTCCTTCCTTGCTGGTGTCCCCCAAAAGAACTGTAAGAGCAATGGCACACAAGGTCAATCCTAATGCTTTGGTGCTCATGTGATTTCCAGCTCAACTTTCACCACTGACAGAAAAGTTCACACTCAATAAGTTAAATGCTTATTTTTATTTTTTTCCAGCTATTGTTGAGCATGTTATAAATTCTATAGGTTTTTGTCATTGCCCAAAGGCCCCATTAGGATTTGCGGACCAAGGAGGAAGCAATAAGTCCAACACAGTTCAAGGTATCCGAAGGGGTTGAAGAAGAATAGTCAAGTCCAGGCAAAAAGGTCAAAACAGGCAGCAAGGTTCTTAATCGATATAACAGACCTAAGTCAAACACAGGAATCAAGTCAATAATCAAGAAAATACACCCAGGAACACAAGAAGTAGAACCTATTATTGGGCAAGGTCTGCAAGGCTCTTGTGTCTGATAAAGGCCCAATATTTGCACGAAACAAGCACGATGACGTCATGTGTCACGTGATGACATTGGACGCTGACGCTGCTCATTTTGCAGCAGCATCATGATGTTGCACATGTTTTGACACGCTGCATACAATCTTGATGTGTGGTGTCCGTTTTGCTGACCATAACTTACATTTAGGTAGCAATAAGCCAAGAAAAATTCATGACCTTGTGGAAATAGCACCTCAACCTGCAGAAACCTTTGACTTGGATGGATATTGTTCTCAAGCTAGTTGTACCCTAGTCTCAAGATATCTTTGACTCTAAGAGCAGTTCTCTGTTTTTCTGTGCTATGAAAAGATATTTCTGTGCTATCTCGGTGGTAACTCCTTTTTACTCCCATAAGTTTGTATGACATAAAACGTTTTGATTCCTTTTTTCAGGGTTCTGATTCTTTGAGAGTTCAGAATCCAGGGAGCTTGAGCCAAATAAACGTTGTCTTTTACCTCAAGTTATCTGCAGTTCCTGAATTTCCACAACAGTTGAGGGTGAGAAAAGCACCATTTTACTAGCTGATTAATTGATAACCATCAGCAGAGGGTTCAAAGGCATATGCAGAATAATAGCAATGTCTCCAAAGGCAAACAAAATTTTTTCTTTTGTGGAACTATGGGATAGATTCATCAAAGAGTGAAGTTCCGCCACTAGAGGGAAATTCCGCAGCTCTCAATTCATTTCTATGGGACTTTGAAAGGCGTATTTATCAATGGGTGAAAGTGAAATTTCACCCTTTGATAAATACGCCTTCATAAATCCCATAGAAATTAATGGAGAGCTGCAGAATTTCCCTCTAGTGGCGGAACTTCACTCTTAACTTCACTCTTTGATGAATCTACTCCAATGTGTTGACGGAGGCTTACTTACAGCTTCCTCGGTTGTTTTGCCAATAGAACAGAAATGTTCCTTGGTTTGAAAATAAAAAAAAATGCAACCAATGGGCCAAAAGCAAAGCAAAAGTTAAAAAAGATTGATTGGGGAGAAGTAGATTGATGGGGGAGGTTATCGGAGCTCAGAAGTGGGTCCCTCTCTGTTGGAGCACTGAAAAATGTTTAACACATAATAAGTTCACCTTGCACACTGAAATTAACACAAAGTCAGCACTGCTGTGGGACTATAACACCCCCTTTGGAAAGAACTGAATTTTTAATGATTCAAATTAGTCCAGAGGAAATGCATTATACATGTGCTAATTAATTTAAACACTTTTCCGTCAGTCAGAAAAGCAATAATAACTGTCATAGGGTTTTAACTTCTGAGATTCCCACAGGCTCATCTGGACTAAATATGAATTTAAATTGAAAAAAAAAAATTCCTTATTCTGTTTTTATATTTTTTTCGCAGGTCAAAACATCTTCTAGATAAGCAAATGGCTGTTAACCCTTCTAGAAATCTATTTGGCAGATGGACTATTTAGAATTTATTGCACATTGTGTTGGCATTTTAAGCTTATGTTTTTATTTCTACATTTTCATTATCTATCCTTTTATTCAGGTCTTCTATTTAGAGTTCTGTCCCTTATTCAAGCCACTGCCTGGTTGCTAGGGTATATTGGACCCAAACAACTAGACAAAAAAATTGAACATGAAGATTAATTGCAAATTGTCTCAGAATATCCCAGCGAGCAGCATATTAAAAGTGCATTAAAACTAAATTGTTTAAATCATGCTCAACAATGTGCACCTTGCTTTATAGCCCCCCATAAAAAACCTTCAGGGGGAACAACACACACCTGCAGGCCCCTGACCCCCTATCGTTAATGCTAACCCCATCCTGGCCCCCTTGCACATTTCAGTTCTTTCTTCAAAGCTGAAGATGACAGAACTGAAATGTTCTTAAAGCTTGTTATAATTATCATTTAAGTTAGCCAATAAAGTTACCACTTTTTAACCACTTTTGCATCATGTCAAACATTTTACCCTATAACTTTTTCAATTGGCTAACGTGATAGACAACATTTGACTATGGCATGAGCACTGTAAAAAAGTGACTGTTAAACTGTTACGACTACCTTTTATTGTATAGTACCTGTAAATATTAACACTTTGTAAATGCACCAATAAAATCTATTGCTCATGGATTAAGAAAAATAACACTGATAAAATGCTTGGCAACATTCACACATGGAATGGTCACCGGCTAAATACACTTAAATTGCCCAGTTAGTTTGGTTTCAACTTTCTGATACCGATAAGTTCAGTCTCTGGATGCTCAAGCCTTCTTATGGAAGATGTTAATGTTGCCTGCAACATACTAGAATCACTTGACATTTCTAGACATTCTATTTGCCTCTTGATGTCAGGAGATTCCATGGGTGTGAGGTTGGCAGGAGGGAGCCTTTGTGCTGAGTAACCCAGGTTATGCATGCTCCAAGATAAATTGATAGCGGAAGCCATGTAAAATGAAGCATGAGGATTTATTGAAAGAAATAACACACAAATAATAATACTACAATAATGTAGACTGAAAGTGGCAAGACCAAAAATAACCAGCGGTAAAACAATAGTCAACAGGCGAGAGGTTTTAGGTAAGCGGAAACCAGGACGAGCCCTGAATCAGGCTGAGGTTGAGACACGAAGCAATCAAGAATAAGTCAAAGTCCAATTCATGAAAATCTGAAAAATTCTCATTATTTCCTAAAAACTGCTACAACCAAATCCGCACAGACCCCCCCCCCCCCCCCCCCCAATACATTTTACACAATACACGAATTTTCCTTCCACTGAAAAAGTCAAGATAAATTTGTGGAAATTGTAGGTTTTTTTCTGATTTTACATCCAAAACCTATAATTTTTTTTTTTAAATCACCTGAAAGCTATGCTTTTTTTTGGAAACCCAGCCTAACTCAGAAAATCTTCCAACTGTTAATGGGACTTCTGTTGTCTGTTTCAGTAAATGTGTTGGTTACAGTGCTACTACCTGAGGCATTGATTCATGAGCAAAACACTTGTGTCTAATTTTTTATGTGTGTGAGGGGCTGAGGAGCCTGCTGTGAACTCAAGCTACAAGCCCGCAGTCATTGTTTTGCACACCAGACACTGAGGAACACTGAGCTGAATCAGTAAGTGCTGGACTGTAATAAGTTTTATTTTATTTCAACCCGCTGAAACCTTCTGTTTATGCTGTCTGTGTGAATGGCTGCAAATAAAGTAGCCCAGGTTGAATTAAACTGAACTAAGGCTCCGTGTATTGATTCTATGCTACAAAAAGGGCTGTGGTCATGATTCCTGCTACCTGAAATCTCACTATAAATGAGATTTTATATGTATATAAAATGCACGGAGCAATTAAGCTCCTAGTTGGGATACCGGTACCAAATGTTTTTTGCACTAAATGTTCTTGCACTGCTCACTTTGTGGTCACTCATTTACTTGAAATGTGTACTAGTTATGCATATTAGGTATTATATGTATGTTTATTGTATGTATATACACCTCTATGATGTCACGGTGGTGGGCCACTCCCACCTCCGCGTCTGTTCACTGTTTTGGTTCCATTCTTTGTTTAAATAGAAGGTTTGTACAGTACAGCACTGTTCCTGATTCCTAAAGAATGCCCGGGTGGGGGCCGAAATGTTGAATAAAACTTTTGCAATTTTTCACTTCTGAGAAATTCCTAAGTGCGTAGTTTATTTTTCTTTATTATATATATATATATATATATATATATTACAGTATATACATATAAGTAAATCTTTCCTTTTTACATTTATTTGAACAGTTGTTCTGTTGTGCCTGTATAAACTGCATTCTGCACTGCATGAACTTTACAGCATACATGTCATGTTTGCAGATGTCAATGGAGGGGATATTTGCAGTGCAAATGATGTGGCTTGGGCGGGGAAGATACTATATGCCCAGCTTATAGTGGGAAATTGTAGGCTTTACATTTCCTTTAAATCCTTAAATTAAATGTAGTCAAAGGGATATAACGTTCCCATACTTCAAGATCTGGTGCAAATGTTAATGAACTGTTCTACATATATTTACAGGAGATTGCTGGATTACTTGAAAGGTAAGGGCTCCTACACACGGACGTTTTTACCTGCGCTCTCCTGCGTTGCGGTTTGCTGCGTTCAAACGCAGGGGAGCGCAGGTATAGACGCACTCAATTATTTTCAATGGGGCTGTACTCACACGAACGCATGTGAAAGCCGAACGCAGGAAAAATGCAGCATGTTGCGTCTGAATCTGCGTTCGGCGCTTACACACGTCTCGTGGGTACAACCTCATTGAACAAAATGAGGTGCGTCTAGACCTGCGCTCCCCTGCGGCTGAACGCAGCCAAACGCAACGCAGGGGAGCGCAGGTCCAAAACGCCCGTGTGTAGGAGCCCTAATGCTTGGAAATCAGAAGTGCATAACTAAATCTAAATTAAAATTAAAATAATCTAAATTACCCACCTACAATCTGTAAGGGGGATAAGAACAAACTTGAACACATGGCAATTACCTTCAATACATCAAAAACACTTTAGTAAAATTTCTCCAATATTTCTCTACATTTTTTTTTTAAACCACTGGCATATGCTTTGTCCATTTCTACAGGGAAACAAATATTCATGAATCAGCTGAACAATGTGCCTTTTTAGAAAGTCTACATTTATATACATTGGGTTTTTTTTTTTTGTCAGCTGGCCTTTGGACTGGTAGGCTGTTCCTCATTGTTCTTGTAATATGTAAGTGTTCTCCTGTGGTGATAAAACCATTGTCTCCACACACTGCAATGAAAGGTGTTATTTTAGATATAGCTTAAGTGCACAGACATTCGATGTAATGACATATCTCCCTATTCAGGTTGACTGGAGGGCCTATTATTTGCATCCTTCCCAAGTGGAAATTTACCACGTGTCCCATTTGTCAAACTGTGCCCTTCAATTACATCAAAATGTAGGCTGCGGGTAAATTGCACAAAATAGACATTTGAAGCATCTCGTTTATAGAAAGCACCTGAAGATTTCATTGCGCCTACTCCAAGCAAATCACCTGTAAATCTCTCAGGACAGAAAAAGATCAGCAGGAAGTCCACTCCGACGTTGAGCAGCTGCAAATGGATGTTTGGCATTTACAAAAATAGTTGTTCTCAACAAAAGCAGTTTGAGATGCTGTCATTTGTAGGAAAAAAAACATTAGTGCCCCAGTTTCTGTTTTCTTCATTAGTTTTGATAAAGTAATATACCTAACATGCAAAATAGAACAGGTGGAAAGAATACAAATTTGTAGGTGCAGGGAATACAAATGTTTTTTTCATATCATGGTTACAATTACTGATCCAGAGGGGTAGATTCACTTAAGAATGAAGTGGCTAACACTAGACACAATTCGCCAGCTTTGCCATCAGCAGGGACATCGGCAATTCACCAATAGGCGCAGTGCCAATTCTCTAGAGAAAGATACTGTCGTTTGCGTCCGTTCGCACTCAATCGGCAGGCGACTTTTCACTTGGCTGAAGGTTGTTACTCCACAAATTCATCTTACTGGACGTTAGCTCTTTCGCCAGAGTTGACTTCGCCAACTCAGACCAGGCGGAGTGCTAAAAAGAAGCTAGATCCAATGCCTCAATCGTCTGCCACTTAGACAAAGACAAGAGGTCCTCTGCACTCAACCCATTATCAATATATTTAAGACATTGAGACATTCTGTGCATACAGCTACTAAAAAATGCCTTACCCTTTAAACAACAGGGATTGTTTGTCCATATATTGCAATATATTTAAGCTGGCCAACTACGTCAAAGTCATCCCATATCTGGCCAGTCCTACGCTCAATTTTCATCTGATTCATTAAGAATTCTATTGCTTCATTATACATTTTACAAAGGGACTAAGTTTTACCTGCAACTTACTTGCTGCTTTCAAAGTAAAACTCCCAATCATGGTTGCCCTTTTATTAGACACCAGTGGGATCACCTGACTATAGCTGGGAAGGGTGGGGCTACAACAAGGAGCTGGTCACTGCTCCAGTATAACTACAACAAGAAAAAGTTGTGCTCACCACTAATTTTTAAAACCATTAAGCGGGGGTGCAATGAGGCTGTGACCACAAAATACATAGACAAAGACAAGAGGTCCTCTGCACTCAACCCATTATCAATATATTTAAGACACTTACATAATATCCTGTGTGTCCCGAAAATGTATTAAAGTTTAAAAAAAACGCTGGTGACTTTTCCTTTTTTGAATCGGATTGCCTGCAAAAGTCCTAACTTAAACTTATGTGGGGTAGCCGATTTTCTCCAGACATTTTATAACATATGGGACATTCATTTTACTGTGGGCTCATGTGTAGGGCATTATATTAACGCTCTTGTCTTTATTAAGGTTCCCTGGACATTTGTAATAAAAAGTAGTAACTTCAAGCATTTGCACCAACATCTCCAATAAAGACATCTATACAACTTTAAATTACCAGCCCTATGCAAATTCACCAAAGCGCAAGATCACTTGAGAATTTTCGCTAGGCACAAACGCTAGTGCATCTTCCCTATGAAGTGATCAGACTGCTGAAGTAACGCTAGCGAAAAGTTGCCAGCGTTCATCGCCCAGGATGAAACTCTGCATATTAGTGAATTGGCGTAGTCGTAGCGAATTTGCGCCTGGCAAACTGGTGCGAGCTGTGTTGATCTTTTACATTCACTTTTGAAGTTGTACTATTGTATCTGCATTTTAACATTCTCTTTTTTTCAAAAGTTATTCATTAATTGACATTGGACACCCTGAGTGCGGTTCCACCGTTTCACGGTGAATGTATGAAAGTGTCTCAGGAAATGTGCTATGTCTCAAGTTTTTCGGATGTATGATTACACAAGTATTTTTTGTTAATCACAATTATTATCATTTTTAGTTGAAATGGGACTTTTGGTTCAAGATATACATTTTGGACACTATTAAGCATTTACATTTTAATTTGGTACTAGGGTGACATCACTCTGGGGAGAGGAGGAGTTTGTAGTGCGCACACTCATCACTCATCACCCCCCCCCCTCACTCACCTTTCAAATTGAGGTCTAGATAAAGGGCCCGGAGGAACCCAAAAGGCTGGCCTTTTTGCGGATGTTCATGAGCTAAATATATCACCTTTTTTTCACTGAGCAATTCAATGGCATGCTTCTGGAGCTTTCTGTAAACTCCTTCTTTAGTAAAAAAATTCACAACTTGGCCAGCCATTAATCAGAAAAGACAAATTCCATACCATTTTTCAGCTTAGTTTATATTGTCCAGACTTTCTATGTCTCATTAATGTCCCATTTGAGAACTGATAACCAATATAACACAGCACATTCTAGCTGGAGCTTTACAAATGCTTTTGAAAGGGGAAAAATACCTAATCCTCATACAAATCTAATTAAAGATACTATCTTGCTGGCTTTTGCTGCTGCTAACTGGCACGGTACAGTCCTTCTCTATCAAGTATTTGCCTAACGTAGTCCAAGTAAAGTTATAAGTAGCACTCTGGTTGTTCAAAGGTTAATAGTAAGGTTGCAGTATCCACTTAATAATTTAGGCTTCATTCTCCTCCTCTAGCCCACTAACTCAAGGGTCCCCAACCTTTCCTGTCTGTAAGCCTCATTCAAATGTAAAAAAGAGTTGGAGAGCAACACAAGCAATGAAAAACTTTACTGGAGTGACAAATAAGGGCTCTGGTAAGCAGGGACCTCGATTCTGAGATGGCTGTGGATGTGATTTATTTAGACTTCGATAAAGCATTTGATACAGTGCCAAACAGAAGGTTACTGGTTAAATTAAGAAATGTTGGCCTGGAACATAGTTTTTGTAACTGGATAGAGAATTGGCTAAAAGATAGACTACAAAGAGTGGTGGTAAATGGAACATTTTCTAATTGGACCAGTGTTGTTAGTGGGGTACCGCATAGCTCTGCACTGGGTCCCTTGCTTTTCAACTTGTTTATTAATGACCTGGATGTGGGCATTGAAAGTACGGTTTCTATTTTTGCAGATGATACTAAATTGTGCAGAACTATAGGTTCCTTGCAGGATGCTGCCACTTTGCAGAGTGATTTGTCTAAGTTGGGAAACTGGGCAGCAATCTGGAAAATGAGGTTTAATGTTGATAAATGCAGGTTATGCACTTTGGCAAAAATAATATAAATGCAAGTTATACACTTAATGGCAGTGTGTTGGGAGTTTCCTTAAGTGAGAAGGATCTTGGGATTTTTATAGATAACAAGTTGTCTAATTCTGGGCTGTGTCATTCTGTAGCTACTAAAGCAAATAAAGTTCTGTTTTGCATAAAAAAGGGCATAAACTCAAGAGATGAAAACATAATTATGCCTCTTTATAGATCCATCGTAAGACCTCATCTGGAATATGCAGTGCAGTTTTGGACTCCAGTCCTTAGGAGGGATATAAATGAGCTGAGAGTAACATCTTGTTGGTTAGCAACATGTTGCTCACAGATCACTGTTTGTGGATCTTGAAATCCTAACACTATGCAAAACAGTAATACAACCTCATCTACTATCTATCCACTATTGTTCCGAAAAAGCGGTTATACCGCTAACTTGTGTTTGGTCAAATTAGCTCCACTATTTAATTGCATTTTTAACTTGTTTGGTCTGCTGGAAAACATTTACCATAATTATTCAAATGGTTGAAAATGGCTGTTTATTATATAAAGCTTTCAGGCAGAAAATGGGTTACATTTGTGGCATTCTCTCTCAGCTGGGCTCTTGTGATGGAGGAAGTATAATGAAAGCTGAACTGTACAGTACAAATGCTTGTGTCACGAGCGCTCGGCGCTCCCTACATGGTTCCCGGCGCAGCGCGGATCCAAGATGGCGGTGCCCTGCAGTAACACATGGGCGCAAGGACGCCGGCACCGGAGCGCCGGCGCAATGACGTCACGCGCAATGGCGCCAAATTCAAAATTAAAAGGACGCCGGAGACCCAGGTTAAATGCCCGAGAATAGCTCATTATAGCTATTGTGTTCCTGGGTCTCTTAGCCTTGACTGTGATTCCTGTTGCTGATCCATTGCCTGTTCCTGACCTTGAATCCTTGCTGCCTGCCTTCTGAACCTGTTTGCCTGGACTTTGACCTCTCTTTTGGATTTCCCCTGTATTGTACTTCGCCTGGACTCGCTGGAAAGGACTTCCTCCTTGATCCTGACTACACCCCCTCGTGGGAGCCGGAGGCCCCCGCTGACAGCTTGAGACAATAAATGTTCTCAGCTGGAGATATCCTTTCAGTAGTCCCTTTCTGGATAAGCCTTGTTTCATTTTAAGGAGGGTATCACCCAGCAGAACTATCTCCAACCAACTTCACCTCAGTGTAGTTGGTGCTGACTTTTCTACATCTCAAGAGGTCCCTTGATCCAACACACAAACCACCATATACAATAAAAGGCACTAAGTTTGCCCAGAAGCAGTAACCCATAGCCACCAATAGGATCTTGCTTTTAAACAGGTGACCAGTAAATTCTACCTTCTGATTGGTTCCTATGGGTTACTGCTACTGGACAAACTTAGTGTATTTTATTGCATAACCACATAAGTAATTGGGAAACATCTTTTTACTGGGGATGTACAGTATGCATCAGACTACCCATTTCATCCACTCCCAGCACCAGGTGGCATAAAAAATGGACCTGAGGAAATGAAATCACCATACCTGAGCCAATCATGGACACTTCCCTCCCAAAGGGCATAAATAACAGAACAAGAACTCACTTGCCCATTCTCTTGTGTTTCTGCCCATCCCTTGGGCTGTAAGTCTGTCTCCCTCTCTTCCTTCTCAGGAAGTTTTGCAGATTTTCATCTGCTGATTATACCCAGAGAGTGATAAGAAATGACTGAAAGGGCAAGCAGGTGAGGAAAGGCATCAGAAAGTATGCAGCAGTGGGCTGGTAGTCGGTGCAGCATGTGGTATAATGACAGGCACAAATGTGTGTCTCACTTTAAGTTATAAACACTACATTCTAATGCTGTTTATCAGGACAATTGACAATTTGGTCAACGGGAAATAGTGTTTAGATTAAATATCATTTACCCTTCAAGCACCCCTTGCATTTTACAATGGAGGAGACCTGGTTGTTGACAGACAAGATGTTAATAATAATAATAATAATCTACTTATGCAAAAATAATTGTATTTCTGTATATAGCATGCAACACCTCCATAGCAGCAGTCTGTGTTCCAGTCTTGGATATCAGTAGTTCCCAGATGAATCAATTCAGATAATTTACCCTTTAAAGGTGAACAAACACAGAATTTCTGCCAGGAGCAAAATCTTTGGACTTACATTTCAATGAAACCGCCAACATGATTATCATATCCCAGTGCATCTGTGATTATATAGTTTAAACTCCTGCAAATCTATGTTGTTAATGCAAAATGCCTCTGACTCTGTTGCTCTAGGGGATCGGAGCATGGTTCTGAATTGTTAACAAAAGATTTGAAGAGTAACACTGATCAAAGTTAAATAGTATAGTTTTCAGTCTTCTTTTTTTTATGTTAAGATAGAAATTCTATTAAAACTTTCCACTACATGAGAAACTTTGTCCTATCACTGGAAGACAAATACAAAAAATGTAGTCTATCCTGGGGAAAAACAAGTTTTAGCATTTCTACTTCCCAATCCAAATACAAGTTTATAACCATGTATTTATATTTGATATTCCATTGAACAAGACACTGAACAATGTCAAAAGCTGCTGAAATATTTGGGCGTATTAGTGCAAGTATATAACTTGTAATATAGAAACCTGTTATCCAGAAGGTTATGGAGAAATTATGGAAGGCCATCTCCCATGTAGGCCAATTTAATTTTGAGGAAAAAACACTAGCACAAAATAAAATTAGACATTCCCTCACAAGTTGCTAGAGACTATTTCCATTGACTTCTATTGAACCTCGACAGGTTTGACTGAAGAATATTCCCGAGTACAGTATATTCACGTTCACATCTTTTGCCACATTTTTTTTTCGCATCATTAAAATGAGAACTTGAATTTTGAGGAATCAGCCCCCATATACTCTACTTTAATCAAATAATTTTTCATTTCTCTGAAATAATGAACCAGCTTCTTATATTTGATCCCAGCTATGAAATATTCAATCTTTATTGAAGGCAAAACAAATCCTATTGGGTTTATTTAATGTTTAGATGTTTTTTTAGAAGGTATGGAGATCCAAATTATTGAAAGATTCTTTATCTGGAAAATGCCTGGTCCTGAGCAGGTCCCATACCTGTAGTGGTTTTTGGCTGTTGCCTTATTAGAGCAGTTTTCTGTGGTGGTTGTTGTTGAAAGCCATACCATAGGTTGTCCAGCAGGTCATGATCAGGAAGGCATAGCATCAGTTGGTTGTATACTAAGCACTCAAGTAGTTAAAGATAAAATGAAGCAGAAGGATGGGGCATGGGTTACCAAAATTGGAGGAATAAACAGAGGATTATTTCACATTATGAGAGATGCATGCATGTTTTAATAATAAAGATAAAATTAAAGGGTTAAGGCAGTGATCCCCAACCACTAGCTTGCAAGCAACATGTTGCTCACCAACCACTTGGATGTTGCTCTCAGTGGCCCCAATGCAGGTGTTTATTTTTGATTTCCAGGCTTGTGGACAAGTTTTAGCTGCATTAAAACCAGATGCACTGCCAAACAGTGTCCTGTAGGCTGCCAGTCCACATAGTGGCTACCAGATTTTTTTAATTATGTTTGAATGTGGCTCACGGATAAAAAAGTTTGGGGCCCCAGTGTTAAGGTTTGGTTTAAAGAGCAGCATATATGAGTTCGTTAAGTAACTCAGTGCAATTGTATTATATTGTATTTACTGTAGTTACATAGGACAACAAATACACACAGTGTTTAACAAGGCATACTGTACAAACAAACAAAGACATAGCTATAAATTAGACATTGAGAGTAAATAAATGCTTTGTTAGTAGTTTCAGAACACAGTTGAAATGAGGTCTCTGTCCAAAAGAACTTCCAGTTAATTATCTAGTAGAATTCAGTCAAATGTAACTGGACATTTAGGGAGTTATTACAATCTGAATGCCAAAAACTTGAAATAATCAAGAAAAAAATCCACATTTTAGTGGGAAAAAAACTAGAATTTTTTAAACTCTGAGGGTGTTAAAAGTCAGAATAAAAAAGTACACCAACTCAGACCTAACAAGTTAATTTAGAAGTCAATGGGAGAAGTCCCAAAGATATCCTGACCTGTATTTCGTGCAATAATCAGAAGATTTTGAGATTTTCAGAAAAAAATATGGAAAAATATTTTTGGGCGTCAGATTTGTATGATTCGAATTTTTTCTTCACGTTTTTTCCCACACAGAAACTTTTTGGAACATTGTATTGGTAAAAAAGTGGAAAATTTTGTGTGGATTTGGTCAGATTTTGGTAAATAATCCCCTTAGAGTTTTCACTCTTTTTTTGTTCAACTTAAGTGGTAGGGAATTTCCTGGCATTTAAACCCTTTAGGGTAGTAGCCATCAAATCACATTGGTTCCATTGAAGTTAAGTAAGGTGGTGGCTGAAACTCACAGATGTGGGAAAGTATGATCCAGTCACAATGGTGCATGATTTTAAATGAGGCAGGTATTAATCTTTCAATGTACATGACTGGAAGTGTGAATTGTTGTGAAGCCACAGGGGTAAGAATGTCAAAGCAAAATTGTATGTTGATGACAAGCAGTGCCCAGGCTCCCTTCTCTGTTCTTTACCACTTCAGTTGAACTGATGAAGCCACTTGTGTGATGTGTGATGAAATGTTTTCAAGAAAAACTCTAAATGTACAGTTGCCTTTGATTTAATTCTACTAGATTCTGTATACCATGACCTGGACAAATGAAAATCTACATAGATTTATTCCAGTCTATTAGGAAGAGGAGACAGCAACAAAATGGTGATGGGGACAAGTGCATACTGGAGATTGTTTGTTGCCACAGAGGAAGACTTCTATCTAAATGGTGCCTCTACAATGTGATATTTAAGGAGCCACAGTTGGAGCTTTCCTAAGGCAAAATGGTAGAGCATTCAAGAGGCATGGAGAATGAAGTGTCTACTGCTCTTCATTACATTCTTTAATAGCACTGGTCCCCCTTTAAAAGAAAAGGGCATGTATATTTAATTGGGGGTGCCAAAAGTTAGGCACCCCAAAGTGATTATATATACTTACAGTACCTCAAATCCTGGCTCTGTGCTCCTATCAGCAGAAAACTGTACCAGCCAGTGGGGCTATTACAGTGAGCACCATGGAGTGATAGGCTTCCTTCTTCTTCTTTCTTCAAATTTCAGGGGTAAAATGCATGCACTGCTCATGCACACCCACACGAAGAAAGAAGAAGCCGGAAGCTGATTGCTCTGTGGTGCTGGCTAGAATAACCGGACTGGACTGGGGGTCCACCGGGGCTGACACATCAGGGTCCATCGCCACCCCCCCCAGTAGCAGCCAGGGCCTCCCGCCACTCCCCCACCCAGTAGCAGTCCCCATCAGCTCCTCCTCCCAGTAGCAGGACCCCCGTCGCAGAGCTCCCTCTCTCCCGCCATCTCCCCCCTGCCAGTGCATACCTGCTCCTTCTTGTGCGATCTCAGGAGGGAAGTTTCCCCTCCCAGTAGCAGGGCCCCACTGCCAGGCTCCCTCTGTCCCTCTCCTCGCCCCCTTCGCCAGCATGTAGCTGCTTCACATATTGCTCATTACTGCATGACCGAGGGAGGGGAGATCAGGAGCACCGGTGTCTGGCTAGTCTGGGCCGGCAGGGCCCACCAGGTTATTTCCTGCCCAGTCCGACACTGAACCCCAAGTCAATGTAGATATCTGCTGATAGGAGCACCAGCCTGGAGGGTGAGGTAAGTATATACAATCACTTGGGGTGCCTAACTTTTGGCACCCCTATGTAAAGAGCACTCTTTCTTCTCTTTTAAGAAGTATATTTATTTTAAACTGTAAAAATATGTACATTTTAACTGGTGAGTCACAATTTGAAAAGAGGGTTAATGGTGAGATAATTGTGGAAATAATGGAAATACCGGATAGAAGTCAGGATTAATGCTGATATTACTGTGAACACTGACAGTGAAAATAAAATCCTTGTACTGTATGTGCCAGAAGCATGATTTGTACTGTGTGAAGCTGCCCATATGCTGATAAATACATGAAGAACAGATACAGTGTCATATCCCTTGCAGGGTAAAGAGCCATATCTCGCCTTTGTACAGTGTGCACTGACATAAATATGTATGAATCTTCAACAAATATGTTTACACAGATGGCTGAGGATATAAACCAACCAGTAAAATAAATGTACCCAGCCTGCAAAGGCCAATTTCTTTATCTGTGTCTAGCCTAAAGTATATACTGTCTATAGCCCATTCCCAGAAAGCTGATAGAGTATGTATTGGGTAATTTAGTACCTAGTGCTGTATGAAAAAGAGAGAGAGCAATAGCCTGAAATACTACAAAACAAAAGGACTCATTAACCAGGTAAAGGACAGAGAGCAAAGCGAAACAAATGGGTGCAAACCAACATCTTTTTTGCACACTTGCAGTCTGACCTACACTTTGTTGAATGGTCACAAGTGGCCAGGCCTGGACTGAGAGTCCAAATAGGCCTAAATTCTCCTAGCAACCATGCACTGATTTGAATAAGAGACTGGGATATGTATAGGAGAGGGTCTGAATAGAAAGATGAGAAATAAAAAGTAGCAATAACTATAAATATGTATGTATGTAGATGATTAAGTATCTGAATGATATGAAATGCGTAAGGCTGTATTCTTGTGCCTTTGAATAAACTATTCTTTGAAAAGTCTGCCTGGAAGAGTGGTCCCTGCCAGTGCCTGCCTTTTTTCTGTATACGGTGGTCCGCTCCCTAAGCTGAGGGTTCAAAGCGGTGCACCTGGACCTCCCTTCACTACTGGTGAGTTCTACTTAAACTCGAGTATCCACTACTTTCTATGGGGTAGATTCATCAAAGAGTGAAGTTCCGCCACTAGAGGGAAATTCCACAGCTCTCAATTCATTTCTATGTGATTTTGCAAGGCGTATTCATCAATGGGTAAAGTGAAAGTTCACCCTTTGATGAATACGCCTTTAAAAATCCCATAGAAATGAATTGAGAGCTGTGGAATTTCCCTTTAATGGCGGAACTTCACTCTTAACTTCACTCTTTGATTAATCTACCCCTATATATCTACTGCTTGACTACAAAAGTGTATGATTTCATCTCTATATTGGAGATATGTTTCTTTTTTTGTGATTTTATTTTTTTGTCTTTACATGCCCTTTAAATCAAACTATACATCTGTTGTTATTTCAAAGCCGATGTTTTCTACTGGGAAGGGATAGATTTTACATATTAATTCACTGACTATGTTTTTTAATCTTTTTCTCTTGCGCATTGTGATATACTTAGACAACTTTGAATGATATAGTTTAAGTACTGATTAATGGTGCATGATACAAATGAGAGAGGGTATTTATACCCCTAAATCAAGTATGTATTGGAGTATGTCATTAAGCATCTTGACGGAAGCATTGTACTTGTGCCTGACAGCTTTGCAACAGTATTTAGACAATAAAGACGTTTTCTCCACTCCCTTATTGCTCTTCCTTTTGCATTTAGCTCAGATTACAGCTTTAAAATATATATTCAAATATGTCATACAGACAAAAAAAAAATCAAGAGATGCATAATTCCACAAAAGCAAATTATTTAGACAACTGGGGGTACCATTTATGTGACTACTTCTTCTGGCCTTCTTTCAAATGTCAGGATTTCTTTAAAGGAGAACTGAAGCTTAATTAAACAAGTAGCAAGAAATGTTGCACATTATGTTTTGTGCTTCTGTACCATCCGGGAACTGAACTAGGTGTAGGCAGACCTGCCTATGACGCCACGACAGGGAGGCACCAGGCATGTACCTGTAAAACCATCTTCTGTCTAGTCCCTGTTTGTTGCCCTGTGTTCTGCTCTCCTCCCTTCCCTCTGTGGTTTTTTCCTCCCCTCCCTCCCGACGCTCTCCCCTCCGACACTCTTCGCTCCCATCCAACAATCCGTTCCCTCTACAGCAGTGTCTCCTAGTGCACATGGCGTGCACTTCCGCATTTTAAAGGCGCATGCGCGCTGATGTGATGACTAGCTATCTGCCTGCCTCCATCCAGCCTGTCTGACTACGAATCTGCCTACTCCTGTTTGTACCGTGACCTTTGAACTTATAAACTCTAAACTACAGTCATGCCCCTCTGCCTATCCAGAACCCTTATCTCGTACCTCTCGTTTAAGTCCAGGTGGCATCCGAGTAAGCCGAGGGCTCCTCCCAAGGCCCAAAAGCAGTCAGACAACTGGTGAAGCACGAGCCGAGACCAGGGTGCTTGGTGTTTGCTCTGGTATTGGGTGCCAACCGTGACACACAGACCTTTAGCAGTAAAGATCTGTGTCTCCCCAGTAGATGCCCCAGTAGCTCCCCATCTTCTTTTCTGCTGATTCACTGATTCACATGCTCTGTGCTGCTGTCACTTACTGAGCTTAGGGACCCACTCACAATATACAGTACTCATAGAATAGAAATATATATCACAATATAAGGTTGATTAGTCATTAATACAGATAATTACTACATGGCAGCACAGAAACCAGTGCAATTAGCATCAGAATTTAATAATCAGCCCTGTAGCATCAGCTTATATTACAGACCAACCTCTGTTGCTGGATAATTAGTGACGACCCCTAAGCTTAGCTTCTCAACAGCTGCTCAGAGCCTGCAGACACTTTCCAAGATGGTGACCCCCTGTGACAAGTTTGAAGTCCTGGATCATTGTTGCTATTGACAAGCTGAAACTTTATTTTTATCATTACATAATATATGGCCTTTTACGCCATATTCATTTTAAAGTTTTGGTTCTCCATTAATGGTGGTAGGAAAAAGCATAGCCAGTTGCACACTGCAACTTTTTTATGAGCTCACTTGTGGATTTATAAAGCAAATCATTTTATTAAATATAATGAGGTTTGGGTAACATGCAGCAAAGCTTTAATTATTGGAATGTCAGCAATTATATGATTTCCCATAACTGTGCTGTAGCAGTTTATGGAGGCACAAATTGCATCCCGAATATAATGAAGATTAGGAAATTAGGAAAATGTGGCAGGATTTCCTATGATTAACACATCATACCTCCGCCCCTGATATCACAGACCTGCCCCCGCTTTGCCACTGACCCACTAAGTCACAGCTCCTCTAACCCAGCCCAGAGTTCCACTTTAGAAGGTGGCTACCCTACAGTACAGTCTCAACGTTCCAAAGGGTCTGGCCACTACAGCTGCTGCTAGATCTTCCAGCAGTGGCGTAACTACCGGGGTACCAGGGGGTGCAACTGGGTCAGTGCCCGCACCCCCACAGGGCCCCCCGGCAGATTGCACCGGCTGGAGTTGGCTGCAGCAGCATAGAAATTCCACACGGACGAGGGTGGGGGGTGGTATACATGGGAGGGGGGGTTGTTACCGCCCCCACCTAGTTCCGTTACCGTCTTCCAGAACACAAAAAGGAAGTGTCCCAGCAAGGCACTGTCTTATATAGACTCTCAGTTGGCGCCACCTGCTGGCTGCACTACAGCATAGCTTACCTATTTACATAATAAAAAATGCATTCTTTATTTTTACCCCTTTACATGCTCCAATAAAGATGCTCCACCATAGCAACAACTAACTACTAAGTTACTCTTCGATGAATCAACCTGTTTGCACTCTTTCTGGTAGGAGTGACAGCCTATAGTCTGGAAAAAAAAACTGCTTTTGTGTTGACGGGGTTCTCTAAAGGGCTGAGTAAGGAGAGCGGAACATAAACAGAAATGCTGGTGAGCAGATCTCCCACGTTCAGAAAGACAGGAAGGTCACATTTCTGGCTAAATCCTTTCCGCAAGCTTGGCATTACCTGCATGCTGATAGCTCTTCCACTTCTGTAAAATACAGACAAGGGAAATAAAAGCAACGGTGATCAGTTTTCTGCCTGCCTGGCTCTGCAAAATGGAAATTGATCCGAAACCACAGATGCATGCTTGTCATAGAATACGCCAACGCCGCTGAGACACTTTAACACACGCAAAACAAAAAGCCTATTAATTAGAAGCTTTCCAAAGCTAAATGTGTGAAGTTATAGTTATAGCTCCATCTCCAACAAAGAGTTTTCCTCATCAAAGAACGACATTAAAGCACTTTATACTTTTGTTTACATCTCAGGAGAACAGTCAGCGTTTAGCGGTTTTCAAGACTGACCTATTTAAACAGCTTTTTTTGTGCATTTTACTCCAAACAAATATTTCTAATATTTTGACATCTTCTTTCTCTGTAAAGGCTTTTAT
>CM044446.1:92319881-92430615 GCA_024363595.1 Xenopus borealis | reverse complement strand
GGGGCAATGTACTAAATTCACGTTAATAGATCGAAGTTCGATCAAACTCGATCTAATTTCGAATGTAGGATCGATTCGACTGGTCAAATATGCAAATTTTGGCATATTCGATCATTGAATAGTGAATGATCGAATACATTTGAATAGATTCAAATGATCGAATATTCGATCATTCGATCATTCGATCAGCGAAGGATTTAAATTTTAAAATTTATTCAATTCCCTACTTCGGCAGATTGGACCTACCAAATTGCAATAGAAGCCTATGGGAACACTCCCATAGGCTTCTGAGGCTAAGTCCTGATCGAATAGGATTTGTACGATCGATGACTTTGATCGTTCGAATCGTACGAATCATTGGAATGATCGAATAGTTCGTTCGAATGATCGAATTATCATTATTCGATCATCGATCATTCGATCATAAAAGGGTAGCCTAAAAGTATTCGATTAGCATTCGAAAATCGAATGCTAATCGAATATCGAGTAAAAACGAATTTATTTTGGGGAATAATAGTAAATTTGCCCCTAAATGTGCAGCAAAGATTGTTTTTTTCTAACTCTAAGGTTCTCATTGAAATAAATGCCATATTCGTAAGTCTATGCCAGTCAGCTCCCGACAGTGACCACTCACCATGGGAATCAATAGAAATCTGTCTCCCAGCCTTGAGATAGTTAAATACTTTTATTCAATACAGACCTGGATATCGAATAATAGCCAGCAACTGAATGGCCAGTAACCCACTAATCCATGGTACCAACAGATACATGTTTTACTTTAAAGGAAGAGTAACAACAACAAAAGAGAGTGTTCTAAATTAATTAAAATATAATGCATGGTTGGCCTGCACTGGTACAACTGGTGTGTTTGCTTCAGCAACTCTACTACAGTTTACATAAACAAGCTGCCGTGTAGCCATCTGGGCAGCCATTGACTCTAGAAAAGGCACAGGATACACAGCAGATAACAGATAAGCTCTGCAGTATACAATGGGATTCGTCAGAACCTGTTGTTTACTGTGTATCCACGGGTACACAGCAGCTTGTTTATATACAGTAAATGATAATATTGTTTCCGAAGGAAACACCCCAGTTTTACCAGTGCTCAGCAACATTATTTTTCATTACTTAAGAACAATTTTCTTTATTGATGTTACTGTTGCAGAGGATTAAAGGACTTTGCTTTTTTCACAAATAATTCAGTGCCATACCAGTCACCCAGTTCTGCACCACGATAATCTGAGACATACCCACACCTATAGCTGTGCAGTAAACATATGTCTCTGTGTTGAGAGTGACAAATATTGACATTGAAATGCCAGTCCCTGAATGTATGCACTGGTTAGCTGGCATCTCAGTAAACTCAAACCAACACAACTCCAACGTACTTTTTGATTAACAATGCAATTTGTTTCTTTAATCCATGTGACAGTAAAAGTACCCACAGTAGGCGAAATGTCTGTTAGGATGAGTTGTGATCTAACCCAGGCCCTTCCTTGACTTCACTTCCTTGCCTGAGCATTGGTCTCTGATAGCTTAAACTCTGTTGCTTGTTCTTGCCACCTAATATTATGCCTTCACCTTCTCTGTCCAACTCTTTCCTGGTCCGTCCACTCCATCTTGCTCCCACTTGCCTTGTCATGACTGGTGACTAGATCTTGCCTTAAGGACTCATCTTACAACAGCTAGTAAGTTGCTGATCTCATATACCTTTTTTTCATGTACAGAGCTGATAAACAGTAGTTCCCATGCCAGTTCCCTGTATACGAATCAGACAACATAAACTCTCTGGTTGGTGACTGATTCCAAGAAAGAACCCCAATATTGGTCCCCCAATCAACTGCAAAATGTCAGCGGGGGCCTCTGGCACCCACGGGGGGTTGTAGTCAGGATCAAGGAGGAAGTCCTATCCAGCGAGTCTAGGCAAGGTACAATTCAGGGGAAATCCAGTAAAATGGTCAAGTCCAGGCAAGAGTTCAAACAGGCAGGCAGCAAGGTTCAAGTCCAGAAACAGGCAGGAATCAATATCAAGAAAGTCAATGGTAACAGGCAAGGCTGAGAGACCCAGGAACACAATAGCTTTGTAGAGCTATACTCGGGCATTGAACCTGGGTCTCCGGCGTCCTTTTAACTTTGAATTTGGCACCATTGCGCCTCTGGCGCGGCGTGATGACGTCACGGCCGGCGCCGAAACCACGTGGCGGCCATGGGCGCCGCCATCTTGGATGCGCCGCCGCGCAGGGAGGACGCGCCGCCCGGAGCTCCCGGGAATGCTCCGGGCGGCGTCCGTGACACAAAATGACATCATTAAACCATGGAACCTCAAGTCATTTGTAGTGGGGGGCAGGTCCTTGAACAAAATGTCACACATTATTTCTATATATCCACCACCCCTATACCTATCTATCTATCTATCTATCCTTCTATCTATCTATCTATCTATCTATCTATCTATCTATCTATCTATCTATCTATATATCATCTATCTATCCATCTATCTATCCTAAAGATTGTCAACATGCAGAGCTTCAGCAGTCACTGGACTACAATCCCAACAATGCCGCAACAGTTAAAGGGCCACGACAAAATGTATATAAAGTACTGTTGTCATCTCACTTAACTACATCTACTATCTCAAAAGAGTATGGTCACCATCACCAAGACTTCCCATGCTGATTTTGCTTGTTGTTTGGACTGTGCTGAGCTTTGAACTTCCTGGTTCTTGGCAAAGTGCAGCCTAGTCTCCTATATTAAATGAATTCATTTTACCGGGTTAATACACTGTTGGAACTAGTTACATAATGTTGAAAATGCATCATATTTGACTTGATGTAAGTATGTTAAAAAACAAAGAAAGGCAAGGAAAGGACAAAAAAAGAAAGAAATCATGAAGGGAATCCTCAAATAAGGACATCCAATTTGTTGTCAGAAGGCAGATTGCAGAACATGCAGAGATGCCAAGTTACTTGAAAGGATAAGTAAGCCCTAGTAGGGGGTTTCATGTACTGTATAATCATTACTACTTCTCAAACTCTGATTTCAGGACACAGAACTCGTGCTGGCATCTGCTGCTGTGAACGCCTGCAGAACAAATTTGGATCTGCCACTGTATATCATTATTTGGATGAAATGCCCATGTTCAAATGTATAGCCATCACATTGCATTTGCCTTCCAGGGTATAATGAGAAAGGGATTGTTTCAGAGTGTACAGCAACATGAAATGTTGTTGAAGATCAAGCAACTCAAGCAAAATGTTGAAAGAAAAGAAGATGCAGGTTAAGTAACTTTTATGTGTGGGGCAATTGCTCCTTCAAAATGTGTTGGGATTGTCTGCAATGTTGACTCGGATACTGTTGGTACAGGAAAATGCAAACTAGCTCCACAAACTGTACTAGGGTAAACATTTTTATGTAGCTATAAATTCTACAAACAATATAAATCACAAAAAATGTGATCATAACATGGGGTGCCTTTTGCATTGTTTTACATGCCTCCTTTTTTATGTCTTAAAGAGGTGGTTCACCTTCATCTTTACTTTTAGTATGTTATAGAATGGCCAGTTCTAAGCAACTTTTCTATGGCCAGTTCTAAGCAACTTTTCAATCAGTCATCATTATTTTTTATAGTTTTTTTTATTATTATTTTTCTTCTGACTCCTGACTGAACCCTTCTAAAAACCAATCCCCTGTAAGTTTACAAATGTATTGTTATTGCTACTTTTTATTACTCATCTTTCTATTTAGGTTCTCTCCTATTCATATTCCCGTCTCTTTTTCAAATCAATGCATGGTTGCTTAGGTCATTTGGATGCTAACAACCAGATTTCTGAAACTGAAAAGTGAAGAGCTGCTGAATAAAAAGCTAAATAACTCAAAAAACACAAATAATAAAAAATGAAAACTGATTGCAGATTTTCTCAGAATATCCCCTCTGTACATAATAATAAAACTTAACAGTCCCTTTAATAAGCCAGTGTAAAATGGTAATGGAGCCCTGGATCCTGACACCTCAATCTCAAATGTGTATGTGGTCTTGTTTGTTCTATCCTATATAACTCTTCTAATTGCTTAATCATATTCACAGTAGTCTTATTCTGATGGCACACAAATTAGCACAACGCAAATATTTTTTCTATATGGAGTCCGAGTTGGCACAAGTCTTTCAAGATCAAGGTCTTGAAACTGTAAATTCAATGAGAAACTGCCATGTTATATCAATTGTATATACCTAAAATATCAGTAGTGATTCTCTTACAAAGGTGTATCTTCTAGATCAGTGATCCCCAACCAGTAGCTCGTGAGCAACATGTTGCTCTCCACTCCTTGAGTGTTGCTCCTAGTGGCCTCAAAGCAGATTCTTATTATTAAATTTCTGGCTTGGAGTCAAGTTTTGGTTGCCTAAGAGCCAGGTATCCTGCCAAACAGAGCGTCAATGCAGGCTGACAGTTGACATAAGGGATACGAAATGGCCAATCACAGCACTTATTTGGCATCTCAGGAACATTTTTCATGCTTGTGTTGCTTCCCAACTCCTTTTACTTCTGAATGTTGCTCACAGGTTCAAAAGGTTGGGGATCCTTGCTCTAGTTCTTCCAATATCCTCTGAGGTGTCATATAAATACTGTCATAGACATAGGTTTTCCACCTTAAGGCTGGGGACAGACAGGGAGATTCGAGGAGATTCTGTCACCTGGCGTTTTTAGCAGGCGACAATCTCCCCGAATTTCCTTCTCCCTGTCTGCCGCTAGTATTAATGACAAAGCGCCAGCGCCTGTGCACACGCGGCGATTTCCGGAATCGCCCGAAGTTTCCTCAATAATTATCTTCGGGCGATTCCGGAAATCGCCGCGCTGTGTGTGCACAGGCGCTGGCGCTTTGTCATTAATACTAACGGCAGACAGGGAGAAGGAAATTCGGGGAGATTTTCGCCTGCTATTAAACGCCAGGCGACAGAATCTCCCCGAATCTCCCTGTCTGTCCCCAGCCTAAGCCAAAGCATACTTGTCAGTGTCATCACAGGATGGCAACAGAGGTTGAAGTGAATATCTTGACTGATGCAAAATATTGGGCCCATTACTGTGTCATAAGTAGCAGTACCATATTGCAAATTCAGGTTCCATGCTGAACCACAATGCCAGCTGTTTTGTAGACTGCAAGCAAATGAGCCATACCTAATTACTGCATCTGATTTATCCTGTACACAGCACACCATTCTCTTCAATGTGAAAATCCCATGTAACTCTCCAATGTCACAAACATTGGTATGTCCTGCTTCATCTCTGTCATTTTTCCATGTGGTCCAGTGATGCAAACAGCAATCAAATATTTTATGGGAACCCTAGTTACTGTTCATTTACATTAAATAAAGCACATTAAATAAAGCAGGTATTATCACCAGTTTATGCAAAGTTTCAGCTGTATGAGTTCACTATGCTATATGACTTAAAGCAGAAGACACCTTCAAGGGTGGTCAGAGTCTCCAGCGCTTGGCATGGCAATGTACACGGTATAGAAGCAATAACAGGGCAACTACTGCAAGAAAGTCAGCCACATTGGTGTACTGCCTTAAAGGGGATTCTTTATTAAAGAAATGTCATTGTAAAAATCTTTCCAAAACACATTATCAGTTACAAATTTTAATAACAGCTTTGAAGAAGGAACTGCAAAGTTCTGAAAGATTGCTGTGATTATCATCTTAGTTAGCCAATAAAGGTATCACCTTTACATCACTTTTGTTATGTTTCATATCAAAAGTTCTACCATATCAATTTTAATAACAGTTTTTTGTAAATGCTATTGAAAGCAGAAAATGTCTCTATCTTCTGGTCCTAACTACTGATAAAAGAAAATCCATATAGTGTAAGTAGTCACTTTCATCCAAGGTTGCTATTCTCATGTTATCCTGCTTTCAATAACAATTACAACATATTCAAAATAATAATAAATCTAATTGAAAATTGTATTAGGGTAAGGAGTAAGTCCTTAAGGCATGAGCTGTTAACAACCAACAGGAACAGAGAAGGGAGAGGCTGAAGACCAGAAACAGTGTGGGAAAAGGTAAGGCTGGAGTGGGATGGAGCAGGCAAAGAGTCAAGGACAGGCTGGAGTGGAATGGACCCGGCAAAGAGTCAAGGGCAGAGTGGAGTGGGATGGAGCAGGCAAAGAGTCAAGGACAGGCTGTAGTATAATGGAGCAGGCAAAGTCTGGAGTAGACTGGAGTGGGTATAGAGCAAGACACAGGATAGAGTGAACATAGACAACTGCACCAGAGGAATGACCCTAGAGGTCCGAAACATGTAGTGCTTATGCATCTTCAATAAACACATCAGACTTGCTCTCCAGTGGACCTTCTTCATATTACCTGAACATAGACAAGACTGTAACAGTTCAGTGCAGGTGGGGAAGGAAAATCTGTATCAGGACTGGAACAGGATTGGGAAGCAGAGTCAGACAAGGCTCCACAGGTGCTCAGACACGAGCTACGAAAAGGGCTAGCCAGTCACTTGACCCAGTGGAAAGGGCACAGAACCATAATAGAAACACAAAGGTTCTTGGTTCAAATCCCAACAGAGCCTTACAAGTGGGTTTCTGAATAATGTCTATTATAGTAAACAAGAGAAACAACTGTTGTATTTAAAGGGCATGTAAAGGCAAAAAAAAAATAAAATCCCATTTTTACTATCTTTCCTGTAAAAGAAATCTATCTCCAATATACTTTAATTAAATTTTTTTTTATAAGAAACCTGACTGCATGCAATTAAATTCACCCTTCTTTTACTGCTGTGGATAGGAATTTTCAGATGGCCCCTAACTGCTGTGCAGGGAAACAATTATACTTATGAACTGCAGTGGGAGCCCCCACCTTACTTCCCAGCCTTTCTGAATTCCAGCAGCTTTGTTTTCCTGTAGAGAGTTGGCGACTTTGTAGAGATTTGTATTGGATTTTATTTTTGCCTTTACATCCGTTATACTGTTTCCAACTCCATCTGCAGGGACAAAGATCTAAACAGATAAACTGGGATTCTATTTGGAGGATTATTTTGCTGCAGCCACTGGTTCTGCAGAGTTGAAGAACATTTACAAAAACTCTAAAATCCACATTATATTACATGACAATGAAGGACCCAGTGCAGTCTGTATATTCTGATTATTAATCAGTCTTGCTGTAATGACTTCTCCCAAATATTATTTGACTTGTGCTGTTTTGATAATTTCTGATGATCCCTAAGCAGCCCAGATCACACTGAGCATGAGCAGGGTCTTGGTCTTGCAAAGATGTATAACAAAGTTACAAGATGACAGCCCCCTGTGGCCAACTTTGAAAGCATAAATCATTTGTTTGATTAGGCTTGTGGTGCAGTAAGTTCATGTTTATGTTTAGTATACAAAATACAGCATTTCTAGCCTTATTCTATTCTAGACTTTCCTTGTCCTTTAATACACTAACATGCGGCCTAGTATCTACCAACATGTGGCCTAATAGCTACCTGCAGCAGTGGTGGGTATAGGCAGAAAAGGACTATGCGCTGGCCATTTCCCAACATCACCTCTGCTATCTAATAAGTTGTCATACAATAATATAAGCTCACATAGCAACAGATCCACTATCACCCAACATATTGTATCTATCTATCTGTCCATATATTATCTATGATCTATCTGTCTATTGTTGCTCTGTGTCTAATTACCAGATGTCTTTCCATCTGTCTATCTGTCTGTATATAATGCTATTTCCAATCACTGTGGATTTCTAAATACAATTTCTAAAAAATAAAATTGTTTGCACAAGAGAAGGTGCCAAATCCTTGATTGGATATTACATTATATATCTGTATTATGGTAGATAAAAAGAGAAACATTGGAAACTTCACTGTAAAAGATTCACATCTTTATCCTCCAAAATGAAATGCAAATTAACATTTGCACAGAACATTCTGTGATTGTGCATTGCTGCTAATGAGGAGATCCAGCCTGACGGTGCAAGTGGAACGAGCGCATTTCAGCAACGTAATGTGAAGTCTTCCACTTCCCCTCAGCATCGCTTGCCAAATTGCCATAGGGAATATTTGTAGAATGTTGTTGATTGAGTTGGAAAACAAGACATAGCAGGTGTGTGCGCAGCATAAGGACGTCACTTAGAGAAGTCGAATGGATCAGAAAAGTAATTTAGAAGCCAGGCACCTTGGCTTCATTTAAGGCTCCTCTCTGAGGTCACAGATTTGTTCTGTGACTTAAAGCTGGAGAATTAAACCTTCAGAATACAATAAACAAACCACAGACAGAAAGAGCAGAAGGAGGTTTTAACATGTTTTGCTTTATAAAGTTTCATTAAGAACATTAAAGAAAACATTTATTAGTTCCACCTACACAGTATTTTGATTTCTTTTATTTATATAGGCTTCTATCTCCATTCATAAACATATGGCTGCTTGACTACTCACAGACTCTGTGGGGCAGGTCAATAATCCATATCCATTGATGAACAGTAGCTTTTTCTACTGCAGGCAGGATAATGAAAGCAAATATCTCATTGCTTTATATGTGGCCCAAGTTATTATATAATCCCTTTACAAAGATCAGATTCAGCAATATCATAAAAAGTTGCTACATAATATAACATAAACGGACATAATAATGTGAACAAGTTTCAGGGAGGTTGTAGCCATCCACCAATATCTGGTAACTGCAAATTTTGAAAGAATCACAACAAAAAAACAGCAAATATGTGATTTTGTTTTTTAAGTTTTATCAATCCAAAAAATGCAAAAATGTAAAAGAAAAGAACTGGCAAGAAAAACCTGTTGAGCTTCATTAGAATTCATCTGGAGGTCCATAGCAATAAAGAAAATAATAATAATCAAAAAAAATAAAATAATTACAATCACAAAAACAACTCAAGTTTTATAGCAAGAGGAACATGAGTTCAAAATGGTATAAAGCAGTCTTCCAATGCCAAGTGTACATTTAGGGGCAGATTTACTATTATTCCCCTAAAAACCCTCGAATTCCTTCGAAATCCGATAAGCATTCGACTATCGAATGCTTATCGAATAGTTTTAGGCAATTTTTTCCTCGATATTCGATCCCTTCGATCGTACGAATGGTATTCGAGCAGGGGATTCCCATAGGCTTCTATTGCAATTCGGTAGGTTCAATCTGGCGAAGTAGGCAGTCGAAGAAAATTTTAAAGTTAAAGTCCTTTGATCATCGAATGGTCGAATTACTGAATATCTGATCATTCGATCTATTCAATCATTCAAATTTTAGGTATTCGATGATCGAAGTGGCCAAATTTGCATATTCGACCATCAGATTTAACTTCGATCTGTTCACATGAATTTCGTAAATCTGCCCCTTAGCAATGATAAAACTGCATGCTAATTCTCACCAATCCAGTGGATCTTTTCCCAGTAATGCCTCCTACATTGTGGGCCAACCAGATTCAGCAATATCATAAAATGTTGCTATTATAATGTTGCTATTATAATGTGCACAAGTTTCAGGGAAGTTGTAGCCATCCATCAATATCTAGTCTTGCAACTTTTGAAAAAATCACAATAAAAAAAAACTGCAAAAATTAGATTTTTTTTAAGATTTAGCAATCCAAAAAATGCAAAAATGTAAAGGAAAGGAACTGTCAAGAAAAACCTGTTGCACTTCATTAGAATTCATCTGGAGGTCCATAGCAATCAAGACAGAAATAATTACAATCACAAAAATAACTCAAGTTTTATAGCAAGAGGAACATGAATTCAAAATTGTGTAAAGCAGTCTTACAGTGCTAAGTGTACATTTAGCAATGATAAGACTGCATGCTAATTCTCACCAATCAAGTAGATCTTTTCCCAGTAATGCCACCTACATTGTGGGCCAAATAGGACTGAAATATAATGGGCATGTAGGCAGGCACATTGGGAAAAAAGAGGTCCTGGTCTGATGGGATTTCCTTACCTGCCCAATAGATTTCTTGATAATTTTTGGCCAGATTTCTGCAAAGTCAGGCCCCACATTAATTAGATAAACTGCCTACTTGAAGCAACTGAATTGGCAGGTTAAATCTGCCTGTGAATGACCAGCTGAAAAGGCAACTGTACATGGTTGCATGAAGGTAAAATGAGGATACATTGAATATGCAAACTTTTATTTCTCAGATATTACGGTGCAGCCTTTGCATGCTCTCAGTACAGTAATGATGCATGAAGTGACTGTCTAGCATCTCCAAAAACATCTTACTGTTCCAGCAGACAAAAATAAGAGTACAGAATATGTGCCATCATCCAAGAAGCCTGTCAGCTGGCTTCTCATTGGCTCCAAGGTTTCACCTAATGAGAAATGTTTCAAACTTGGCATACCATTGTGCACTAGAAAAGACTAAAATGTTTATTGAAGATATTGATGTCAGTGTCATATCCCTCAGTTCTACTGCTGTCTTCGCTATAAATAATCATTTCCGGTATGGAATTTGGCAATTCCTTCTATGTCATAGTAAGGTCCTTAAATTTCATATATATATGGAATGTACATTTACCAGTTTAGATAAATCCAACTTATGAAACCTGTGCTAACTAAGACATTTTATATTGCACATGAGAAATGTTAAACAGTATCAAGATCAGCAGAGTCATTATAAATCAAATCTAGATATCCAAGGTATCCATGGTGATTTGTAAAGGTTACTATTGTGACGAATACAAACATTGATTTTGCTGGCCGCTAGCTAACTAAGGGAGCTTAGTACTTGAAAGCTGAATGGATAACAATGGAAAAAAAGGTTTCCTAAAGCAGTGGTTTACCCAAGTCTCAAGTCCTGTTGCTCTTTGAGACCAATAGCTGTGTCTCTAACACTGAGGCTGGAAAGGCCAACACAGGTTAGAATTGTTGAGATATCACCTGGAAATGGGCAATCTGATTGAGCTCTCTGATTCAGAAGTAAGTGTTGGATTTATCCTCCTATAGTCCTTCAGGGATATAAGATTCTCATCCACGATGAGTAAGCCCCTCTTGAATTTAAATACATACTTACTCAAATCAAGCTTGGCCCGAAGTTCCCCCTGGGCCTGACTTGAACCAAACAGATTCTCTCAGGAAATTAGCCAGACAGCTTTATTTGAGGTATACATTAATACATTAATGCAAGCTCGAAAGGACATTGTAATAATATAACATACAACCATTTAACCATTTCTTCCCTCATGGGGCTGATCCCATGACATCCAATCATCATCCTTGGTTGAACATACTTGTGCCTCTCTGTCCATTTTAAGTAGAAACCATTCTAACCTTAGTATAGTATCCAAATAAGTACATCTGCTGTGCTAGCACAGTGTCCGAAATGGTATATGTGCAGTGGGTGTGTTTTTGAAGCTATAAGTGTCTTTCTTAAAATACTTGTAACTTTGACCTAACAGATGTGTTCACTGTTCTGTGTAAACATTCTACAGCCCTAATTAGTAGAAAGGCCTCTAAGCTTAAAACATTCTACAGCCCTAATTAGTAGAAAGGCCTCTAAGCTTGAAGTGTAGAGTCTCACACAACTGTTCTGTGTTAGTATCCTGTTCTATAATCCTTGCAATTTATACATAACCCTTATAGTTAATTTCAATCTAAAATCCTGATATCTACAGTAAGAACCAGGAAAGAGAGAGAAAGTGAGAATGAAAGAAACCTGTTAGAATGTACCTTTGGGTACATATATTCTTCAAACTGGCACACCCATAAAATCTTGACTTCTTTATTTTTAACATTGTATCTCAGTCTAACATTTCTGTCCTTATTAAGACCTTTTTCAAGCCTTTTATCCTTGAAAAAGGTCCTAAATGACCGTAATGTTGGACTGAGATACAATGGGGCAGATTGACTAATGGTTGAATTTCGAAGTGAAAAAACTTCAAAATTCGACCATCAAATTTTTTTAAAGGGCTTTTTAAATTGAAAATGGACCTATTTCGATCAAATAGGTCACTTTTCGATCCAATAAAAATCACTTGAATCATTCAATCAGGACAGGTTCTAGGAGGTCCCCCATAGGCTACAATGGCAATTCCACAGCTTTAAGGTGTCGAATTTGAAGGATTTTAAAGGGCCAGTACAAAAATGTATGTATTCAAATCAAATTGTGGCCTATTTGATAGTCGAATTAGCCCAAAATTACTTCGAAATTCGAATTTTTTAAATTCAAATTTTATTTGAATATTCACTTTGACCCTTAGTGAATGTGCCCCAATGTTTTAAAATTAAATAAGTCAAGAGTTTAAGGGTGTGCCAGTTTGAAGATTTTTTATGTAGAAAAGTTGAAACTGTGCACCCCATAATATATACAGATCAATCAATTTTTATGCCTGTTACACTGCCCCACTGACAGATTCTGAATTTTGATTTACAGGAGAACGCATTCATTTTGGTAATGGCTAATATTATGAAGGCGATTTCAACAACTTAAAATACAGCTTTGTCTCTCTCCTGTCCTGTATTTTTGCATTTGTGTTTGTAATTTAAGTCAAATGTGACAAGCAGAACTGTGTTATTTTGGCCTGGTGGCTTAGATCTGTTGCTTTCATACGGCTCCTGCAATGGTCCATGCACAAGTAGAAGATGAAGCTGCAGCATTCTAGAGTTTGTGCACGTTGCAAAAACCACACAAGAAATCCTTTCCCTATGCATCTATAATAGATCACATGGAAAAAGGAATGAGGTTAAATATCTCTTCAGCTAGTAGGATCATATTGTTGGATGTTAGCATTCTATAAAAGTCACGTACCATTCACAGTGAGTTATAAAGCATGAAGTAGGAAGCCTAAGGCAAATGTGAAGGAGGCCAAAGTCATCCTGTAGGGCAGTGGTTTAGTTATGTGTGCTACTGATGCCAATTTCTGTACTAATGGAAACCAGGAACTTCCAAAACATTTCTGATGATGTTTTTGATGACTTTACTTTCTATAACAGTTTTGATAAATAAGCAATTTATTACTGGCTGCCATAAATGAATGTCTTTCTAGGACGAGTTCAGAAAGATGGATTGATTTAAAAATAATTGAAAACAAATACAGTATAACAGTATATACGTATATAATTAAGTTGAATCTGTTTTCTTGACCTAATATGTCATCTCAGTTCTGTCTGTCGTGTCTCTTGATGCCCGAGGCTGTACTGTGAGATGAGACTTTTAAAGTCACACAGATGCCTTGTTACCAGTGCAGAGGGAGGGACAAAATTTGGGTGGGAAAAACTCTGATGTCCATGATTTTCCGGACATCAAAAAATCAATGGGACTTCTCCCATTAACTTATTTGCTTCCTCTGCAGGTTCGAGATGCCGACTTTTAATAATGGGAGTTTTTCATCCTTGGGGTTTAATAACTCCCAAAAAATCTATGATTTCAAAAAAGGCCTGTTTTAAAAAAAAATGAAAAAAACAAATTTTTGAGATTTTTGGAATTCAGAGCTTAATAGCTAACCCCCTAAATGTGCATTGAAATGGGAGATGAAAAGGATTTTTTGTACCTTATGAGAGATTCTCCCATGGCCCATTTCCGTCCACAGATCACACTCGAAGAAGGAATTTTACAGTTGGCATTTTCGGTGGAAAACATTTTTCAGGTTTTTTTTTTCTGTCAAGTTTGTATATAAGTCAATGGGAGAGATCCCTATCCTGTTCAGAAGTTTTTGCGGTCTACGCTGGAATTAGTCCAAAAATCTATTTAGGGATTTTCGGACAAAAATCCAAAACAATCAGGCTTTTAGTGATAAAATGGTGCAATTCATGAAAAATCTCAGAGAAATCGAATGACTTGGGTTTTCACTCAATTTTTCACCAATAAAAGGATCATATATGTCTTGACAGTCTTCTCCTTTACTCTTTATCTTTCTTTTAGCAATATATGTCATGATAAGTATCTGGACTCTCTCTTAGAGAGCCCTCAGTTTGGTTACAGCTGACATCATCTCTTTGTAGGGATGCACTGAATCCGGGATTCAGTTCGGGATTCAGACAGGATTTGGTCTTTTTCAAGAGGATTCAGATTCGGCCGAATCCTTCTGCCTGGCCAAACCTAATCCGAATCCTAATTTGCATATGTAAATTAGGGCCAGGGAGGGATATCACGTGACTTTTTGGCATATGCAAATTAGGGTTCAGATTCAGTTCAGGATTCAGTAGAATCTTTTGGGAAGGATTTGGGGGTTCGTACGAAGACAAAATAGTGCATTCGGTGCATCCCTATCTCTTTGTAGACTTTGCTAAGTCATTTGCTCTCCATGATCCTTTAGGCAACAAGTACTTTAGACAGATACATCACTGACTCACTTTGTACGTTGTACTATAAAATGATATAAATACAAAGGATCTATTGATGTGTGACACATCTGTAAGATATTTAAATATTACTATATCCACTCAGTAGGGTATGTGCTCCAAAAAAAAGGTTAACTCAGGGCCACTCAGGATAGAAAATTGGGTAAGAAGAGGAAGAAAGACAAGTGAAAGAGTTAACATACTGTGGAAAGACAAAAATAGAGTGGACAGAAAAAAAAATCAGAAAAAAGAAAGAAAAATTAAGTAGTAACTCAAAATAAAATGGGTGATCAGAAGAATATGAGTTAGAAGAGTGTAACGTTTGGTATCCCAGAACAAACACCATGGTCTCTGCCTCAGCTCACACGTCCGCCTATAGGAGGCACCTTTGGCTTCAGGAGAAGCCCTCTGCTAATCAAATGCAGCCAAGTCTTAAAGTGAGAGGAGCAGGGAGAACATTCTGGTGAGGCAAGGGAAATGTAACGTATACAGGAGGAACAGGGAATAGAGAGTGAAGTCATGGAAAAGGCTGTGACAGTACAAACCAATGCAGTACAGGGGTCTATTTACTAAAGCACAGTAAAAATATGTGCACAAAATAGACACATTTATCACCGAATATGTTTTCAACCAGTTTACTAGCCTGTGGTAAAGTATTTTTTGGCAAAAAAAATTCTCAAGGGGCAGGAAATATCCCATAATACTTTTTTTACCCATCATTCTTTGCTGTAGCCATTACTGACAGGAGAGAGATCTTTAGCTAATGCTGACAGGAAGTTTTGGTGTCTGCTTCCATCTACTGTAACAGCAGCAGTTTCAGTTTCAGAGGTGTATTTTTGGCAGCGGGCATCACAGTCCAAGGATTAGTCAGCCTCAAAGCTTCTGGCAGGGGGTTTGGTTTCATTGTGATTGGCTACATCAAACTGTGCATTTATATGATGCAAAGAGAGACTGGTATGATTTCTTATTCACATGATTCTGTTGGCAGAAGGGTTTGCGACTGGATGGATGAAGTATTGGTTTATATGATGCATGCATGTTTGATTGGTGTTACTCTGGTAATGTTGTTGGATGGTATAATCATCATTCAATAAAGTTCAGGAGTTTTGAAGATGCATTTCTGGTCAATAGAAAGGATGCATTAGGAAATGTTGGGCAAATGAGTGTCAAGGATCAGGTAGGGGGCGTTGTAGAGTCTGAAGGGGAAGGTGTGAGTCCTTTAGGCAAGGGTGTATTGTATAGGAAACCAGTAAGGAGTGGGCTGGAACAGGGAGATGAGGGCGTAGACAGACTGGAACAGGACAGGACAGAGAGGGCGTAGAACGGGACTGTTGCAGACAAGATTGAGCAGGAGTGGGACAGGACGGTGCAGGCGTAGATCTCTGGGACTGGAGAGCAGGAGGAAAGGAGTGGAGAGCGAGAGCAGGAGGAAAGGAGTGGAGAGCGAGAGCAGGAGGAAAGGACTGGAGAGTGAGAGTAGGAGCAGGAGGACTGGATAGCAAGGGCGGAATACAGAGCAAGATGAGGGGATAAAAGGAGCAGGGTCAGGAACAGGCAAGGCAAGGTCAGTATAAGGTTAAGGCAAGGCAGGAAGAACAAGGCAAGACAAGGCAGGAGGGACAAGGCAAGGCAGGAAGGAAGGCAAGAGCAAAGCTAGTTAGTTAGTTAGTGACGCTGCCACAGTACTAGATGCCTAATAATGCTCCGGCAAGGTGTGCACTGAGGGCTGGTCTTAAATAGGGCTGAGTCAGCCCTGATTGGCTGACTGCAACCAATCAGGCTGCTGCTGGGCTGGGGCTGCAGAGGCCAGGAAATCTATAGTGAGCCACCCTACAGGCTGCTCTCCTGGCCTAATGGATAGAGCATCGAGCCAGAAACCCAAAGTCCCCTGGCTTAAATCCCAGCATAGCCTGACAATGAGTAAGTAGAGTTTTTTTTAGCCAGACTAATGGCTTACATACTGTAGATCACCTGTGACCAGATTATGTATAATCTTTGGCCTCCTGCTGGTGCCAGGGACTGGATGTTCTGGAGAGCCTAAATCAGGAGATTACAGTAAGAAGATAAAAACCAAGACCCTAATGTAGGCAGTATAACTTACAGTAGATGAAGATGGGAAAGTGACCTTGTGAATTAGGGCTTAAAAAACAGTAGTTAGCTCCAGTTATAAGGCACTATGAGTTGTGAGAGCAAGAGCAACTTCATGCTCCATTGAGGAGAATATACTGTAGTGTGGAGTAGTTCCACAGACACCTGTCAGGACTAAAGAGGGTGATAACATTTCTTATTAAATGACGTACGTTATTATAGCAATGTTCTGCATTATGATTAAATGCTTATGAATCTCACGATGAGAAGGAAGGGTCGTGTAGGCCCACTTCTGTGCCTGTGGTTATGTAGGTCATTCCCCCCACAGTCATTGCATTTGCCAAAAAAAAAGTAACAATCACTTTAGTTTGTGGTTTTCTGTTTTGCTTAATATCTGGTGAGACCGTGATTTTTGGCCTGACCTGTATCCTAAACATTCTCTGCAAAAAACCATTGAGTTTCATATTTACTGTAACACTAAAATGATTATTGGAGCAGATACATTAATTTTCCATTTGCTGGGTATGAGTTTAGCTGAAAGCTTGTTCTTTTTATCTCCCAGATCTTACAGTGATTGATTAGTTTGCTTTTATCCAGTATATAAAACTAAATTGAATGAAGAAAACCCCATTTTATGGCTTCTCAAAATGCATTTATATTTAAACACTCAATTTTTACATTAGTTTTCGATCATGCAATATGGTTCATTCCCCCAGAAAAAAAGTTCTTAATGCAAGAATAAAAATAAATAGCCATGCTGCATTTCTCATTTGCTGTTAAAACTCTCTTTTACCATTGCATTCTAAATGAAAGTCTTTTCATAAAGTTTGGTGACCTGCGGGTGTTCAGAGGCACTATTTACAAGTGTATTTAAAAGAGGTCAGAGCCTAATGCTCTTTCCAACTGAATGGTGAATGTTTTCCCTAAACTGCTGTGAAAATTCGCCGTGGGAAAATTTCCTGTGACAAAAAAATTGTTCCTCCTCAAAATTGTCACTCCTCAAAATTATTCAGACTCCAGTTGACTTTAATGCATTTGGACAAAAGGGTTGCGCATGTAAATATTGTCACGTGCATACAAAATTGTCATGCCTCAAAATTATTTTGATGCCCATTGATTTTAATGCATATGGAGAAAAGAGTCATGCATAAAAAAAATGTCTCTTGTGTCAAAATTCTCGTACATCAAAATAATTTTAATGCCAATTGACTTCAATGTATTTGGCGAATTTTTCGCCGTTTC
The DNA here is from genome assembly GCA_024363595.1 of Xenopus borealis. Lineage (NCBI taxonomy): Eukaryota > Metazoa > Chordata > Amphibia > Anura > Pipidae > Xenopus > Xenopus borealis. The sequence continues at coordinate 92,412,996 of CM044446.1, read as the reverse complement.
GTGAAAGTAAAATGGGAAAGATTCACTACTAGTTAGTGGTGCAAGGTCATGTCACAATTCAGGAAGTGATGCAGACAAAGGAGATCCACAAGAGCCTCATCATAGCACAGAGCACCCCGAAATTGAGAACAGGAGGCCAGCGAAGTGGAAAGAGGCTGGGGAGGCTTAATCATTGAGAAGAAAAGCTCATGGTCAGACAGATCCAGGTCAGGGCAAGTAGCAAAGGTTCAGAATGATTAAGACGCAGAGGTTCTGTCATGCAGCAGGCAAGCAAGGATCACAGCTAAAGAAATCAGAATAAGATGACTTGGTGCATGGCACGTGAATGGTATAGCTGGACTGGTCCGAACATCAAGAAAAACCCTATATGCACCTGACTTTGCTGAGCTTTCAAAGTAGCAACCACATTTTAATGTATAACATGCCTTATGGAAACGGTATTATTTCAGCAGTGACATAAAGTTTATTGGATTAACAGAAAATATGCAATATGCATCATAACAAAATTAGACGGGTGCTAAAAATTTGGGAACTCCAACAGAGATATTATATCAATAATTAGTTGAGCCTCTTTTTTCAAATATAAGACACCTCCTACAGCCTTTGATGAGTGTTTGGATTCTGGATGGCAGTATTTTTGACCATTGGTCCATACAAAATCACTCTGGTTCAGTTAAATTTGATGGCCGAGCATGGACAGCCTGCTTCAAATCATCATATAGATTTGCAGTGATATTCAAGTCGGAAGACTGTGACGGCCATTCAAGAATATTGTACTTCTCCTTCTGCATAAATGCCTTTGTGGATTTCCAGATGTGTTTAGGGCCATTGTCTTGTTGGAAATCCAACCTCTGCATAACTTCAACTTTGGTACTGATGCTTGAACATTATCCTGAAGAATTTGTTGACATTGGATTGAATTTATCTGACCCTCGACTTTAACAAGGACTCCAGTCTCTGAACTAGCCACACAGCCCCACAGCATGTTGGAACCTTCACAAAATTTTACAGTATTTGACAGTAGGTAGAAGGTGTTTGTTCTTGAAATTAGGTGTTCTTCTTCTGCCATGCAAAGCCCTTTTGGTTATGACCAAATATCTAAATTGTTCTTGCAGGTCTTTGGAGGTGATCTTTGGGTTGTCTGTAACCATTCTCACAATCCTTTGCATATGCCGCTCCTGTATTTTTGCAGACCTGGGATTTACAGCTGCTGTGTCTGTGGCCTTCCATTTGCTGATTACAGTTGAAAGGAAAGTTTAAACCTCTGAGAGCTTCTTGTAGCTTTCCTCTAAACCATGATACTGAACAATCTTTGTTTTCAGATCTTTTGAGAATTGCTTTGGTATCCCATTCTGTCACCCTTCAGAGGAGAGTCAAACAGAAGCCCAGCTTGCATTTGGCACCCTTAATTACAATTTCACATGGTTGGACATACCTGCCTATGAGGTTCAAGGCTTAACAAACTAATCCAACCAATTTAGTGTTGCCAGTAATCAGCATGGGGCAGTTACAGGCATTCAAATTAGCAAAATTACAATGGTGACCACATTTTTGCACAGCCAGTTTTTTTAACATTTGATTTAATTACATACAGCTGAATATTGCTTCAATAAAAATCTTTGTTCAGGCATGATGATTTCTTGGACAGATATAATATCAAAGGCTACTGTGATACTAAACTCTACAGTTAGTATAGCTATGGGCATATAACATTTGTGGGAAAGTATGGTCGGGTGTGTGTACAGATGCTGGGTTTTCAATTGGAAGGGTTGAACCTGATGGACTTTGTTTTTTTTCAACCCAATTTAACTATGTAATTATGCAACACCCCAGTACTCAGATGTTCCTGTGAAAATACATAACACTGTTAACTTTTTTTGTTGAAAGTGGCGTAAATTATTATGCAGGCTGAGAGGGGTTCCCAAACTCTTTCATATGACTGTATATGGCATTTTAAGAGTCACGATTCTGAACCCATAGCCTTGTTCCTAGATTTGTAAATAAGCTCTACAGTCTACCAATAAGGGTGTGTCATCTTATGGATTTCAAATATCAATAGCAATTTAATAGGCTCCCTAATGTTTAATGCCAATTTACTAATATTGAATTGGCTCAATTGTTTCAGAGTCTTGAACATGACATTCCAGTTGTTCCATAGGGGAACCTTGGTGCTAAGTACAGGACTGCCTTGCACCCAACAGTTCTGCACCAGTTTCTTATTCCGATGCCAAATGCAGAGAGCAGAAAATCATATGGACAGTGATTTTTGCATGATTAATAAGATTTGCAAAATTGGAGCTTACACTTGCAACCCAACAAACCTCCACTCTATACAATGGTTTTTACTAAATCCAGCAAGCAAACAATTTTAGCCATAAAAAACCTGCAGAAAAATAAAAGGAATTTCTTAAACTTTAATTTTTTTTTTTTTTAAATATAGGGACCCCCTATGATTATTGTCAGTGATACAGCAACTGATGGGAAAGCAAAGTCTTGGAGAAACAAGGGGTCATCTTCCCTTCATTAGAAGAAAGTGAATCATAGTTGAATGCTGCAAAGGTGGGATCTCATCTCTGTCAAGGGGAGAGTCAAATTAGTTCTTGAACAGTTTATATTCCAGTTTTGAAGCATTATATTTCCAGCTCTCATTTCATTCAAAACGCTTCCCAGTCATCAGAAGGTCTCCCCACTTACACAAGATATGTTAGCACGTTCGAAACCATTGACACAACATTAAGGTATTCTAGCAATTATAAAACAGCAATTTGTGACTGTACAATATTACAACATTTATGTACTTGAAAATGTTTTATTAACCTTTTTATGAGACATTCACACAGCTTAGAAATTGACATAAATGTGCTAATTTCCCTAAACTGTGAAATAGGGCAATTTCAGCCTAAATGAACGTGCTTGCATTTTGTTAATTAACAGAGGAAGCTGATATTAGCATAAACATTAAGATAATTGATTACGAACCATCCAGTTATACGTTAATTATTTTAGTTTGTGAAGAGAAACATAAATTAATTATTGTAGAACAAGAGATGGCAGGTGTTTTGCGGAAGACAAACCACTGATTTCATTTGGCCAATTAACTGCATGATATAGGGAGAGGCCAAGCGCATTCCAGATGTTTGGTAACCGTTGGAGCGGTGAAGACATTGCAAAGTCTCTGGAGCCATCATTTCCGGAGGAAAAAAGTGCCAGTCCCTAAGTGTTTAGCGTTCTTCCCTATTAATAATATAGACATTAAGAATCATTTTTTACTACCCAGATGGCAACCTTAATCTTTGGAATCAGGAGTCAATTTTTATTCTTCATGCCTCAATGTAAGTGCAAGGATTCTTACTGTAGTGGAAGCTTCTGTCAGTCACATATAAAAACTTGTGTGCTTTCTCGGTGGCATGTAACTGTGAGTAGGTGCACCTGATGCTTGTAAAAACTTACCCTGGTGGTTTAGGGGGCGGTGGGGATGCCTGCGCATGTTTCCTCCTCTGGTGCTGGTTCCTAGGGTTCCACGTTTTACACGCCATACTCGTGACGTCATCACATTTAAGTTGTGTTAAATTCGAATATTTAAAGGAACCTTGCACCCAAACTCATTGCCCATTGTTAGGTTTAACGTGTTAGTATCTGGGTGTGATTTAGTCTTGTCTTGATTCAGGTTTTGATGCCTGCCTGCCTGACTATTCTGAACTCTGCCGATATCGACCCCTGCCTGGCTGAATGATCTTGAACGCTGCATGTACCAACCCCAGCCTGTCTGAACTTGCTTGAACTCCGCCTGTATCGCCCACTGCCTGTTTGATACCACCTAAATTCTGCCTGTACTGACCCCGGCCTGCCTGACCATGCTTTTTGTCTACTCCTTGAGCTGTTGCTTTCCATCCAACCTTGTTTACATATATGCCCCTTTGCCTGTTCAGATCATGCTTGGCTTCTCTCAAATTTAAGACCTGGCTGCATCTGAGTAGCTGAGTGCTCCTACCAAACCCAAAGGCAGCTGCTAAAGGCAGAAGATTGAGCCAAGACCAAAGAGTCTAGCACTTGTTCTGAATTTAGGGAGCTGTACGTGACAATGTGTTTATTGATGTTGTGGTAATGCATCCTAATGCCACTGGCAAGGTTGCCAAACTAGTGGAACATGCACCGATATTCCCACCTAGGGCCCAATGATCATAAGGCCAGGAATGCAGGTCGGATTAAGGATGTTTTAATGTTCACTAATATCTTAACATTGACAGTACCATATCAGTTCCCCCACTATGCAATTTATCCATGATCATTCACATCCTTTTGCATAGTTACATAGTTAGATCGGGTTTAAAAAAGTCCATCATCAAGTTCAACCCCTCCATATGAAACCCAGCATCCAAACATACATACACTCCCACGGACCCTTCTATTCACTCACATAAACTATATATACTCATACACTAACTATAGAGTTTAGTATCACAATAGCCTTGGATATTACACTTGTCCAAGAGATCACCCAAGCCATTCTTAAAAGTAGCATAATCAGCCATCACATCATCATCCAGAAATGCATTCCACAACCTCCCTTACAAGGGACCTACAAAGGGGCAAAACTAAATGTTCACCTCTTGAGTTTATGCCCCTTTGTATGCAAGATGTTAGTTTTTTTTTCCAGACCAATTATAAATTGAACTCAACTGCCTGCATAAATAAAGTACTGTATATAGTACACAATATACAAAAAAGAAAGAAATATGTTACTGAAATATTATTATTTCATATTATTTAATCTATGCCCTATGGCAGTGCTGTCCAACTTCTGTGGTACATAGGGCCAACATTTTTCTGGCCTACATAGTGGAGGGCTGATTATGGAAGCCAGTGTAGACCACTCCTTGCTTTTAAACCATGCCGACTTTAAACCACACCCTTGTTACCACAAGACAATGTCCACATTAATTGTGGTAGCACACCAAAAAAAACAAATGGTTGGTGCTCACTGCAGGGATATCACTTATCACTCATATGTCAAAAAAGTTGTCATATTAAGACATACCCTTAAATCCATATGCCTATTCTTCACCTGCGGATAACACAACACCCCCAGCACATGATTAAACACCTTAGGGGCCCCTAACAATAATTTATTTTCAAATGCTAACAAACCCCCAGAACAAATACCAGGCTTTTGTTCCACAGGAAAAGCATGTTACACACAGGCAGAGTAGGGCACACACGGGGAGCATAGGGAAGACAGAATAGAGCAGGAGACAGGGAAACCTATCAGGACCACCCTAAGATTTACTACATGCAGTGATACATTGCTGGTGCCCTATTAGCATTTTGTGAACAGGTGAACAATGTGGGCAGTTTCAGTCTGGGTCTCGGGTGTGAACAGCACAGGGCTTTAGGGGTGTGAATAATAGAGGAGTCACAGGTTTAAACAATGCAAGGGCCAGTTAATCTCTGTAGTGATACCATTTAAAGCTTACACAAGGTAAGCAAACACAACAGGTAGGTGGGGGGCAACACAAGTGGGGTCACGGGCTGCATGTGGCCGCAGGCTGCCAGGTGGACAGCCCAGTCCTATGGAAATAGGTAATTTTAGAGGAAAGAAGTATGGAGTAATTTCTCCAAGGTTTCAATTGGAGGAGAATGGAGATCCATCACATAGAGATGTTCCTGAGTGGTGAGGATAACCCTTCACATGTTCTGGCTTCTAAAAGTGGGTGTTTGAGCCTTGGTGTACTGTATAACCTTTGAGGGGGAAGTTTGCAAATATAAAAGTATGCTAGAAGAAGGTACTACACTGCTAAGAAAAAAAATATCTATTATTTCAAAATGTTACAAATTATAATAAAATACTGCAAATTTGGATTGAAAAATATCCCCAGCTGCATTATCGCCTCCTTTTTTTTGCAAATTAATATTAATACTTAGGGAATTATAGGACCATAATGACAGAAAATGTCTCAGCATGCCTTTCCATCAATCGTTGTCATAAAAAGCAGGGCAACATAATTAATCCTATTAGCTCGAGAAATTACATCTGGATACAAAATACATGTTTTCTCTTGAAAAGTGCTTAGAAGGACTCACATTCAACTGAAGTATTTGGAACAGGGCTTCAAGCAAAGGTCAGCAAACAATGATTTGCTTCGGAAAAGCACAACTCAACATTGCTTTATCAGCAAAACTATTAGCAATACTTGAAATGTACAGGAGGTACTGGACTGGAAGCAGTGAATATTTTGTTTTCCGATACCACCATATCTGGAGATAATTGCTTTCAATGAAAAACAAGCCATTTCTAGTGATGGGCGAATTTATTCGCCAGGGGCGAATTCGCTGCGAATTCCCGCGATTCGCCACTGGCGAATAAATTTGCGAAACTGCCAAAAAAATTCACCAAAAAAAATTTGCCGTGCAAAAACGAGTCGTGCGTCGTTTTTGACCCGACGCGCTGAAAACGACGCGACGCGCGTCGAAAACGACGCGCGACTCGTTCCGCGAATCGGCGAAAAATTCGCGAATTTCTCTGGAAATTCGCAAATTTTTCGGCAAAGTGAAACGCGCCCGTTTCACCCATCACTTGCCATTTCTTTTGTTGTCTTAAAGTCTGGGAGAACCAATAGGTAGAAGGTAGCACCTATAATTCCAAGCTGAGATTGTATATTTGATTGCAGTAAATCACCATCGTTTGGTTCCTATTATCTGCATTGGTCAAGGAGATAGGCTTTCCTCCAAATGTACATGTCTAGAGAGGGTACTTGCTCCATGCACTGAAATAAGAAGAAGAAGACAACAAGACACACAATGAAAGAGCAGAGATATGAAAGGACATAGGCAACAGAAGATTTAAGATCAGGACACATGGAGGCCCATTTATCAAAGGTCGAATTTTAGTGGTTTTTAAGTTTTTTGAAACCACGATTATGCTCTATTTCTCTAAATTAATGAATGCCATGAAAGTTATAAAAAGATCCTAATATAAAAATAGAATGAAAAAAAACTTTACAATGAGCTAAAAAAAGAGTTTTATTTTTAGTGGATTCCTGTTTATTAAAGATCATATTTAAGTGATTTTAGAGGTTTTTAAAACCACAATTAATCACTATTTAGTCAAAATCACAAATGTCATGTAAGTTATTAAAAGATCTGAATATAAAAAGTACAATAACAAAATGCTAAAAGATGCTCTAAAAAATATGAATATCTCTAAAACTTCTTTAATATAAGTGTTTTGGGTGTTTACTAGTAAAAAAAAAATACAAAAACCTCCAAAATGGCTATAAAATGGTCCAATATGATCAGCATACAGTAGCTCTCTTTGACTTCTGTAGGACCTTGACTATTATCACTTAGTAGATTTTTGTGTTAGAGTTTTCCTTGGTTGTTATACTAAATATTAATACTAAATATTATATTATATACTGTAAACTATACTGTTTATATTAAATATATATTAAACATTCGGGGGCATATTTACTAATGGTCGAATGGACCATTAAAAATTTTTTAAAGGGCTTTATCGGTAAAAAATGGACATATTTTGATCAAATAGGTCCATTTTTGATCGAATAAAAATCATTCGAACGATTCGAATGATTTTGCCCAAAATCCTTCAAATTCCTAGGACTTATAAAAAATTGCAGGATAGGTTCTATGAGGTCCCCCATAGGCTACAATGACAATTCGATGGCAAATGGCAATGTCAAATGGCAAATAGTCAAAGTTGAAGGATTTTCAAAGGGCCAGTACTTTGAAATTCGAAAATTCGGATATTCGATAGCCCTTTGGCTGTTGCCTTATGAGCATGGTCAGTTCTTCTCAGCTCAGATTACTTAACACACCAGCAATGATATATCTTCATTGACATTACTGGTTCCCATAGAAACTCTGCTCTTATCCTATTTTTTTCTCCTGACCACCTCTCCTGAGCTCAGCTTTACCATTACAGTGCTCAACCCCAGCAGAACTTTTTATTGAAGTATGTTGTGCCTGTGTATTCTGCATTGTATGAACTGTACAATATACATGTCCTGTTGGAAGATGCCAGTGTTAAAGATGATGTATCAGAGGGAAAATGTCCACCGGGTGAAAGCTATTGTTTGTTTTAGGAAAATGTGATGGCACTGGCAAATTGAGGGGGTATATGCAATACAAATTATGCGGCTTGGGTGGGAAAGATATGCCCAACTTATATACATGGTATGAAAATTTAGGCTTTTCATGTGCTTAAAAGTCAATTCTGTTACTAACATCAGATGGTAAAATTGTGCTAACCCCTAAACATTATACAAGGGTAATTTATGATTACCCCAAACTCAATGCAAGAGCACTAAAGTTGTACCCCTTAGTGCTCTAATTTGCCAAATTTGCCAAATTACCATTACCAAGTCCCAAGTATTCAAGTTCCCAAAAGTATCTTTGTACCTTTTGTTTGTGCCATCTTCCAGGGACCTGACAAGAGCTTGCCAGAAAAACTTTCATAAAAAACTTGATGCCCCACTTCTGTCTACATCACACTCCCATTTGCAATACTCCTCCTCTGCTGAAAACTCACACAGAAGTGAATGTGCCAATTAAAGATGAAGAAAACGAGTGGCAGGGAGAGGGATTTGAAGGCTATAGATGAAGCAGATCCTGGTGTCTGGGCCCCCCTTTTCCCCCGGGATACACCCATGGGGCCAGCTTGCTCTATAATTACACCACTGGCATCTTCTATGCATAAGTTTCTTGCTCATACAAGGTGCCTTGGGTGTCTTGTGTTTCTTATCCTTGAAAAGTGTAAGGTAACCTGTATTACGTCTTATTGGTGTCTACATTTTATGGCCTTCTGGCAGTTTTTGTTAAAAAGAAAACTAGGCACATCGAAACACATTTAAAATACTGCTGCCCCAGCAATCAATTTATTTATTTTTGGAAGACATACCTGTGTGTCAGTGAGTTGATGCATACAGGTAACTATGGATACCAGAAGGCATTTTGATTGCAAAGAGAGCAAGTTTTCTGTATATTGCTTTTTTCTCAGTGGCTTAAATGTACAGAGAGAGAATAAGATATTGTGTTTCATAATAAATCTCTCAAAAAATTCCTGCTGATGACAAGTAGGTGTCTGTTGCACTGCAGGTTTGATAGAAGGACAAACAGTGACTGAAGCTTGTCTGGGGGAAGAGTGTTTTTTAGCCTGTGCATGGTGTTGTATGGTAACATAAATGATGGTCCTACTTAACTAAAAATTTTAAATACTGTCCTATAGCCAATCCAATGCACACTGCAAAGTTGGCAGCACAAGGGCACAGGGTTAATGACACGACTTGAATTTACAGATAATTGAATGTGACTCTCAGATGCAAATCTTTGTACCCTACCTGCATAGGCATCAAGGTGGGCACCTGATAGTAGAAGCAGAGAGGGGGGAAATGTGCCTCACAGGATAATTACTAGACGACTAGATGACAGCAAATGGCTAAAGAATCAAGCACTGAGCAAAGGTCAGGGCTAGGCTTATAAATTAGTATAATTAGCTACATATGGAGATAACAGGTGGCGGGGAAGAGATCAGTAGTAGAAAGTAGGAACACAACAGGTACATAGAGCACTAAGGACTAGTGATGGGCGAATTTATTCGCCTAGGTCGAATTCGCGGCGAATTCCCGCGATTCGCCGCTGGCGAATAAATTCGCGAATCACCAGCGAAATTTCGCTTGGCGAAAATTCGCTGAAAACGAGTCGCGCGTCAGTCGCGCGTCAGTCGCGCGTCGTTTTTGATGCGACGCGCTCCGAAAACGACGCGACGCGTCAAAGTTGACGCGACGCGCGACAGACGCGCGACAAAATTGACGCGACGCGCGACAAAATCGTCCCGCGACTCGTTTCGCGAATTTTTCGCCGTTTCGCGAATTTCACTAGAAATTCGCGAAAAATTCGGCGAAGCGAATCTCGGGAGATTCGCCCATCACTACTAAGGACCTCCAGTGGCACAGTTTGTAAGTACAACAATCATTACACCCAGAGTCCAGAGATTGCATCCAATAAGTCCTGATAGCCATGAAGAAAACCAGGGGCATCTCCTGTGAGACAAAAATACTGGCCACCCAACCTGTTGGCTAGTGTAACACTGAATTGAAACAATCAGATGGGAGTCTGTATGGTGGGGAATCCATGGTATACCCATAAATAGCGGAACCAAACGTGGTGAAGTAAAACAGGATTTAATGAGACAAAGTCATTGAACAGGTGCTCGATAAAAATATAAAGACATTTACCAACCAGAGATTGCAGACATAAACAGAGTCCATTGACTAGGCCAAGGGTCAGGGCAGGCAAGAGTCCAAGAAAACAACTGGGAAATCCAATAAGAGAGGATAGGAGGGGACAGGAGCACAGGAACAAGGCTGGGAATCAAGGAACAATGGAGGGTTTCAGGAACAAGAATCTCAGAACAAGAATCAGACCAGCAAGATCAGGGTTAGGAAGTAAAATGACCAAACACGCTGCAATGGTCATGGACAAGTTTATAAAGGGCCCTGATTATGGGATGAAGAACACATGGAACTAATGAGGTGGACAGAAACAAGGGAGCAAACAGAAAATACAATGACTACATAAGTAGGAGGTGCCATGCAAGAATCCAGAGGCTCAACTAGAAAATACACATTGCCACAGTGGCTACTAAGCCCAAAGGGAGAGGTACTTTGCAGGCAGTTAGACCTACTTGGGGACATATGAGCTCTTGGGGAAAAGGATTGTGCTAATTTGCATTTTCCAATGTACAGTAGTGTAGGACTGTAGCATTAAAACTGTGCCAGGGGATGGGTAATCCACACAGGTTGCCCAGGGGATGGTTTATATTGTTGCTGCTTGTGCTAACATTTATTATTTCTTTGATATATATATATATATATATATATATATAAATGTAAAAAATGCTGCTGCACACCAGGATTTGTCATACATAAAAGTTACTGATTTATTGGATCAACGTTTCGGTCCTCTCCATGGACCTCCCCATGGACCTTTATGTTTCTTTGATAGAGATATGTATATATATATATATATATATATATATATATATAAATATATATAAATATATATGTATATATATATATATGTATATATATATATACATATATATATATATATATATATATATATATATATACATATATATATATATATAGTTGTTTTTTCTTCAAACTGTGTGTTTTATTTTTCTAGTGGAATTCCCTTTGAGGTGTTCTCCTCAGTGCCCACTAGGTGGAGGCACTGCACTGTAAATCCCAGTTCCCAGCATAGTTAATACACAAAAAGAATTCAGGGTCCTGTATTGCAAAGCTTTAATCACTATTTAAGAAAGTGTGAACAAAAAAGGGTTATACAAAATATACTAATTGTATAATCTAGGATTCTTTACTCCAGCTGTCATCATCTTCATAAACCATCCAATCAACAATAGCTCTTCTTGTTACTGTTATGTTTGATGGATGTTTAGTGGGTTTCTGGCACATGTACCCAATTGAACCTGTGCATTAGTCCGCTACAGTGCTGCTAACTATTATCTTTATTGCTTCAAATTTTCTCTTGTTATTTAGCACATGATCTCTTTCCTTAGGCAGCATCATGGTCAGACTAGCAGAGTTTCAATTAGATATATAAGAAAGACAAATATAATTGTCTTCATTTTGTCAAGATGAACAAAAACTGTAGAGTTTCAGAAGGCAGCTTGTATTTTGTGATCTTCATTTGTTTAATAACGACCTTCAATAGACTTTGCTCTAATGGCGTGCAGGCCCATTACACAGGGATATAGTCTCAGCCCCTGGAGAACACACTACATTGACCATAAAGTGCACAAAATCACAGTCTGCTGCCTCCCATTAACTTAAATGGGAAACATCAGTGGAGTGGAAAAAAGTGGAAAATTGTAATGTACCATTGGCCTTAGGGCTATGGTTTTTGGGCAGTTCCTGGTGCAGGCAGTCCTTGGGTAGCCAGCTTGGGTACCTGGCTAAAGGGCAGTTTGGTCCCCTCCATCCCACAACTGATGATCATGTTTTGTTTAGTTTTTTGAATTTGGTTGATCTGTCTCTGGAGTGATGTTGCTTCCAATTTCATGGTCCCTGGGTCAGAAGGTGAGTAAACCCATTACAGGTTTCTATTATGCAGTGCTTTATGTATATTGTCTCTTCCTCCAGAATCGAAATTCCTCATCACATAAATAACAGTTGATATTGAAATGAATTATAAGGTTAGGGTTGCAATTTTCCTTTTGGGGAAAATGGGCAGGAGGCAGGGTTGATGATGTTGGGGGCGGGCCAGTGACATTGGGGATGTTGGGGGCGGTGCTGATAACATGGCAATCAGCATTTGGCTGATCGCCATGTCATTAAATTCAGTGTCCTGGCCAGATTTTCTAATGTGGAAATCTGGACAGGCACTGTTCACCTGGACAGTCCTTCCAAACATCGGACTGTCCAGGTGAAATCCAGGGTCATGCTCCCCTATTATTACAATACGCTGTACAATCCATGATGTTCACAAATCATGAAAGGTTTACAAATATGTTGGCGCTATAGAAATACATGTTGATAATAAAATTTTGCATTGTCAATATACTTTTTAAATATATTTTTATATACTTTTTTCAATACATCAAACTTTGATGTTCTGTGAACCTCTTGGATAGCGATGGACAAATTAATTCGCCGGGCATGGATTCACGGTGAATTTCTGGATTTCGCCGAAGGCAAATGTTCAATTCAACATGGGACGAAAAAATTGTCGCTCGTCAAACTTGACGAACATCAAAATTATTCGGACACCCATTCACCTTAATAGTGATGGGCGAATTTATTCGCCTAGGTCGAATTCGCGGCGAATTCCCGCGATTCACCGCTGGCGAATAAATTCGCGAATCACCAGCGAAATTTCGCTTGGCGAAAATTCACTGAAAACGAGTTGCGCGTCAGTCGCGCGTCATTTTTGACGCGGCGCGACGAATACGACGCGACGCGCGCCGAAAACGACGCGACGCGTCAAAGTTGACGCAACGCGCGACAGACGCGCGACAAAATTGACGAGACGCGTGACAAAATCGTCCCGCGACTCGTTTCGCGAATTTTTCGCCGATTCGCGAATTTCTAGAGAAATTCGCGAATTTTTCGGCGAAGCGAATCGCGGGAGATTCGCCCATCACTACACCTTAATGCATTTGGACAAAAGAGTAGTCTGTGTAAAAATTGTCGCTCGTCAAAATTGTTTCACATCAAAATTATTTGGACACCCATTGACCTTAATGCATTTGGATAAAAGAGTTGTCTGTATAAAAATTGTCGCCTATGTCAAAATTGCTGCATGTCGAAATAAGGTTGATGTCCATTGACTTCAATATGTTTCACAATTTTTGGGGAGTTTTGCAAATTTCTCAGCAATGTGAAACTGGACAGATTTAACCATCACTACTCTTGGATTATACCATACTAGGCCCATGCACAGAATGTTGCCCTTGGGAAGAAACGTTTCTGTCCCTTTTCACTCACACCAGAACCCAATTTAAACCCTGTTGTAACCATATGCTACCTCCTGTACTTGGCTTGGACATAGCTTTTGTATCCTCCTACCCAAGCTCCCAAGTTTCAATGCAAAGGTCACTTGTTACTGACTACTGGCCTGTCTGACTAACTATAACAATCTGTTTACCTCGGATCCTGAAGGAAGGTAGCTGATCCAGGAGAACTGATGGTAACAGGAACCTCTCAACGGCTCCGGTATTCACCGACACCCTTTTGGGGCCTGGGCTTTCTGCTGCGGAGGTAGTAGAGAAGTCAGGCGAGTTACCAGGAGCGAGGTATCAAGGAATCAGGCAAGGCACAGGCAAAGGTCGGTTCCAGAAGATGGGTTACAGAGAAGCGAAGTACCAAGGGATCAGGCTAAGGTGTAGTCAAATGCAGGCAGAGGTAGGGTTGCCACCTCACCCATTTAAAACCGAACACATACAGTATGGAATACACAGCCTACATGGCTAATTAGCAATTCATTTAGATGCATGATGCATGGCTGCGCATAAATCAGTTCAGTCTGCAGCATGCATCTAAATGTATTGCTAATTAGCCATGCAGGCTGTGTATTCCATATGTGTTCGGTTTTAAAGGGGTGAGGTGGCAACCCTAGGCAGAGGTCGGTTTCAGGCAGTGAAGGTTCAGAAGTCAGGAAAACAGGCAGAGGGTCAAAACCAGGAAACTCGGGCAAACAGGGCTTTAGCAGGAACAGTAAGAACTGAAGCCAGCTTGGGCAAAGTGAGGAGGAAGAGGAAAGTATTTAAGGGAACAGGAACCAATCAGGAGCAGGCTGAGGAAGACAGACACATCACGAACCAATAGGAAGCTAGGCGCCCAAATTAGAGGTCATAGCCTAAGTATTTTGGTGCGAGCGTCCAACGCCTACGTTGATGTGCGCCTGCGCTTATGCGCCGGGGCTCAAAACCAGTGGCGGGTGTTACACTAACCCTTTGGTATCACCGCTTTAAATCCTGCCTGACTACTGTTGCTGACTACTATTGGATTGCCCTCTTCAGTAATTTGCCTTTTATGTTGATATTGTGAATGACCACTGCCTGACTACTTCCTCCATACCACCCCCTGATTCTGACCTGACTCTTGCTAGCTGCCATTAATCTTGATGCTAGCTGCCAGCTGCCTTATTGTAAATATGCTTGTTACTGCCGAGTTTCTTGTGAATTCTCTTCACCTCCTGAGGGTCCTTTTCAGTCTGACTCTGCTTGCTTCAGACTCGGAGTCCTTTGTCTCTGGCAGCCCCATGCCAGTCATTCACCAGTTTGCTCTATGTTAGCTGCTTAGGGCTGTCTGGAGAGCAGTAAGGGAGGCCAATCCCAGCAGCTGAGTTCCAAGCATCCAGTAATCCTAATAATTACTAATGCATTAAGGGCATTGTTGTTGATTTTTTTTGTGGAGTTTCTCTTAACTGATAATGATCTGGCGGTTATGACTGACACACAATTAATGATTAAATTCTGACTACAATCTGAAAAATTGCCCGTTCTCATTAAGATTACTATTCTCATTTAAACACTTGAAAAGCAGTGATTAAATATTCACTTCACCACTACTGCTAGTGACAAAGACTCAATTGATTTCCCCCTAACATAATTGCCTTGCAGTACATTAAAACTCATTCTACACGCAGGCAATTTCCTAAAATGACATATGATAAAGTACACATTATAAGCCTAATAGACAGTCGACACATCCCTACTACTTACATTATTAAAGATATCCAATTTTTCAGACAATTCAGTTTTGTTAGCTGAATTGTAACTCCATTTAGTTGGTTTTGTGCTGAGTTCGTGTTTTCTTGTAGCAAATATATGTTTTCTCCAAGATGAACCTAAAAATCTAGCTTTGATGTTAATTAGGGTAACATTTAGGGTGAGAAATTATTTTCCTGTCCTAGATATTCTTGGAACTACTGTATGGTGGAATGAGTGATATACAGGTCTAAGATCCGTTATCCGGAAACACATTATCCAGAAAGCTCAGATATTCAGGAAAGCCATATCTCATAGACTGATTTCTATTCAAATAATTCTGATTTTCATGTTATCTGTAATAATAAAACAGTAGCTTGTATTTGATCTAAACTAAGATATCATGAATCCTTATTGGAGGCAAAACAATCCTACTGGATTTATTTAATGTTTAAATGAATTTTTAGTATCCTTAGGATATGAAGATCCAAATTATGGAAAGATCCGATGCCCTCAGGTCCCAATTCTGTGCAGCAGGTCCCATACCGTTACTGTATAGGGATTTTGTATTGTTATGAGCTAAAGGGAGAACTATCCACAGTTTTGAACTCTAGGGGGGAGCTTGAGCTGAAATGGGATGACAACCACTGCTCTATAATAAAGGAGTGCTTGGATTGTCCATAGCCTTCTATAAAAACACTGATAACACAGATTGCACATATAAAATTGATTATTTTCATTTCAGTACCCTATGCTTCGAGTGGGTCATAAATCAAAGGAGCACTGTACTTTATAGCCTTGGTATTCTATTATGCCCAGAATGGTATGATACTGTAACCAACGCAGCCAACAGTTTGTTTCAAGTGGGTCGTAGATCAAAGAAGCACTTTACATTATAGCCCTGGTACTCTTCAAATTGACAAATGATGTTGAAGCACAAACTAGTGTATAAAAAAACTTTGAAACTTACACAAGAATCATTGTTAGCATTGCACATGCATGTGTTTTTCATAAACTGCAACTCTTGCATTTAGCCAAAGGCATGAAAACAATAAAAAGCTAATTTTATTGTATAAGGTCTTTTTATGTAAACTTATTGAAAGAATTTCCAGTGAAAAGAAACTCTACCATTCAAGCCAATTTTGGCTAAAAACTAACTGCCTTTTAATCTAATTACACAATGTCCATAACTTTGAATGTGAATTAAGAGAAGTCACAATGACAAAGAGCTCTTTTCTCTGGCCAAAGGCGGACGATCCATATTTTAAAGATTAAAAAAAAAATGTTCTTCATAATAATTTGTTTCCCTTGACTGCTATTATGCATTCAGTGTTGCTTTCATCATTTAGATTTTAATCCATGTCCCCGTAAAGAGTAAAATAGAAACCTTTATCTCTGTTTATTAACATTTTAATTATGTGCCTTAATTACACTGATAAAAATAAGATTCAGTGGTGGGAACCGTGTTCCTGTTTGGATTAAATGAGGCAAATGCAAGAGAACAATCTTTATTACAGTCATAGTAAACGAGGACCTAGAAGAACATAAGAATATATCTTGCCTCTGACTGTAGGATCATTTGTCTAAGAAATAGTAACTCAGCGTCAAAAAACTCACACACCTCCAGTGGAACTTCTAACAATAGGACACTTGGGGAGAAATTTACTATTATTCCTGGAAATTAGCTCGACCAAATTCTCAATTCGATAAGCATTATCGACTTGTTTTAGGCTATCATTTTGACCGCAATACGATTTCTCGATGAATTTGTATGATCGGACACAGATCTTTCGATTTCACGAAAATTGTGAAATTTCCTTTGGGTGTCCGAAAAATTTGTACAACGCTCTGATCGTACGAATAGTATTTGAGCAGGACTTAGCCTCAGATGCCTATGGGGAGCTTCCCATAGGCTTCTATTACAATTCGGTAGGTTCAATCTGGCGAAGTAGGCAGTCGAATAAATTTAAAATTTTGATTCCTTCGATCACCAAATGATCGAATTATTGAATATCCGATCATTTGATCTATTCGATATTCGATATTTGATGATCGAAGAGGCCAAATTTGCATATCCGATTTCACAAAAAATTTGTGCGATCGGTATTCAATCGAATTCGATCAAACTTCGATCATTTCACATGAATTTTGTAAATCGGCCCCTTGGGGTTGTAGCTAACAAAAGATTTGGTTGACAGTGTGTTTGGCACCAGTTCCACCAGCATCATAGCTGACACTGAAATACAGAGCCTGCTCAGATACAGTTTTTTTGGAGTTCAAAATCTCCAACAGGTACCCATAGGTCCATACTCATCCTCAATGAGTTGAGGCACCTGCCACCTACTGTTGCAGCACTTCTGGTCTTCCTTGCAATAGCCAAAACATACGGAGAAAAAGGCATTAGTTCAGTGTTTGACTTACTGGTGCCCGTACTAAACAAAACAATGTTATTTCAGGTTTGAGCCCTTGCCCATCTACTAGCTTTTGATATTTGCCAGCCGCCCCCAGCTTCATTCTAAAGTGGCCTCTGGTCTGTCACTATTTGTCTGGCCTTATGTCACTATTTATCTGTGATCTAATGTCTCACTAGTCTGGGCTTCCACAATCCACAAGGTGGATTCCTTGCAGGTGCAATAACAGAAGTGGATATTGAGTCATGATTGGCTAACTCCTTGCTGGGTCTTATCCAGCAAAGTCATTTCATGGGCAATGTAGAGGTTCTCCAGATCTCAGCTGTAATGAGTCATATCAGTAGTTTTAAAGGAGGAATATTATCCCTAACAATTTTAAAACCAGAGATGGTACATCAGGAGAGTAAATTTATTTCCATAATCTAATTTTGGAGCAGCCTTGTCCCCTAACTAGCAATCTTACTCTCAAGACCCTAGGGCTGAAAGCATGCCTTTGAGAAAAGAAGAGTGATGGTAACCCTTAAGCAACTGTGAATAATATTAGTATATGTTCTGTGACATAATTTGTATAAACAGGAAATTAAATCCACAAACTGGAACAAACTAAAAACATCTCTGTAAAAGGAACTATGCAATCTGTCTACCTGCACACTGGACCAACTGCAGTCTGTAAGCACGTAGGCAGTCAGGTAAGGCGAATTGAATGGAGAGGTAATACAAAACCATTCAAAGTCTTACTGTTTAATGACTGTGAAGATGGGATAATTGCTTATTTGAGAATTCAGCACATGTGCGATAACTGAAATATACAAACACGTACTGAAATTAGAGTTTTAAACTTGCGATATATAGGTGATACCAGTATGACGCGGACATATGTTATG
This sequence comes from Xenopus borealis, assembly GCA_024363595.1. Taxonomy (NCBI): domain Eukaryota; kingdom Metazoa; phylum Chordata; class Amphibia; order Anura; family Pipidae; genus Xenopus; species Xenopus borealis. The sequence goes on along the minus strand of CM044446.1, from coordinate 92,394,451 downwards.
ACTGCTGAAGAAAATAACATTCATAGAGATAGAATAAGAATATGATATAAAAACTAATATATGCATGACAGACATTATTAGAAATAGCTTATTTTAATTCGGTGACACACCATGGCTATAAGTTAATATAAAAGACATATAAACCCACCAGCCAGAACGATACAATGCCTGCACTTGATAAAGAGCGCAAGCTCGAAACATGTCGTGTTGATGAGAAAATAAAGGCACCTTTGCAGCAGACCTGTCTGAGCATTTGTATCCACACCTACTCTTGAACCTGACTGAATTGGCTTTTGGACGGAAGCAAGGTGTTGGGATACTAATGAAACAATCAAGGACTCCTTGTACCAGTATATCCTTTGAATCTGCCTCAGGGACAATGCAGTCACAGTGGGTAGAAAACCATAATATGGATCTGGGCCGGTCCATTTTTTCGCTGTGTCCCGCCGGCCCAGTACGACCCTGACTGTAGATATTAGAATAGGGGTTCAAATGAAGAATTGGCCATATCATTTGTATCAGCAAATGCGATTATTTAGGAAGAATAGCTAGGTTTAAGGCAAAGGAAACTATTTTTATAGCAAATTCTGTTCAAGGATATTTAAATATATGGATAAATTATTAAAAGTAAAAAAATTTATTTAGTTAGAACTAACACACAAGTAAAGACCTAATATGCTTATTTGGACTTAAATATCACCTATATGCCTATGATATCCAAATATATTAAGATACCCTTTAATTAACCACTGACGTTCAGACCCAGCTTAATGACGTTGTTTGCACATGGATCTGAAACTGGCTGCAGGATTGGGTGCAGAAGGTGGTTGTTAATGGAACATTCTCTACTTGGAGTAAGATTCTAAGTGGGGATGGCATTGGTTCCACTGTTATTTAACTTGTTCCTTAATGACTTAGGTGAGGATATTGAAAGTAATGTATCAGTGTTTGCAGATGACAAATAAGGTCTGAGCTGTATTAAAATGGGGAAAGATTCACGGGAGGAGGGGGTCATTCTTACACTGTATACAGCACTGGTAAGGTCCCATCTAGAATATGCCGTACAGTTTTGGTCTCCATCACTCAAACAGGACAGTATTGTATTAGAGAGGGTACAGAGAAGGGCAACTAAGCTGGTAAAGGGTATGGAAAATCTTAGCTATGAGAAAACACTGGCCAAGTTGGGGATGTTCACTATGTATAAATATAAAAGGGGATGATATAATAAAAAGACTCAATAAAATCATGAAAAATCTGAATCTTTACAATTTTTTATTCCAACTTTTAGCAGCCTTGGGGTTTAATAAATCAAGAAAATATCAAGTTTTTTTTCCTTCGAAAAAATAGTTTTTTCCCTTTTCAAACTCCAGAAAAAAAATCCTACATTAATAAATAAAGAGAACAGCTGGAAAAGAGAGATCCATGTCCATCAGGATAGTTGACCCATATCAACTGTGAAAGCTCCCAGTGGCTGAGAAGGATAATGCAGACATAATTTATCATACAGACTAGGGTTTGTTTCCCAGTGGATCCAGACAGCCTTAAATGTGCTCCCTGCCTATAAATTATCCACCCAGGGGGAAATTTACTAAAGCGCGAAGTGTATAACGCTAACACTAATTCACCAGCGTGATGCCAATCCGTAACTTTGCAAATTCACCGACTAGCACAACTTCGCACCCTTACACCAGGTGAAGTTGCGCACTGACGAAGTATCGTAATTACGCAAATTCACTAAGATGCCCATTTTACTGAACTTTACCACTTACGCTAAACGTTACTTTGCCAGGTCAGACCTGGCGAAGTTCAATACAATAGATTTTGAAAAAAAATGGAAATTTTTTCTAAGTCCCAAAAAATCGCTGGCGTGTTTTACCTTTTTAGGGTGATAGTCTGAAAAATAGCTAATTTTTTTTGGGGGGTTACCCTCCTTCCCCCCTACATTTCCTAACATATACAGTGGGCACATGTTTAGGGCAATAGGACAACTTTATTTTATTTATTAAAGGTTTCCTGGGCTTGTGTAGTGGAATGTAGTGGCTGTAACATATACTTCTATTATACTTTGAAATTTGCGCCGTATGCAAATTAGGCATCGTTAGCGTAAATGCGCTTTGCCTGGTGAAGTAACACTAGCGCAACTACGCTACCGACCTTAGTGTAAATTTGCACTTTAGTGAATTTGCGTAGAGCTGGTGAAAATTCGCTTGGCGAAGTGCAGTGAACGTTAGCGAAGGCAACGCTGTTACACTCACATGCTCAGTGGGCTCTGAGCAGCTGTTGAGAAGCTAAGCTTAGGGGTCGTCACTAATTATCCAGCAGAAAATGAGGTTGGTCTGTAATATAAGCCAATGCTACAGGGCTGATTATTAAATTCTGATGCTAATTGCACTGGTTTCTGTGCTGCCATGTAGTAATTATCTGTATTAATGATTAATCAGCATTATATTGTGACTATATTTCTATTCTATGTGTACTGTATATTGTGAGTGGGTCCCTAAGCTCAGTAAGTGACAGCAGCACAGAGCATGTGAATCAGTGAATCAGAATCAGAAAAGAAGATGGGGAGCTACTGGGGCATCTACTGGGGAGACACAGATCTTTACTGCTAAAGGGCTGTGGTTGCCTTGGGCTGGTACACAAGCACAAAACATCATGTACAACATTTCTACCTACTTCTTTAGTTTTACTTTCCTTGTGCTTTAAGGAAAAGGACATAGCACTCGTGGATAATAAAATTATGTATAGCAAGCAATGGCAGTCAGTAGTAGGAATGGCCAGCAAGGCAATATTTTGTACTACAAGGAACAATCCAAAACAAGAGAGCGTAATTCATTTCCATTTACAAAGCACTGGTAAGAATTTGCAGTGCAGTTTTAGCCTTCAGTACCAAAAAGGAGCATTACTGAAACAGGAAAGTCAAGTGAAAATGGCTAATCTGATTATGAACAGTTTTAGCTACCAAGAAAGCCTAGTCAAATTGGGATTGTTTATAGTGAAAAGAAGCAGTGAATGAGAGATGCGATCATAATATATAAATCTAAAAAGAACCTACACAGTAAACTCTTTGACCCACCTTTCAATTCACCAGTAGATATTTACATTCACCAGTAGATATTTCCAGCACTGTAAATTTCTCGTTCTGAAGCAGTTAAATAGCAGAATCATATATGTCTCCTGTATAAGACAGTTATGAAATACGACCTTCTTATTCTTAGATGAGAAAAATAAATAGGGGTTCAAACCTATTTCTCAAACAGGAGAAGCAACTGTCAATGCTACGGACAGGCTAGGTTAGCCAATTGATAGCATTATATTCATTACATTCCTGTAAATATGTACATAAACATGAATGTGGAAACGTTTGGAGTATTTTATCTTTGACATTTTGTGCTAAAAATTAAGTACATGTATGGGACTCATTATCCAAAAGCCTGTTATCCAGACAGCTCCAAATTATGGAAATTACATCTCCCATAGACTCTATTTAAATAATTCAAAATGATAAACAATATTTCCCTTTTCTCTGTAATAATAATAAAACAGTATGTAGCTCTTGATCCCAGCTAAGAGAAAATTAATTTTTATGAGTGGGAAAACTTTCCCGTTGGGTTAATTTAATGTTTGAATGATTTTCTACTAGATGTAAGGTATTGAGATCCAAATTACAGAAAAACCCCTTATCTGGAAAACACCAGGTCAAGGTGTAGGTGAAGCTGTAACACAGACACCCATAATTTACAGCCAAAGGGACTTTAATTAAACATGCGTGATTTTCTTCTAGATGTAAAGTACTGAGAGCCACATTACAGAAAGATCCCTTATCTGTAAAAACACCAGGTAAAGGTGTAGGTGTAAATGTAACACAGATAATCTACAGTCATAGGGACTTCAATTGAACACGCTTGAAAACAAATTCTAATTTTTTCTTAAGTTAATTTTGTATTGACAGATGAAGTCAAGTAGAGATGCAGCTCCTCCTTACTTCCTGCTCTTACGATCTTTCTTGCATCCGTGATTGGCTCAAAAACATACCATGTGTAGCCCTTTTACACGCTCCATCCATTCAGCCCATGGAAACATCTGTTGGGGAGTGTATCTGTGTATGTCTGTGATTGGCCACCTTAGGTATGACATCACTGTCAACTTATATAACGTAACAAAGCCTCAACTGAAAAGTATTTTCTTTGACATTTATACAAAGACAACTACCTGCAAAGTCACTCATAAATAAAATATGTTTTAATAAAGTTTATTACATTTTTCTTCAACAAAGATACCATTTTCTGAATTTAAATTTTCTAATCACAAATTGCCCTCATATAAGTCTGTAGTGTGCATTAAAATAAAATATGTAGCTCATTTTGGCATTTTCGGTGCCTTCCAACTGTGTTCTCCCCAGGCAGAAACAGATGAGAAATATTTGCTTGATTATGCACAACAAAACTGCTACATCACAGAAGAATGTTTTGTGTCCCCAGATACGGTACAGATGGATGTCTTCTTTGATGTGCACTTTGTATACTGCAAATGGAAACACAACCTTACTTTTATTTCAGCAATACAATATACATGCAATATGTCAACAATATTTGTCCTACAAAGGTCAAGAGGATGTGCACTTTAAAATACATGTATGCTGGCTCAACCTGTACACTCAACTGATGGTCAATTAAACAAGCCCCTTTAATCCCAAAGCAAAACTTCTCATTGTTTTAAAGGAATTCTTTCATGATTTTTATGGTATAGTTTTTATTTCTAAATTACACTAGTTGCAATTTTGGTGTGTAGGCTCCATCTTAGGTAATTTTCCCTGGTCATGTGTTTTCAGAAAGAGTCAGTACTTCAGAATGGAACTGCTGTTAGGCATGCTATAGTTTCTCCTACTCAATGTAACTGAAGGTGTTGCAGTGGGACCTGGATTTTTACTATTGAGTGTTGTTCTTATATCAACCAGGGAGCTGTTATCTGGTTATCTACTATTGTTCTGTTGATGGGCTTCTGGGGAGGAGAAGGGAGGGGGATATCACTCCAGCTTGCAGTACAGCAGTAAAGAGTGACTGAAGTTTATCAGAGCACAAGAGTGGCTTAGATTATTTCTTGGACAGACATAATATCAAAGGCTATTGCGATACTAAATTCTATATTAAGAATAGATATGGGTATATATACTGAAATTTCTGCAAGGGTATGGTGTGTGTGTGTGTGTATGGATGCTGGGTTTCATTTGGAGGGGTCGAACTTGATGGACTTTGTATTTTTTCAACCTGATTTAACTGTGTAACTATCAAACAAGTCACATGACTGGGGGCATCTGGGAAACTGACAAGATGTCTAGCCCCATGTTGGATTTCCACATTAAATATAAAAAAAATTTTGCTCTTTTGAAAAAAAAAAAAACGGATTTCAGTGTAGATGACTGCTGGAGCAGCACTATTATCTGATACATTTTGAAAAAAACATGTTTTCCTATGACAGTATCCATTTAAGAAACATTTAAAGGACACCTATAAAAAATGTTATCCCCAACTAAAGGTGCGGCCTGATAGAGCCTTGCATTCCGGTTGGGAATAACAGTACTTTTTAACAAAAAAAACGCCCCCCGCCGGCGCTAGCAAACTCGCACCAGGAGGGAGCTCCTGGTGCAAGCTGCCATGACAGTGTATATTGTATTACTGTTATCCCCAAACGGAATGCAGGCTCTATCAGCCCACTCCTTTGGTTCGGGGTAACTTTTTTTTGCAATAGGTGCCCTTTAAAGGGCAAACATATATATCTGAACATTTTAACATATCAATAATATCATTTATTTTAAACGTCCTTCAACATTAAATTTCAAATTACATCATATTTTTTTTTCCCTTGTTACAAAATAATAGGGGAATGTAATAAAAGTTGCAAAGACCAAAACAGTTTGTGCAAATAGGAATACAAATTTGCATTTCACAATCTAGTATTCTTCCTTAAACTGTGCATTGCGAATTTTAATTGTGAATTGCTCACTTTTAAGAAGTTCTTGAAGGTGCTGTATTCTTTTGGAGCAAACATTACAACTTTTTCTGTAAGAACCTTTATTGCATTCACCGGCAAAGACTATAAAATTCACACACCTTCTTTCCATTGGAAGATGTCGTTTGTGGGTTTGCAAAAGCTACATTAAATTCACATAAAGGAAATTTTGTTCATACAAAGGCATAACTTTTCCAATATTTTTTCTATTGCTGACTTTTCTTATATTCAAAAAATAGTCTGTACAAAAAAATCCCTATACATAGCACCACAATTACTGCATTGGATTAGTTACATGGTGGTTCAAAAAGTTATCATAACAAACACCCTTTTACAATCTAAACTTTTAGGAAACATACACATGCGTTTCGCTCCCTGTGGTACCCTGTGCTTAAGTTTACTGCATTCAACTGCAAGTGAATCGCAAGCAACATGTTGCTTACCAAGCCCTTGGATGTTGAGTTAGTTGCCAATTCCAGGCTTGGAGGCGAGTTTTGGCTGCATAAAAACAGGTGTAGTACCTAACAGAGTCTCCTATAGGCTGCCACTTAACAAAAGGTCTACCAAATAGCCATTCATAGCCCATATCTAGCAACCCCAGGGACTTTTTCTTCATGCTTGTGTTGCTCCCCAGCTCTTTTTCATATTTGAATGTGGCTCACACATAAAGAAGTTTGTCTTAAGGTGACAGGAGGCGGGGGTAGGTGATCAAAATCGGTTAACTCCCGATAAAATGGGGGGGGGGAGAATGCAGGGGTGTTATAATGCTTTGTGTAGAATGCTGAATGGAGACTCCATCTATTTATACCAGCTCTGTTTAACAGCTGATGATCCAAAAAAAAGCCAAATAGATAGAGAAGGTAAATGACTTTAAATTTAACAGAAAAAAAAATATAGAGTTTAGTATCAAAATAGCCTTTGATATTATGTCTGTCCAAAAAATCATCCAACCCCTTTTGAAAGCATTAACAGAATGAGCATCACAACATCACCCGGCAGTGCATTCCACAACCTCACTGTCCTCATTGTGAAGAACCACCTACACTGCTTCAAATGAAAGTCCTTTTCTTCTAGTCTGAAGGGGTGGCCTCTGGTGATCCTCTTTATGGGTAAAAAGGTCCCCTGATATTTGTCTATAATGTCCTTGAATATATTTGTAAATTGTAATCGTGTCCCCTCGCAAGCGCCTTTTTTCCAGAGAAAACAACCCCAACCTGAACAGTCTCCCCTCATAATTTAAGTCTTCCATCTTCCAACTTGTTATCTATAAAAAACCTCAAGATCCTTCTCACTTAAGGATGATAATAATAATATAACTGCAACCATTTCACATCAGGAAAGACTATGGGGCAAATTCACTAAAGCGTGAAAATGCTCTAGCGACAGCTGTGCCACTTCGACAGGCGAATTTTGGGCAGCGCTACTCAAATTCACTAATATGCGAATTTGCGCTGAGGGCAGTGTACAGTAGCGAAGTAGCGCTACCGTTACTTCGCCAGGCAAATCGCATTTACCCTAGTGATGCCTACTTTGCATATGGCGCAAAGTTTAAAGTCTAATAGAAGTATATGTTACAGCCACTACATTCCACTACACAAGCCCAGGAAACCTTTAATAAATAAAATAAAGTTGTCCTATTGCCCTAAACATGTGCCCCCTGTATAGTTGAGTTGCCATATGTTAGAAAATGTAGGGGGGGAAGGAGGGTAACCCCAAAAAAAAATTTGCTATTTTTCAGACTATCACCCTACAAATGGTAAAAGACGCCAGCGTTTTTTCAAGTTTTTTTTTCAAACTCCTATCTATTGTATTGAACTTCACCAGGTCTGACCTGGCGAAGTAACTTCTAGCATAAGAGGTAACATTCAGAAAAATGTTCATCTTAGTGAATTAGCGTAGTTACGTCCCTTCGTCATTGCACAACTTCGCCTGGGCTAAGGGTGCAAAGTTGTGCAAGTCTATCTACTTCGCTAGCCAGGGACACTGTTAGTGAATCGGCAAAGTTGCAAATTGACGTCACGCTGGGGAATTAGCGCTAGCATTAGACGCTGTGCCCTTTAGTGAATTTGCACCTATGATCCTGTTCAATATAGTCCAATACATTATAGCCTGAGGCAATAGAACAGGTAGAGACACACAAGTAGGTAGCTGTGAGGAGGCAGGTTCCAATGCTGCTGGTGGCTCAAGAAGGCATTGACATAGAGAGGAAAATCTGCATTCATTGGATGTTTTTATCATCTGTGATCTAAATAAGTTACCTATCTGGTATGAAGGAACAGCCAGCACTCTATTCGAAATACCCAATAACTAGAAGATTGGAAAACTGACCCAATAAGTCTGCCTTCTGGACACGGAGCATAAGCCTGGCCTTTAAGCCACGAGGATACTTTGCTCTGCTGGCAGTATAAGCAATGACTCCTATCCTGGATCAGTCCTATTTTTAACCTGAACAAGGTAGTTTCTATTGTCTAACAGACATTCTGCTAGTTGAGGACTCCTATAAGCTGAAAACATTTGGTCTGAAATACAGATCTCAGGCATGCGACCAGCCTTATTTAGGAGAAGACCTAAAACTCCCAGTGGCCTGATATCTGTATGGACACTGCTCTATAGGCATCCTAACATGTAAATGTTATCTGTTTGACAGATAAAATGGCCCATACAGCATGACACAAAGCTTATTAGTAGTAAGTGTCACTGCATAACCCTGGGTAGAAGCCACCCCCTTTCTAGCTTGTAGTAGGCACTGCGGTCCCACCAACTAAGCGTAGGGTTATTTCAGCCAAGCACAGAGAACTGTGTTTCCTCTTCCTTATCTTTGTCCTAGTTAGAACTTTTATTCATGTATACATATATATACATACACGCTGTACACATATAAACCCACCTATATATTCATGTATATACACATGCCAATGGCCCACCTTTACATGTACACATATATGTCGCTTTTGGTATTATGGATAGTGATGGGCGAATCTCCCGCGATTCACTTCGCCGAAAAATTCGCGAATTTCTAGAAAAATTTGCGAATTTCTAGAGAAATTCGTGAATCGGCGAAAAATTCGCGAAACGAGTCGCGGGACGATTTTGTCGCGCGTCGCGTCGCATCGTTTTCGGCGCGCGTCGCGTCGTTTTCGTCGCGTCGAAAACGACGCGCGACTGACGCGCGACTGACGCGCGACTCGTTTTCGGCGAATTTTCGACAAGCGAAATTTCGCTGGTGATTCGCGAATTTATTCGCCAGCGGCGAATCGCGGGAATTCGCCGCGAATTCGACCTAGGCGAATAAATTCGCCCATCACTAATTATGGAGCATGCACATGTTCCAGATAAGCATTAATCAAGCATTCATTCTGAAGTTTTTTTTTGTTTGTTTTTTTCGGCCTTCTCAGGATAAACATGTATTCTTCAGGGGACTGTAGACATCATAACCATGTTAGAGCAAAACAGAAGATTATCCATTAGAATCCCCCATGCAGGATGTGGGCCATGATGCTGGCATGTAGTAAACTGTGTGCTTTATCATAGTAGATTACAACATATGCCTCAGTCAGGGCCCTGAGATACTGATTCTGGCAGAGTACAATGCCCAACCTCAGAGTCCCAGCATTGGATAGCAATTATTCTTCACATTTGAAAGCAAGATTACATTGCAGATGTAGGTATCCATGTCAGTACTCATCGGTATTAGACCCCAATGTACCCCAGATACAATCACAAGCACATGTAATGCATAGTTAAGGTAGCTGATGTTTAGAGTAAGTGTATATCAGGAGCACATAGATGCAATCACATCAGCATGTAATACAGTTTATATTAGCTGCTGCTTAGAGCAAGCCTATATCAGGAATTAGCAGCCATCCAGACCTTTGCTCTAGTTCTATCTATTGAACTCTATCACTCAAGATGTATAGAAAGTACTGTGTATCTGCATAGAACAAATAATGTGCACAATGACACCCGCAGGCCATTTGTATGAACATCACATTCCCCCTATAGTAGGAAAGCATTTGGACAAATATAATAAACAGTAAAAATTAAACAGTATGTATCTTAAAGAAATCATATACATTCTTCACATCACATAGTCCTTGGTCCATGTAAGTAGTTTTCTGATTCTCTCTGTATGCCTTATAGGTTCACTTTCTTCAGGCCTATTACAGTTGGCATCAGGAGTAGAAAAATGTCCTTCATCAGATGGAAAACCTCCAAATTCATATCTAGCAGGAGCAAGACGACTTGCATTTCATATGCGTCCATCAGACAGTTCATATGTGTATGGTCCTCACTGGTGTCTCACTTCAAGTGGTGTAGCTTGTCCTTGTTTCAGTATTCCTGGTTTTTTAATTCTGATTAAAGATCCAGGCTGAATGTGCAATTCTCTTGCACCACGTTTTCTGTCAGTATAAGCCTTACATTTGGCTTGTTGACTTTGACAATGTCAGCAGTAGATGAGTGTGTAGGAAGAATATTTGGTGGAAGTTTGAGGTCTGCAACATGTAACTTAGAGTGCATCTGTCTGCCATGTAATAATTCAGCTGGGGATGCTTGGGTTGTTGCATGGCACATTGCTCTGTAGTTATGTAGAAACTCTGTTGTAAACACTTTCCAAAATTTCCCAGTAAGGTTTGCTGTCTGTAGTGCTTCTTTCAGACTTCTGTTGAATTGCTCAGTTTCTCCATTTGCTTGTGGGTAATACACTGAGGATTTTCTATGCACAATATTACTCTCTCTCAGAAAGATTTCAAATTCCAATGAGACAAACTGTGGTCTGTTGTCTGATATTATCTCCTTTGGATTTCCTTCTCTGCTGAAGACAGGCAGAAATGTTATTAATGTAGCTGATGTTCTGATGTTATATGAGTAGTGATGGGTGAATTAATTTGCCTGGGGCAAATTCCTGTGATTTGCCACCAGCGAATACATTTGCGAACCACCAGTAAAAATTTGCCTGGCGAAAATTTGCCAGTGTCTCGCTTTGAATGGTGGCGTACATTTTTGAACACCGATGTCTGTTTTTTCGATGCCGGCAATGTGTTCTTTTTTTTCGTGAAAAATTCAGCAAAACGCAGCAGATTCACCCCCCACTATATATGAGAAACAAATGCAATTTCTGGCCATTTACTGTAATAGTCAATCAGAGTTATATCAAATCTGCAGGCTACCAATACACAACAGAGTTGGGATGGGTATAACAGTGCTTTGTTAGCAGGTTCATGCAGCCATTACACAACAGCAGTAACTTGAACTCCATCACTATCAAGCTGTACAGAAAGTACTGTGTATATGCATAGTACAAGTAATGTGCACAGTGACACCCACAGGCCATTTGTATAAACACCACACTGGCAACAGCAGTACTTACCTGAGGCTGCTGGGTCAGAGTTCCAGTGTGCAGAGTTAGTGAGTGGGCAGAGCCAACTCCACTTGCTATAGCTGGGAGCACAGGAATCCCCTGATTATAATCAGCTGGTGTCTGCAATCACATAATTGTACTCAATGGGGGAGCACTTTACTAGTGAAACCTGCTGATTATACTCTGCTTATAAAGCTGCTGTCTGCATAAGCACTTAACCAAAAGCAACTGCTGAGGTTACACGGAGGCAACTTGAATAACTAGTGTTGGTGCCCCCTGTAAGGGCCCAAGTCTGCAACTGTATTAGCTGAAGGCTATAGAGCAACTTTTCACCTTGGGAAAGATGGCCATTAAAAAACCTGCCCCCATAAAACTCAAGAAAAACAAAAATAACAGGTGGCAGTAAGGCTCAGGCCCCTAACTAATTATGCCTAAACTAACTGCCACCTCCCTCGCCCATCCGTAAAAAATGGGGTGTAGGGCCACAAACACCACTGCCACCAGATGTCTTTTGGACAGGCCAGGAGGGCACATGGATGGGGGGACAAGTACTTGCCACCAAATGCTCCAAAGCCATACAGGAAGGCAACTGAAACACAAGCAGACAAGGAGTAGTAAACATTGCACACCAGTGCCTTACCTGATCCAGGAGCTGAAGCACAGGAGACTCCAAGATATGAGGTAGCCTGCTGGGGAACAAAAGGTCCCGTGGCCATGGACCAAAACCCTTGTCCCTAGGACTCCTTATGGGCAGGCCTAATGCTTTCCCAAGGTTAAAAAGAAAATTTTGCTTCCAATGGGAACAAAAGCCAAAGCAAAGGAGAAGGACAAAAAAAGTCCTTGGTAAGTGGGTGTGGTTGGCCTTTTAAAGGTTTGGGGAGGGTCTTGCTAATGGGAGTATGGGGGAGGGGCTATCCCAATGAGTACTGACATGGAGTTCAACAAGGGAAAGAAACATACTTAAACTACAGACGCTGAAAAACAGCTTAGGTTATTGGTGCAAAGCTGACTTCTTATTCAGCTCAATGCTAGCTGCCGTCTTTGCAAGTCAGATTCGAGCTCAAGGATTAAAATAAAACAAAAAGATATTAAGCCTTACCTATTACTGTAGCAGTTTGTGTGGCATTGAAGGAATTGTTCAATGAAAAAAAAAAAAACAGGGTGAATAATGTGCAAAAGCCTTGAACTGACCGTACGTACCTAGATTGGGTCAAAGAGCTCAGCCAATATTCATCATACTGCCTGATCATATGGACATGTATACAATGTCTGACCAGGGGACCAAGGGGCCCATCAGGGCTGCTGCTTCAGGGACCCCTTCTGGCACCCCTCCCTGAGCCAGAACCTGCCCATTCAAGAATTGCTCCAAAAAAAAAACTTTCTAGACATGGTAGCAAATCTGCAACCTTGCTTTTACCTCACTGCTTCCCTCCTTCAAGTGCTTTCTACAGAGGGTGCACCCCATCACTTGAGCAGGGCACACAGCAGCAGGCATGGAACAGTCACTGGCTACTGCAAGATTAACAAGCAGTTTTCTGCAAAGCCATGGGCACATTTGAAGGTAATCGGTCCCTGCTGGGAATGTAATATTCCTTTATCTTCATTCTTATTCTTACTATTAGAAATCAATTCTTTCATTTACAACAGAATAGCAAGAAACCCAAAATATCAATCCAAAATATATGGTAACTCTGTACTAAAAAGTAGAAATTCAGAGCAATATAACAATCTATTATAAGGCTCTGGAGGACTTATACTTATTAAATACATAATTAACTATGATGACGCTGTCAGCTGAACATTTTTAATTGGCATGAATAACATTTATATCTAATTTGGGTAGATTTTTCGCTGTTTTCATAAATGTGATTAGAACAAGAAATGTTGTGCCGCAGTAAATGACCCTGTAAATTTACACATTTTCATTAGTCGTTTGCGGCTTGTGTTTGTACAGCCCTCCTCCTATTTCTAAGCATAATCAGATTCCTTCAGTAAATTTGTTCTTAAATTGCAAATGTGCTTTCTGAGTACAGCAAAAACTTTAACTGCAGACTCTACAGATTTGGGTTCAGCTTTGCTCACAGATATTATGTTATTATACATAAGTTCATTAGAGACCTTTTGTAACTTCTACTGCTTATTAAGGTTTGACAAATTTCACAGATATTGAAAGTCACTAGCATTAACAGAATCACCTCTATATCTATATTATGCTCTAGAACAGTTATTGGGAGAATGCTTGGCTTATTATTATCAGTGATTTATCTTAATAAGGTATACTGGAAGGATTATGCCTAAAGGGAACATATAGGATATGTTGATCCAATTTTCCTAATATTGAAAGCAATAATGAATAATATATGGTACTGATTTCACATTGGGCTAAAAATAAATATTACGTTTAAAATTGGCCCCCTAATTGGAGCTCCCCATAGATCTGTAATGGTTCCTGCCAGTGATGGGCAAATTTATTCGCCTGCAGTGAATTCGCAGCTAATTCGCCGGCAACAAGGGGAGCCGGCGTCCAAAAACTCAATAGTGAATAGTGAAAACAGAAAAAATTCGGCGAAGCCGCCGATTCGCCCATCACTAGTTCCTGCCTGTGTTTGAAATGATGGTTGGGCATGTTCTAATGGTCCCTGCCAAAAGCACAGTAGGAGGGGGGAATAGCCAATCACAACCCTGTTGCACAAAAGCAAAGACAAGGTCAACCTAGCTGCTGATTAGATCCTATCCTACAGTGCATTGTGCTGAATGTTGCTGGCATTCCCTGTCAAGAAAAGGAGGCAGCAGGAAGTTGAATAGATGGGCAGGATTAGTAGGGTTTTTGCAGAAATATTCAATATAAGTATATATATATATATATATATGTATAGCATTGAACCATTTTTGTCTATCTTTAGGGATTGGAAAAAATGTGAGATCCGCGCTGGCTTCAGAAAGGGAGGGGGGGGAGGGGAGGGGAGAAGAGAGCAGCACTCTGTATGTGGATCCACTTGTCCACTTCAAAGAAATCAAGGTAAAGTTAAGTGCGCTATATATGTTGCAATAGAAGATCGTTGATAGGTGTTATAAACGTTGCCGCTCCGGTCCAAGAGCCAGATTGAGGATAGTATATACAATGTATGACTCAAGATCGGTGGTTAGCAGGTATAGTTCTCAAAGCATACAAGCCGGCTGATAAGTGAGGGGAAAAGAAAGCATATATATTGCGCTTACCAGAACGAAGGAGCTTTGCGCGATGTATGTAATCCAGCCGGAGTTCCTTGATGTCCGCCTGCCGGTTGAGGTATTCTGGCTCCGTTCGGTGGTCAGTTCCCGTTTTCTTTACGCCGATAGTGCCCGCGTGTGCTCACTCTGATAAGAAAATCTGCGTTGTCGGTCCGGAAGTGAGAGTCCACTTACTAATGCGGCGGTATCTCTTATTGCTTCAAAGGCTATTGTAGCGGCTTCGTTTTTCGCCGTATTTAAATGCACAATATAGTTGAATATTATTAAAAGATACTTTATTAGTATATAAACCCAACGCGTTTCGTATCTTTGGATACTTCCTCAGGGGTAAAAACACACATGACCGGACATGACATTTTATCCTGTGTGTGGATCAATTAATCAATCAATTTACATAATTGATAAATAGGTTAAAAGGGAAAAAAACAATCAGTTATATAAATATATAAAAATACTTTAACTGGTTAAAAAGCAATTAAGATCAATTTCGATATTTAATCCCCTTGGTGTTAAGGTTTTTAATTTATGGATCCAATAGGTTTCTTCCTTTGAAATTTGATTAATTATATCGCTGCCTCTCCAGTGGGACTTTTTTTGTACAATGCCTAAAAATGTTAATAATGAAGGATCCGAATTGTGATGTGATTTAAAATGTGCAGACACACTGTGTGTTATAACACCTTTTTTAATGTTATTAATATGTTCGCAGATTCTTCTTTTAAGTTTTCTGCTGGTCCTTCCTATGTACTGTAATTTGCACGGGCACTCCAGAAGATAAATAACATTGGTACTATTACAATTTATAAAACACTTTATATCAAACACTTCATTAGTTACGTTTGATTTAAAAGATGAAATCTTTTTATCCTTCTTTTTGCTACATTTACATGCCTTGCAATTGTTACAGCTAAAGAAACCTTTATTAGCTCCATTTAGAAAATTGTTATTTGGCTGTCTGATAGAAATGAAGCTGGGTGTTAGGATTTGTTTCAAAATTTGCGGTTTTTTATAAATAATTCTTGGATTTTCTAATAGATGTTTGTCTAAATCATGGTCTTTTTTTATCACATGCCAATGTCTTTTCAGAATCTGTTGAAACTTCTTAGTAGATTGGTTATATGTAGTAATAAAGGGAATGGTATCATTTTTTTTGTTATTAACTGTATGTTTTTTATCCTTACTCATTAGCATTTCTGATCGCTCTTTTAAATCGCATTTAACCTTTGCTTCGTTCACAATTTTATCTGAGTATCCTTTTGCTTTAAATTGTTTGTGCAGAATTTCACATTCTTTCTCATAATCTTCTTGTTTGCTGCAGTTCCTTTTTGCTCTGTTGAATTGGCTGAGTGGGATGTTATTCAGCCATTTCTTGTGGTGACAGCTGCTGTTAAGGATGAATCCATTGCTGTCTGTAGGTTTTCGATATAAACTGGTGGATAGTTTATTCCCTTCCGCTGTTATGACTAAGTCCAGGAAATTAACAGTTTTTCTGGAATAATTATTTGTAAATTTAATATTGTAATTGTTGATGTTGAGTGAATCTAGAAACTGAACCAGTCCTTCCTCTGGGCCCTGCCACACAAATACGCAATCGTCAATATAGCGTTTCCAGTGGAGTAATCCATGATTTTGATTTATCACAGGGGTAATGTGTTGGCTTTCCCAGTAACCCATGAAGAGATTGGCATAGCTAGGGGCAAACCGTGTTCCCATGGCGGTGCCCCTGATTTGTAGGTAGTATTCACCTTCGAACCAAAAGTAATTTTTAGTCAGAATGAATTCTATTCCTTTAATAATAAATTCCCTTTTTTCGGATGTCATTAAGGTATCGTTATTTAAGTAATGTTCAACTGCATCTTTCCCTAGTTGATGTTCAATAATGGTGTACAGGGAGGTTACATCACAGGTCCCTATAATATGGTGTTCCTCCCAATGAATAGTGTCTATGAAATTAATAGCTTCAATGGTGTCCTTTAAATAAGACGGTAAAGTTATAACATATTGCTGTAAACAGATATCAATATACTCTGATAAATTAGAGTTTAGTGAGCCACATCCTGAAATAATTGGTCTCCCAGGTGGTTTTTCCAAATCTTTGTGTATTTTAGGTAATGTTTAAATAACTGGGACCTTAGGGTGGTTAATTTTGATATAATCAAATTCTTTTTTGTTTAAAATGTTTAGCTTTCTAGCCTCCTCGAGTAATTGGTTTAACTGTCCTTTAAAGGTATTAGTGGGGTTATTTTTGAGTTTGGTGTAGGTATCACTGTCAGATAGTTGTCCTTTTATTTCTTGGATGTAATACTCCTTGGTCATTATTACAATACTACCTCCCTTGTCCACTGGTTTTATGACAATAGTATTGTCATTTTTTAATTCTTTCAATGCATTTCGTTCTTTAAAGGTTAAGTTTAATTTATTTGACTTATTAATTTGAAGTGTATCTAAATCATCCAATACTAAATCTCTAAATGTGTTAATCAGATGGTTATTCGAATTAATGGGATTAAAGGTGGATTTAGGTTTCAGTGTAGTATATGATTGAGAAGGAGCTGATCTCTCTGGGCCACATGGTTTTTTGGCAAAAAAAAATTTTTAATTTAGTTTCCTAATAAATTTATGTACATCAATATAAGTTTGAAACTTATCAAATTGGTTAGTTGGTGCAAATTTGAGACCTTTCTGATGTATGCTGATTTGGTCAGATGTTAAAGTTTTGTCGGTCAAATTATGGATCCCTAAAACGGTATCCACATTTTCCGTCTGTCTTTCATTTCTCTGTATCCTGGACTTCTTTCCCCCTCTAGTCCCTCGCTTTCTATGTCTGATATTTTTCTTTTCTTGTAAGGTGTTCCGGTCGGCATGCCTCCACCCATATGATGATATGATTGTTTGTCCCTCTCTCTGTATTGTTTGTCGCGTTCCTGTATTTCTACCGCTTGTTCTTTGTATTCTCTTACACTTTTGATCGGTTCCAATTTCTCTTGTAATGTATTTATTTCAGTTTCGATTGTTTCTAACTGATTTTTGTGATCTAGTATTATAAGGCTCATGAGATCAAAGGAAGCACGTTGGGTTTATATACTAATAAAGTATCTTTTAATAATATTCAACTATATTGTGCATTTAAATACGGCGAAAAACGAAGCCGCTACAATAGCCTTTGAAGCAATAAGAGATACCACCGCATTAGTAAGTGGACTCTCACTTCCGGACCGACAACGCAGATTTTCTTATCAGAGTGAGCACACGCGGGCACTATCGGCATAAAGAAAACGGGAACTGACCACCGAACGGAGCCAGAATACCTCAACCGGCAGGCGGACATCAAGGAACTCCGGCTGGATTACATACATCGCGCAAAGCTCCTTCGTTCTGGTAAGCGCAATATATATGCTTTCTTTTCCCCTCACTTATCAGCCGGCTTGTATGCTTTGAGAACTATACCTGCTAACCACCGATCTTGAGTCATACATTGTATATACTATCCTCAATCTGGCTCTTGGACCGGAGCGGCAACGTTTATAACACCTATCAACGATCTTCTATTGCAACATATATAGCGCACTTAACTTTACCTTGCTATCTTTAGGGATGTAAAACTGACTAAGCAAAATGTGTGGGTGTGGTCTTTCTTATTGAAACCAAATTGATAGTCATGGGCTTTTTTTTTCAGTAACATCATTCACTTTATACCATGTGTAGCGCTATAGTAAATTGACTATAATGGTCAACTTAAGCTACTTTCTGAGTGATGTGATACCAGAAATGCAACACTCTTTCCAAGGGGTAAGCCCTTGCAGCGGGTGGAGGCAGGGTTTATAGCAACTATATAACAGATGAAATGCTAAGAGACCAAATAGTGGAAAAAACAAACTCACATCACATTAGAGAGAGACTGCTAGAGCACAATTTAACCCTTGCAAAGGCTATTACAGTTGCTAGCCAAATTGAAACAGCAGTGGCAGAGGCTAAAACTCTCAGTCAGGGAACTGCTGGGATTGTACAGACTGTGAATCCAGTACTGTGGCCTAATAATGCACAGTCACAGGCAAAATACATTGCTAAGGAAAGGGATTCACCAAAACCGTGCAGTGAATACAAATAAAAAAAACTGCTTCCACTGTGGTTCAACACAACACACTGCAAACTATGCTACATACCCTGCAAAAGCTGTACAGTGCTGCAAATGCACAAAGGCAGGTCACTTTGCTAAGGTCTGCCGTAGTTCTTCTAAAGATGTTCATGAACTCACTACTACAAATGTTACAGTATTCAGTGTGGATAAAGCTGGTACATTTTTTCCAGACATGTTTATATGCACTGTCAATGTCAATACTGCTTCTGTTGACAAGGGACACGCCATTAACCTGATGGTTGATACAGATTCAGCTGGTAGAGAAAGCTGTGATTGAAAAATCAGAATCCTCCGAATGGGTTTCACCAGTTGTTGTAACAATGAAGAAAACTGGAGATATACGATTGTGTACCTCGTGAACCTAATAAAGCAGTTGTTATGGATTATCATTCTTTGCCACACAGAGGAAATATTTTTAGAATTCCAAGGAGCAAAATTATTTTCTACTCTGGATCTTCAGAGTGCTTATCATCAAGTATTACCGCATGAGGAAAGCAGACCTCACTGCATGTATCACCCATGATGGTTTGGTTCAGTTCAAACGTGTACCTTATGGAAGGGCTTCAGCACCAAGATGTTTTTAAAGACAGATGTCTTCTATACTCCATGACATACCTGATGATATAATTGTCTACGCTTCAACTATGGATCTTCATAACAAGTGCCTAGAAAAGGTTTTGAAAGGCATTGATTCTGCAGGACTGAAACTGAACCTTTCTAAATGCCACTTTAGACAAACTCAGATGTCATTTCTGGGTCATATAATTTCACAAGAGGGATTACTGCCAGACCCTGGCCATGTCAAGGCTGTCACTCAAGCACCTACTCCATTTGATTTCCAGACCTTAAGAGCTTTCTTAGGTTTTACTTCATGGTATTCTAAGTTTATTTATTAAGTCTGGTTTGGTCAGAGACTGCTCAACATAGCTTTGAAATAGCGAAAAAATAAATTTTGAACAGTCCGGCACTAGCTTTATTTGATCTGCACTACCCACTATAGTTACTACAGATGCTTCAGACTATGGCATTGGTGCAATTCTCACACAGATCCATGCTGATCATTCAGAGAAAACTGTTGCATTTGCATCCAGAACACTTACAGAAACAGAGTGTAAGTATTCCACTAGAATGTGTTTGGGCAACAGAAAAATGGAGAACCTACGTCCCTATGGGGTAGAGAATTTACCTTATGCACAGATCATAGCCCTTTAACTACACTGTTTACAACAAAGGGACTAGGTAGAGCTGGAATGCGTATAGCTACGTAGATGGACAGCAAGGCTACTGAATTTCAACTACAAAATGCAAAACAAACCAGGTTTGAAAAAAGTTACTGCTGATTGTTTGTCACGTTTACCTTTACCTGTAGCTTCTGATACACTGGATGAGGACATAGAAGTTGTAGCATTGACTGATTTACAATCATATACAGTTACAGCTGCTGATTTAAGCAAGCTTGCCTCACATGTCCAATCCAAGTAAAACTATGGGACATCTTACAAAACAAATGGCCAAATGCTGAGAAGTAACTCAGTCCTGATCTTCAACCTTACTACAGGATTAGACATGAACTATCATTTGTAGATGGCTATGTTGTCCGTGGAACTCATCGCTTACTGGTTGCACGTGCAAATTAAGAAACCAGAAACTGAAACAAGGACAACCTAAATTTACTACACCACTTAAGTGAGATGCCAGCACAGACCATACACATATGAACTGTCTGATGGATGCATATAGAATGCAAGTCGTCTTGCTCCTGCTAGATATGACTTTGGAGAAGCTCCATTTGATGAATGACATTTGCCTACTCCTGATGCCAACTGCAATAGGCCTGAAGAAAGTGAACCTATAAGGCATACTGAGAGAATCAGAAAACTACCTGCATGGACCAAGGACTATGTGATGTGAAGAATGTATATTATTGCTTTAAGATGCATACTGTTTAATTGTTGTTGTTTATTACATTTGCCCAAATGCTTTCTACTATAGGGGGAATATTTGGTGCTTAAACAAATGGCCTGCAGAGGTCACTGTGCACATGAGTTCTGTAGCCTATAAGAATGCTATGCTTCTCTATTACTTAAACTATTGTGAAAATGAAAATATAATAAAAGTTTCATCATAATGAAACTTTCTAAATACAATCATTTATATGTTCTGCATTGCTTCTGAAATAATCAAGTTTATATTCACTATACCTCTCTCAGCATCTGTTTCTCTTCATTCTGTCTTCATGCAGCAGTTGGGTGTAAGATAATAATTGGCAGTTAGATCCAATATATCTGATAGGCGGGCTTCCTTCAATAACATGAATTAGTGCTCACTCAAATAATTGATTCTTGTACAAATAACTGCCTTTTGCTCAAATTCTGCATGTAGAGAGACATGGTGGGACATTCACTAAGATCCAAAGTAACGCCAGCGCAAGCTTCACGAGCGTTCGCCGCACTTCGCCAGGCAAATTTTCGCCAGCGCTACGCAAATTCACTAAAGGGCGAAGTTACGCTCAGGTCGGCGAATGGTAGCGTATTTGCGCTAGTGTTACTTCACTAGGCAAAGCGCAGTTACGCTAGCGAAGCCTAATTTGCATACGGCGCGAATTACAAAATATAATAGAAGCGTATATTGAAGCCACTGCACAAGCCCAGGAAACCTTTAATCTCAAAAATAAAGTTGTCCTATTGCCCTACATGTGCCCCCTGTATAGTAGTGTTGCCAAATGTAGGGGGAAAGGAGGGAAACCCCCCCCAAAAAATCAATCTTTTTCAGACTATCACCCACAATGGTAAAACACGCCTTAGAAAATTTTTTAGAACCTCCTATCTATTGTATTGTACTTCGCCTGGTCTGACCTGGCGAAGTTACGTCTAGCGTAAGTGCTAACGAACAGTAAAAAGTTGATTTGCGTAATTACGATCCTTCGCCAGTGCGCAACTACGCCTGGCGAAAGGGTGCGAAGTTGCGCAAGTCAATCCACTTCGCTACCGTAAATTCGCCAGATACGGTGTTGGTGAATTTGCGAAGTTACGATTTGACGTCACGCTGGTGAATTTGCGCTAGCGTTAGCCGCTTCGCGCTTTAGCTAATAATTGGGTCAAGATAAGACATCAAGTTCAACCCCTCCAAATGAAAATCCAGCATCCATACACACACCCCTCCATACCTTCACATAAATTGTATATTCCCATATCTATACTAACTATAGAGTTTAGTATCACAGTAGGCTTGGATATTGTGTCTGTCCAAGAAATAATCCAAGCCACTCTTAAAGGCATTAACAGAATCAGCATCACAAGATCAACCGGCAGTGCATTCCACAACCTCACTGTCCTCACTGTGAAGAACCACCTACACTGCTTCAAATGAAAGTCCTTTTCTTCTAGTCTGAAGGGGTGGTCTCTGGTGCAGTGATCAAGATCAAGATGAACTTGACTATTTCAGAAATGCTACAGAATCTTTAACTAATTATATGTAGAAAGTTTCTTATTTCAGTATGATGAAGCTTATATTATTTTTTCAGTTCTGTGATAGTTCCCCTTTAAATAACTGCCATTAGAGAATTTAATAATTAAAGGGGATATAAAGTCTTCCAATTAAGTTAATGGATTCTAATAGACTCCCCAAAAACAAGCAACTATCCAATATATATGCTTTACTTTATTCTAACTGTTGAAATAATCAGTCTGTTTTCCACTGCTATATGCTGCCAGTCTACATTGGGGCTACCTTATGGCCAATCATAACACTTTTTTGTGCGTCCAGGCACCATTTTCATGCTTGTGTTGCTCCCCAACTCTTTTTACATTTGAATGTGGCTCACGGGTATAAAAGGTTGTGGATCCCTTGTCTAAACATATTATTCTGTATGCTTTGTGTTTTTATACTGGTCCAAGGCCTCCATGGCCCTTTAGCAGTGAAGAGGCCTCCAAAATTGCCCCCAGTAACTCTATATTTTTTCCAGGGCTGCCCCAAATCCATTATTTGGAATTTGGTGAAATCCTTGAATTCTTCATGAAAGATTTGGCTGATTACCGAATCCAGATCCTAATTTGCATATGTAAATTAAGGCCAGGAAAGGAAAAAGTGGGGGAAACATTTTTACGTCCTTGTTTTGTGGTTTAAAAAGTCACTTGATTTCCCTTCCCGCCACTAATTTACATATGCAAATTCAGGAATTTGGTTTTGCCAGGCACAAGAAATAGTGGAAAAAGGCTGAATCCTGAACAAAATCCATGATTCAGTGCAGCCTTCTTATTTGCAGCATATGCTCTGAGCTTTTGTACTCGTTCAAGGCCTCCATGGCCCTTTAGCAGTGGAGAGCTGTGCCTCCAAAGATGCCCCCAGTAACTCCCTATATTTTTTCTAGGGATTCCACTTTTTGGAATTTGGTCAAATCCCTGAATCCTTTGGCTGAATACTGAATGCAAATCCTAGGCCTGGAAAGGAAAAAGTGGGGGAAACATTTTTACTTCCTTCATATTGTTATAAATATTGATGGGCGAATCTATCCTGTTTCGCTTAGCTGAAAAATTCCAGAAACGAGTAGTTTTTGACGCGCGTGGCGTCATTTTCGGCACTCGACTCGTTTTTCGCTGGCGTTTCGTGAATTTTATTCGCCGGCGGTGAATCGCGGGAATTCACCGCGAATTCGCACCTGGCGAATAAATTCGCCCATCACTAGTTATAAAAAGTCACTGGATTTCCCTTTCCATCTCTAATTTACATATACTAATTTGGAATTTAGTTTGGCCAGGCACAAAAATGAGTCCGAATCCTTCTGAACAAGGCAGAATCCTGGATTCGATGCATCCCTAATTTTTCATTATTTATTATTTGCAGCACATGCTCTGACCTGCTGTCAGTTAGTTGGCCGACCGGTTCATGTTGACTCACGATATACAGTATATATGTAGAATATATGTAGAATATATTTACAGTATATGTTTTCTGATAAATGTACTTTCTTTACATACCCCCCCTGCCCCCAAGCTGTGCTTTTGAACAGCAGCTCACAGCATAAGTGCCACTTTCATGCAAATATATTGGCCTAACAAGATCATGTAGGATGAGCTCTATGAATATTTTTGAAGGCAAAGGTCATTACTGTTATAGGTTACTGAACTTCTGGGCTGGGACAGTAAGTTTAATAGTTTTTAATAGTTAGAAAGACAGCTTTTCTATCCATAATATTTATGTTTTTCCATTTAAAATAGGGATGCACCGAATCCACTATTTTGGATTCAGCCAAACCCCCGAATCCTTCCCGAAAGATTTGGCCGAATACCGAACCGAATCCGAACCCTAATTTGCATATGCAAATTATGGGTGGGAAGGGGAAAACATTTTTTACTTCCTTGTTTTGTGCCGAATCCTGGCCGAATCCCGAACCAAATCCTGGATTCGGTGCATCCCTAATTTAAAGGCAGAAGCAGCTTTTCAGTCTACAGTTACAGCATTTCAATAAAATACTACAGAATAGCACTACTAGCATATTCTAATTCATATAACAGAGTACATCAGTTAATTGTTTTTCTTTTTGTCTCTTACAGATCAAAGAGATAGAAAAGAATGTCACTGAAAAGGAATTGCATTTGATAAAGCAAGAAGTAGAAAAGAACAGAGAAGATGTGAAATCCCAGAGAGGGCAAGCCAAAGAAATGCATGACCCATTCAGATTGGTCTTTAGAGAAACTAGTGGGACTCAAGACAAGGGCCTTTACACAAGAGCTTGCAATCTGACGGAGCTTGTAAAAAAAAAAACTACAAAAAGTTTGCAGTAAACTGGAGGCTGTACTGCTTAAATCTTTCTTTTCCTAATTGAAAATTGACAATAGTAGTAGATAAATATTTTAAAGGACAATCATACACATGCAACTTACATACAACTCATACTTACAAACAGAGGCTGTTACAGTAATGTACTGTGGTTTGCTTGGCCTTTATTGTTCATTTAAAGGAGAACTAAACCCTAAAAATTAATATGGCTAAAAATGCCAAACTTTACCCTCTGAACATAGCTTGAAGTTTCATCTTCTCAATAGCAGCAATGATCCAGGACTTCAAACTTGTCATAGGGGGTCACCATCTTGGAAAGTGTCTGTGACACTCACATGCTCAGTGGGCTCTGAGCAGCTGTTGAGAAGCTAAGCTTAGGGGTCGTCACTAATTATCCAGCAGAAAATGAGGTTGGTCTGTAATATAAGCTGATGCTACAGGGCTGATTATTAAATTCTGATGCTAATTGCACTGGTTTCTGTGCTGCCATGTAGTAATTTTCTGTATTAATGACTAATCAGCCTTATATTGTGACTATATAAGGCTGAAAAAAAAATATATATATTTCTATTCTATGTCTACTGTATATTGTGAGAGATAGAGATGAGCAGTGTCGGACTGGCCCTGTGGGACACTGGGAAAAAACCCAGCGGGCCCTGACCGTCATGGGCCCCCGCCAGGCCAGACCCCCCTCTCCCAATCTAATTTCAGATTAAAAACTGGTTTATGAGCGGCACCGGGTGCCTAGCTGCATACTCTGTGATGCGCCCAGCCCCATGCAGTGACGTCAGCACCCAGCGGCAGCCCTGTAATAGGTTGTAGGGGGTAAGAGGGGGTCAGTGGGGGGCCCTGGATGGCAGTCACGGTGGGCCCCAGGTCCCCCAGTCTGACCCTGGAGATGAGACCTGAAACCGCAACCCACAGACCCACATCTGTACCCACACCCAAACATCCTACCCTCATCCCGCAGGATCCCACTTTTCTTGCGGGTAATACGCGGGTACCCATGGATACCCGAACCGCTAACTCACTTTTATACTTCCTGAGACATCATTATGTTCATATCAGTCTGAATGAGTCTAAAACAGACATACAATACATTCATTGCAGCTCATGTGTGTCTATATATTTTATCAGAGTGTTTCACACAGTTACAGTATGATCGTATGAAACTATGGTGCCGAGGAAAATAAGAATACCAACATTTGGTTTCCATTGATGTATGGATTTTGCCATGGTTCTTGTATATGATAAACAGTTTGACAGCTATACTACGTGCCATTTTTCGTCAAGAAAAACAAGAGAACATCTGTAAAGCAGAGTAGCTTACTCCAATATTTTATACTAGACATTTAAAGGGAAAATAAACCTTTTTGTAAACAGTTTCTCTTTAATGAAGTAACATGTTTTTACATATTTAAGATGTTGATTCAGCCACTTTCGACCAAGTTGGCAGTTTAACTGCTCATATATGACAGTTTCAGATCAGACATATCTATTGGTCAGGTTTAAAACTCCTGTTGGGGTGAGAAGCTCATCATCTCATTAATGCTGCCCTCTCCCAATGCATTGGCCTCCATTATGATCCAATCATCAGCCCATGGGGGGCCAAATCATTGGATAAGCCTGATAAGACCAGCACATGGGTGGCCACATCAGGCAAAAATCTGCTTGGCAAACAAGTGTATGTCCACCTTTATTGCTTTTTAATGACACAGGGACAAATCTGAGTAAGAGTGGGTGCAGAAAGGCAGTGTTCCTCTATTTGCCTGAAAAAATGATTCAGCTACAATGTTTTGCTTCAATTCAAAAGCAACGTTATTTACAAAATGTATTCTAGTTGCTAAGGCCCATCTGTACATAGTGTACATTTTCTCAAACATCTTTTAATCTCATCCTAAGGGGCAAATTCATTATTCCGCGAAGCGTCTAATGCTAGCGATAATTCGCCAGCATGACGTCAATTCGTAACTTTGGAAATTCACTAACACCGGCTCTGGCGAATTTACGCTAGCGAACTTTGCACCCTTACACCAGGCGAAGTTGCGCACTGATGCAGGATCGTAAATTCACTAAGATGAACATTTTCCTGAACGTTACCACTTACGTGAGACGTTACTTCGCCTGGTCAGACCAGGCAAAGTTCAATACAATAGATAGGAAGTTGAAAAAAAAATTTAAACATTTTTCTAAGTCCCAAAAAAACGCTGGCATGTTTTAGCATTGGAGGGTGATAGTCTGAAAAACATAGTCCTAACATATGGCAACACAATTATACAGGGGGCACATGTAGGGCAATAGGACAACTTTATTTTATTTATTAAAGGTTTCCTGGGCTTGTGTAGTGGAATGTAGTGGCTGTAACATATACTTCTATCCTAAGTTAAAGTTCCCGCCGTATGCAAATTAGGCTTCGATAGCGTAACAGCGCTCTGCCTAGCGAAGTAAATTCATACTTTAGTGAATTTGTGTAACGTTGGCGAAAATTCGTTTAGCGAAGTGCGGCGAACGCTAGCGAAGCTAACGCTAACAAATCTTAGTGAATTTGCCCCTAACAGTGAACTTTGTGCAGTAACAGAACTAGGTGGGGGCAGGCCCTGGGGTGTGCCGTACAGCTGGGCCCCCCATCCTCATCTGTGCCTGATTTGAATGCCAATGCAGCCAACTCCAGCCAGATGCAGTGGGAGCGTGAGACTGCTGGGGGGCCTTCTGGGGGTGCGGGCCCTTGCCCAATTGCATCCCCTGCTCCCCGGTAGTTATGCCACTGATTTTGGCCTGTTTTCTTTTTTGTTCGCTCCTAGGCCAGAGGGTCAAATAGAAACCCCCTCCCCTCGTGAGAGCTCCCTCCTCCCGTCACGAGAGCTCCCACCCTCCTCCCCTTGCGATAGCTCCCACCCCTCGCGAGCACTTCCTTCTCCCAACACATGCACACAGATGCGCACAGTGTTGGATTTCTTAGCTATGAGTGCTGAGACCAGCTGAGCAGTTTTCCTGTTCTTCCACTCCCAGCCTTGCTCCTGTGAGGTGCATCCATACGGCTGGGCAGCATGCCGCCGCTAAATATGTGCCGCCGCTAAATATGTGCCGCCCCTAAATATGTGCCGCCCCTAAATATGTGCCACCCCTAAATATGTGCCGCCCTAGGCCTGGGCCTTTGTAGTTTCACCACAAATCTGGTCCTGTGAGCAACATGTGCAGTAATCACTCTAATTTTTTCACTTTGTGCTCATCAAAACAAGATAAAAAATAAAGTTCTCCTGTGACATAAGGGAATATTAAGTGATGTTTTTATAATTAGCATCTTATCTACAAATGCTTTCCCAGGACATTATCCAAACATAATTTATTCAGGCCAAGCAACATTGTAAACAGAATTTGCAATCCTGCTCAAAGAGAACACATATCCCCAGCTGCGCAGAGACACTCATATTAAAGTTGCAAAGAATATTTATATTCCATACACTAGAAATTGCAGTATGGTCTGGTATTTGTTCCAAATGGACTCAGTCTGTTTGAAATGCCAATTAATCTACTAATGGCTTCTGTGAATGGACAGTTAAGTTGCAGTATTATACCTAATAAGCTCAAGATAAATTATTTAACATATTTCCGCACATTTGCGAGGTGTATCATTCAGTCAATTTTTTCCTTGGCATTGAGTTCAAGAGAGATAAAAATCAGTCTGCAATTTATGCAGGATAAAAGGTAAAATGAAAATATATTAAAGGGGACCGGTCACACAAAAAATGATTAAAAATCCTATTTTATCACATTAGTCAAGCAAAATTAACTTTTACACTATATAAATTATTTTAAACTTGTTTCCTTTTGTCTGGGAATTTATAATTATAACAAGCAGGCAGGAGCCATTCTGTGGACACTGTTATTAAGGCTTGTGCACCAGAATGGGGGACCCGATGTCTATCCCCATGTCCAGATTACACAATTAAATGGTTAAGAGAACTGGGGGAATGTGTGGGGAGCAGTGGCGTCTAGGAAGTGCTGAAAGGAAAGTGAAAGTAATTGTCTGCACCGACCTATATCCAACAGAGGAGTGGCAGACAATATTTGATTGACAGACAAGATTTTTAAATGAGCTTAATGCAGCAATGAATGCTTTATTAAAAAATAGAAATTGGATTTCATGTTTAATTTGAAAAATACGTTTATTATATTGGTCTGGGTGAAAGGTCCACTTTGAAAAAGTCCTTAACTCCAGGTTAGTGCCACACTGGAGAAATAAAGAATAAGAGTGAACTATTACATTAATTTCATCCGTAGATAACACAAGGGGGTAGATTCACGAAAGACCAAAGTGGCTGTCACCAGAAATCCTACCTGCAGGGACATCACCAATTCACTAACAGGTGCCAGTTCGCTAGTGAAAGAGACTGTCACTAGCGTTCCTTCACACTCTATCGCCAGGCAACTTTTGGCTCTGGTGGCTCTGGCAAATTCAATGAAGTGCAAATTTTACTGAACGTTACCTCTTTCTCCAGGTGAAATGCTAAAAAGAAGCTAGATCTTCCTCCATCATATGTTAGTGACATCATATCCCCTGTGCTGAAAATGCATTAAAATTCAAAAACGCTGGCGACTTTTCCTTTTTTGAATCGGGATTGCCTGCAAAAGTCTTGACTTAAACTTTTTTGGGGTAACCGGTTTTCTCCAGACATTTGAGAACATATGGAACATTCCTTTTACAGTGGGCTCACGTGTAGGTTATTAAACTAACTCTCTTGTCTTTATTAAAGTTCCCTGGAACTTGTAATTAAAAGTGGTAACTTCAAGCATTTGCACCAACATTTATAATAAAGACCTCCATAAAACCTTAAATCACCTATAAACTGACCTAAGCGTATGATCACTAACTAGTGAATTTTCGCTAAGCACAAACAAACGCTGGCGCATCCTCACTATGGAATTCTCACACTGCCGAAGTAAAGCTAGCGTAGTTTTTGGTGCGCGTCACGTAGTTTTCGCCGCACGTCTCTTTTTTTTTGTCAGGCAAATTTTTGCGGGTGTTTCGTGAATTTATTCGCCAGCGGCGAATAGTGGGAACTCGCCGCGAGTTCGTGGCTGGCAAATAAATTCGGCCATCCCTATTCAACAGCAATACATATGCAAAGGCAAATTGGTATTTTGGTGATTAAGCAAGGTGACCTTCACCTTGCTTAATCACCAAAATACCAATTTGCTAGAGTTGGAGAACTGGAACTCACACATGTTGTTCCAAGTTAAAAAAACTTTAACTTGCTTTTTATTAACTTTTCTGAACTTCTATTACAAAATTGGTGTAACCACATAATACAACCTAGGAGGAAATATTATATATATATATATATATATATATGTATATATATATATATATATATACACTTTTAATATATTTATATTGTCATTTATTCTGTTCCTGGCTGGCTAGTTTTTAAAAAGGAAATATTTTGATGTTTAACACAATTGTATAATTTTTTTAAAACCACCTGGTCTTAAATTATACCTTTAATCTTATTATTTAATTTGTATCCTCAAAAGGCCTGTGGGGATCCAAGGTGTGTTTTAAACCATTGATAAAAGTTTTCCCTCTATTGCCACTTCAGTTCAAATAA
Source organism: Xenopus borealis (assembly GCA_024363595.1). NCBI lineage: Eukaryota > Metazoa > Chordata > Amphibia > Anura > Pipidae > Xenopus > Xenopus borealis. The sequence goes on along the minus strand of CM044446.1, from coordinate 92,364,327 downwards.
CTCTTTTTAGCTGAAAAATGAATGCTCCAATCAATACTCTGGAGGGCAGCCATCAAGCACTAAAATGAGCTTTTCTGAAATTCATGGTCTTTGTTACCCCAGTGTATAGTTGTTGTTTTCTGCACCAGACATTAAATGATATAACATTATGGTCACTATTACCCAGGGGTTCAATGACTTGCACATTTGCTATAAGTTCTGGGTCATTTGAGATCACTAGATCCAGAATAGCATTTTTTCTGGTAGACTCCTCAACAACCTGTGCCATAAAATTGTCATGCAACAAATTTATAAACTTATTCTCATTAACTGATCTGGCAGTACTGTTGCTCCAGTCAATATCTGGGTAATTAAAATCCCCCATTATCATTACTTTACCCAAACCAGCAGCTTTTTCTATTTGTGTCAGGAGCTTAGCCCCCTCCTCACTTACATTAGGGAGTGTATAGCATACCCCTACAATTAATTTGCTGGACTCTTTACAATTGGAATGGCTATGAAATAGTGATGGGCGAATTTATTCGCCAGGGCCGAATTCGCAGCGAATTCCCACGATTCGGCGCTGGCGAATAAATTCGCGAATCACCAGCGAAATTTCGGGCAAAAAAACGAGTTGCGCGTAGTTTTTGACGCGACGTGCCGAAAACAATGCGACGCGCGCCGAAAACGACGCGACGCGCACGAGAAGCGACGCGCGCCGAAAACGATGCGACTCGCGTCAAAGTTGACGCGACGCGCGTCAAAAACGTCCCGTGACTCGTTTCTCGAATTTTTCGCGGGAGATTCGCCCATCACTACTATGAAATAGGCCAAATTGTTAGAAGCAGGAGGGCCCACTAACACCTGGGCCCACTGGGAGTTTTCCTGGTATCACGTTGGCCAGTCCGTCACTGAAACTGACCTTATAAATGAAAGGCAACCACAAACAACTGATGTCTGATGATGAAAAAAAACAGATGCAAACTGTTTTCTATTTCCTCCTGAATGTAACTGATATAAAATGTGCTTTCTATGGCAGCACACAGCTGTTTTCAGTGAGCAGAAGATAAAATGTCACCTCCAGAATAAACATAATAATTTGCAGAAATCTTTTTCCAAAAGTTAAATGCCACATCAATAATCACAGCGATATTCTCTTCTCCTACTTTATTGATATGCACAATTTCACTTGATATGAAATAGATTCTGGCGTGCCTTCCTTAAATTCCTTATGCATCAGCATAAAATAAAGGGCAAATGAACGTTAGCCATATTATTATTATGCTTTTATTTTTAAGTTCTAACTGATACATGATTTTTATTTTTTCATGATGCTGCCCCTAAAAGCCCTCTCCTAGCATTAGTCACAGCAGGGGAAGCTCTTAGGTTATGACCCACATTGGAGAATATCAAGTTAGCAACAGCCAAGAGCCACCCCCTGCCCTTGCAGAAAAAGAGTTCACTTCTAGCATTAGGATTCTGCCTGCTAAAAAGTTTTTTTCTTTTTTGGGAGCAAAAACTATACGTTTAAAGAGAATAAGAGTAATGTGGTCTGTGTTCATGAGCCCTCTATTTTATGCTTTCCTTATGCTTACAAAATATAACTGCATGTGGTATGAGGAAAATGCTATTTAAGGAAACCTCGGTGGGGGGAATGTAATTAAATTCGCAAAGAGCAAAAGAATGCGCATCAATAAGATTAAAAATCCACATCTCGCTATGTAATATTGTTCCGTAAACTGTTATTGCATTGCGAATTTTAATTGCGCAGTGCGACTTTTAATGCGCATTGCGAATTTAAATTGCGCACTCTTAAGAAGTGCTTGAAGGTATCGTAATCTTTAGGAGCAAACATAACGACTTTTTCAGTAAGAAGTTTTATTACATTGACTGCGCATTGGTGCAAGCTGTAAATTTCGCAAACTCTCTTCCACTGTCAGAAGTTATCGGTAAAACAGTTTCCGGTTTCGCAAAAGCTATATTAAATTCGCGCAAAGCAAAAATTGTTCGCACAGAGGCATAAATTTTCGCATTGCGAATAGTTTTTGCCTTACCGACATATTACATTCCCCTAAATATATTTTACTTGGAGGAAAATATTACTTTATTCTCATTATTCAGTTTCATCAAATTAAAATTAAATACAGATTTCAAGTCTAATAATAATAATATAATAATAACATAATAAACAAATGGTAAATGTAGTTAAAAAGAAAAAAAGGCATGTGGATATTGCCAGAACAAGTACAGGTATAGGTTCCGTTATCTGAAATGGAAACCGGTTATCCGCTAAGCTCATAACCTCACACTTGATCCCTTAATAAATAAGCCCTAATTGGATGCAAACCAATCCTGTTGGGTTTAATTAATGTGTAAATGATTAGTAAATGCTGCTATCTATATATATATATATATATATATATATATATATATACTGGCATCCACTGCCAGTACAATTGGTTCAATTCCATTTCACATTTGCTTCCAGGTTTGTATTTTCTGATTCCAGCACCTGCAATAACTGTTGGGCAAGATGAAAAAAGAACGTTATTTTAGAAATTAAACGTATGCATACAGTGTTGGACTGGCCCACGGGGATACCAGGAAAACTCCCGGTGGGCCCAGGTGTCAGTGGGCCTCTTGCTTCTAACAATTTAGCCTATTTCATGTTCATTCCCTATTTCTTTATGTAGAAAAAGAGGCTTAATAATGGAAGAATAGAGTATAGTTAGTAGATCTAAAAGAATAGGAAAATAAAGAGGTTAAGTGAGGAGAGAAGGAATAAAAGTTTGGAAAGTTGGGCCCCTGGTCTAAGGTTTTCTGGTGGGCCCCTGGTATCCCAGTCCGACACTGTATGCATAGTTGGAATTCCTTAAAAGGGATACTGTCATGGGACAAAATGTTTTTTTTTCAAAATGTATCAGTTAATAGTGCTACTCCAGTAGACGTCTGCATTGAAATCCATTTCTCAAAAGAGCAAACAGATTTTTTTATCTTTAATTTTGAAATCTGACATGGGGCTAGACATATTGTCAGTTTTCCAGCTGGCCCATGTCATGTGAATTGTGCTCTGATTAACTTCAGTCACTCTTTACTGCTGTACCGCAAGTTGGAGTGAAATCATCCTCCCTTTCCTGCCAGCAGCCTAACAACAGAACAATGGCAAGGTAACCAGATAACAGCTCCCTAACACAAGATAACAGCTGCCTGGTAGATCTAAAAATATCACTCAGCAGTAAATTCCAGGTTCCACTGTGTTACATTCAATGACACTAAAGGGCAAGGAAAGGCAAAGAAATAAAATCCCATTTTTACTTTCTTTAATGAAAAAGAAATCTATCTCTAATATACTTTAATTAAACACTGTGTACTGTTTTTATGAGAAACCTGACTGTATGCAGTGAAATTCTCCCTTCATTTAGTGCTGTGGATAGGAATTGTCAGAAGGTCCCTAACTTCTGGCAGGGAAACAATCATACTTATGAACAGCAGGGGGAGCCCCTGCCTTACTTACCAGCCATGCAGAACTCAAGCAGCTTTTATTTTTTGATCATTTATGATGATCCCTAAGAAGCCCAGACCACACTGAGCATGTGTATGTAGTCTAGTCTTGCAAAGAGGTATTACAAAATTACAAGATGACAGCCCCCTGTGGCCAACTTTGAAAGCATAAATCATTTGTTTGATTATGTCTGTGGTGCAGTAAGTTCATGTTTATGTTTAGTATACAAAATACAGCATTTCTACTCTTATTCTATTTTACACTTTCCTTGCCCTTTAAGTAGGAGAAACAACAGCCTGCCAGAACGTGCTGGCTCTTTCTGAAAACACATGACCAGGCAAAATGACCTGAGATGCACCTGCACACCAATATTACAACTTAAAAAAATACACTCGCTGGTTCAGGAATTAAATTTTATATTGTAGAGTGAATTATTTGCAGTGCAAACAGTGTCATTTAGAAATAAAAAAAAAATGCATCATAAAAATCATGGCAGAATATTTAAACAGATATTTTTTAAAAAAAACAAAAATCAACACCAAAATGTATTCCATATGGAAGAAAACTGTTGTCTGATCTTAAAGGACATCAATCACTTATAAATTATTTCCATAACTGAAGTTTAGTCAACAGCATGCAGTCTGGATGGAGCATACCACCGTATTTTTCCGAGGAAATTCCCCTACTGGGCATTATGGCCTTAGGGTTGTCACCTTTTCATCAGGTACAATCCAGCAGGGGGCGGGGCATTAAACTGCAGGGGTGTGGCAGTGACTTCTTGGGCGGGGCTCTGAAAACCGTTTAGGATAGGAAATCCTGGCTGGTTTTCCTGCCCCATTTTCCGAACTGGGCAGGCATTTTTGACCCAGGCAGCCCTTCAAAAGAATGGGCAAGAATGTACAGGACAAAACTGGGCAGGTGACAACCCTGTACAGCCCCACCTGACAAAGGGGGACCCCCCAAAAATGTATTTTCATCGCGACAATAGGAAATGCAGGAGCTTGAGACCATTGCAAGATATTATGGTGTTCCGGTATTTTCTTTTTTTTATTATTTCTATAAACATTATTTAATGTTTGCATGATTTTCTAGTAGACTTAAAACATGAAGATCCAATTTTATTTTTTTTTTGACGTGCAGCACATTGTTTTGGATGCACAATATTTTTTTTCCACAGTGAAAGCTATGGGTGTTATTTCCGCTGCGATACTTTGAAAAAAAATTTGGTCATCCCTAAGAAGTCAGTCTCTGGTTACTATGGGTTACTGGTGTTTAGTCAGTTCAGACTTGGATTTTTCCAGATAATGGAACTTTCTGTAATTTTGGACTTCATACCTTAAGTCTACTAGTAAATGATGTAAAGATGAAATAAACAGGATGGTTTTGATTCCAATAAGGATTAATTATATCTTAGTTGGGATCAAGTACAAGCTTCTGTTTTATTATTACAGAGAAAAAGGAAATCATAATTTGGATTATTTGGATAAAATTGATTCTATGGGAGACCTTCCGTAATTCTGAGCTTTCTGGATAACGGGTCCCATACCTTGTAATATTAATATTTCTTTTTAAACACCACCATGTAGGCGGAAGATTTTTATTTTTATTTTAAAGACCCTTATTTCAATGAAAAGGGCAGATTTTTCTATCCTTGGAAAAGTAAAAAAAAAAATCTATTGGTATCCGAGCATATTAGTGTGTCTGTGGATGACAAATGTTACTTCTGTAAAAATACGCTTTCAGCCCCATGGGAGAAACATGTTATATAAATCTCCCATTGCTATTTTCTCTTGTTTTAAAGCTTTTACTCACTTCTTGATAGAAAACTAGAACATTTATTGTAGTTGACCCAACCACCATAATACCGTGCTGCTCCTCATTATTAATAGTGTTTCAGAAATTTCAGCTGTTGCAGGCACAATGACATTATGATTTTTATTTGTGTGAATATATTGAAATGAAGGCATGATAATATTCTTACATTAATATAAATAAAGTCCGTGTGCAGTCTCTGCGTATGGTAAATTCAAACAGCAGAAAGGATTCATAACCAAAAATACATGTAGCCTGGTCTTCGTTTTTCATAGTTAAATTATTTGCCTTTTTCTTCTGACCCCATTTAAAAAACAAATGCTCCATAAGGTTACAGGTGTATATGTGTTGCAACTTTGTATTATTCATCTTTCTATTCAGGCCCTGTCCTATTCATATTCCAGTCTCTTTTTCAAATCTTAAAGGACCAGTAACACCATTTTTAAGTCATAATAAAAAAGAATGGATATACATGACTTACCTACAATATGCTGCTCTTTTCTGCTGTAAGACATAAAAAAAACTCAAACTGCACTATCCCACGGCGTCCAAGCGGTCCCCGACATCTTATTGCTTCTTTTCCCCTATGTGCATGCTGCTGTATGCCTCTTCCAGGTCTTCGTGACCTGACTTCCTGTTTTGTGACGTCATTTAGCAACCAATTTGCTGGGAATACAGTTTCAGATCTCTCTGTCCACAGCCACTCTTCCCCAGCTGTTCCCTCTCTCCCTGCAACCTCTCTTGCCCATCAATTCCCTCTCCCCTCCTCATTCATTCTCCCTGCAACCACTCTTTCCCTTGTTGAACTCCATGTCAGTACTCATCGGGATAGCCCCTTGCTCCCATCAGAAGGACCCTCCCCAAACCTTTAAAAGGCCAACCACACCCACTTACCGGCATCTTTTTTGTCCTTCTCTTTTGCTTTTGTTCCCATTGGATACAAAATTTACTTTTTAACCTTGGGAAAGCATTAGGCCTGCCCAGAAGGCAGGGGTTTTGGTCCACGGGACCTTTTGTTCCCCAGCACACTACCTCATATCTTGGGAGTCTCCTGTGCTTCAGCTCCTGGATCAGGTAAGGCACTGGTGTGCATTTTTTGCTACTCCTTGTCTGCCGGTGTTTCAATTGCCTTCCTGTATTGCTGTCAGAGCTTTTGGTGGCAAGTGTTTGAACCCCCATCCGTGTGCACTTCCTGGCCTGTCCAAAAGACGTCTGGTGGCAGTGGTGCATGTGGCCCCTGTACCCCATTTTTACGGATGGGCAAGGGAGGTGGAAGCTAGTCACGCATTATTAGTTAGGGGCCTGTTACTTTTGTTTTTTCTTGTGTTTTATGGGGGCAGGGTTTTCATGGCCAGCTGCCTCCCTCAACAGACTTTCCCAAGGTGAAGGTAGTTTATAAAAAAAATACAAAAAAGTTGCTCTACAGCCTTCAGCCAATTTGGCCACGGACTTGGGCCCTTGCAGGAGGCACCAACACTAATTATTCAATTTGCCTCTGTGTAACCTCATGAGTTGCTTTGGGTTACCTGCCTATGCAGACAGCAGCTGAGATTAATCAGCGGGTTCCACTGGTAAAGTGACCCCCCCACTGAGTACAATTATGTGATTGCTCTGTCTGTGCAGACACCAGCTGAGTTTAATCAGATAATTACCTGTGCAACTGCCAGCTATAGCAAGAGCCCAGCCCACTCTCTAACTCTGCAGACTGGAACTCTGGCCCAGCAGCCTCATGTAAGTACTGCTGTTATCAGTAAACTTGTGAGGCCTGTGTGTTAACAATGAACCTGCTGTCCTGCATATACCGGCCTTCCTATATATTTATCTTTTTTTCCTATTAATAACATTGGGATCAGCCATCAAAAATACCGGCCAGGCCGGTAAAATACCGGCTAGGTGGCAACCCTAGTCCTGCAATATGTGGCTTTAAAGGGTCTGCTTACAGCCTGGCATAATGAGAAGCAGGTAAGGAGCATGTCCATATTCTGTCCTGCAGTGTAATGAAGTCTAACTAATTACTTACATGCAATGTGATCTTATGTTTACCCACACTGTGCTTGGTCTGATACCAGTAGCCCTAATAGATACAAGGGCTAGCTTGCTTTCTTCTGACATGTAGTGCATACTGGACTCTGGCAATGGTCCACCTTAATCCAATAACCCTAATGGATATAAGTAAGTGGGCTGGATCTTAACATGATCTTATGCTGAACTGCAGTGTGCTGAGTTTGGGCCATTTGCATACCTGACACCACTAGCCCTAATGAATGTGGATCACTGGGCTGGGGGGGCTGCTAGGCTCTGAGATATGCTTGCTTAATCAGCAGCTAATCTAAAATATGTATTACATATTGCTACAATTATATCTGTTGTATATATATTTTTGGTGTATATGCTCTGGCTCACCTGGAACAAGTAGCCCTAATGGAGGTAGAGCACAGGTCTGGCTGGCTGCTAAATCCTGATGTATGCTTGCTCTAAGCAGCAGCTAATCTAAACTGTATTACATGTTGCTGTGATCGTACCTATGTGCTCTTGATATATGCTTGCGCTAAACATCAGCTACCCTAAACTATGCATGACAGGTGTTTGTGATTGTGTATGGGGTATATTGGGGTCTAATACCAATGAGTACTGACATGGATACCTACATCTGAATGTCAGTTAAGCAGGGAATTTAATTTGTTACATGGCAATGTTTCCCCCTGTGGTAGGTAAGTCCACATATGGTTTTGATAAACACAGCAGGAGTTTCTGAAACCCATTGGTCATAAGCATTGCTTGGATAACAATAACCACAGGTATGTAGTACACAAGTGTTTGGGCCAATGAATGTAAAGGCTCCCAGATTTAGCAGCCTCGTATTACAGATAACTGCCTGTATGAATGGAGGGCCATGCAATTCTTGCTTTCAAATGTGTGAGTATAACTACTATCCAGTGCTGGGGCTCTGGGGTTGGGCAGCGTTCTCTGCCAGAACCAATATCTCAGGGCCCTGACCAAGGCATATGTTATAATCAACTATGATAAAGCACACAGCTTAATACATGCTAGCACCATGGTCCACACCCTGCATGGGGGAGTATAATGGATAGTCTTCTGTGTTGCTCCAACATGGTTAGGATGTCTACAGTCACCTGTAGAATACATGTTTATCCTAAGAAGTTGGAAGGGGAACCTTCAGAATGAATGCTTATTTATTGCTTAAAGAACAAGTAAACGTTTTTTTTTTCTATCTCTAAATTTGCTCTAAACAGCCCCTCAAATTAATGTACCTTAGTCCCTGCTGCAAGTCTGCTCTGGTTTCTGTGTTATCAGCAGCTTGTTTCACCTTCTTCCTGGTGCAGAGTGAAGCCCCGCCCCTTAGCTTTCTGAGCTGACCTTATATCTTGGACTAGTCCAGGAGATCATTTGCATACTATGACATAGCAGAGAGCAGTGTGTGTAGCAGCTTTTGCTTGGGGAAACTAGCTTACTAATGAAACACTGGCTCCCTCTTCCTCTCTATTGTGGAACAGCAGCAAATGGACTGCTCAGTAAACTAAGGGGCTGGGCTTCACTCTGCACCAGGAAGAAGGGAAAGAAGCTGCTGATAACACAGAAACCAGAGCAGACTTGCAGCAGGGACTAAGGTACATTAATCTGGGGGGCTGTTTAGAGCAAATTTACAGAAAGAAAAAGAAAAACATTTACTTTTCCTTTAACTGTATCATGTGTATGTTCCATAATACAGAGACTACCAAAGCGACCTATATACGTGCATCTATAGGTAGGCCATGGGCATGTATGTGTATATATATATATATATGTGAATATATAGGTGTGTTTATGCGTGTGCAGTGTGTGTATATGCATATATAATACAAACTACAAGTTCTAACCATGACAAAGATAAGAAAGAAGAACTACAGTTCACTATGCTTGGGTGAAGTATTTTACGCTTGGTTGGGTGGGACCTTAGTGCCTCCTACAAGCTAGAAAGGGGTTGGGTTCTACCCAGGGTTATGCATTGACACTTAATACTTATAAGCTTTGTGTCATGCTGTATTTACCTCTCAATGTTTATAAAGTAGGATGCCTATAGAGACAGTGTCCATACAGACATCAGACCACTGGGAGTTTTGGGTCTTCTCCTAAATAAGGCTGGTCGTATGCCTAAGGTCTATATTGCAGACCAAAACCTTTTCAGCTTATAGGAGTCCTCAACTAGCTTATTATAGATCACCTTGCTCAGGTTACTAATAGGACTGGTCCAGGATAGGAGTCATTTGCTTATACGGCCAGCAAAACAAAGCATCAATAGGGCTTAAAGGCTAGGCATATGCTCAGTGTCCAGAAGGCAGACTTACTGGGTTGGTTTTTCTTTAGTCTCCCAATCTCCTGGTTATTGGGTATTTAGAATAGAGGGCTGGCTGTTCTTACATACCAGATAGGTAACTGATTTAGACAGCAGATGATGGAAACATCCATTGAGTGCTGATTTTCCTCTCTATGTCAATGCCTTCTTTAGCCACCAGCAGAATTGAACCTGCCTCCTCACAGCTACCTACTTGTGCGTATCTACCCGTTCTATTGCCTCAGACTATAATGGATTGGACTACATTGAACAGGATCATAGTCTCCCTATGGTGAAATGTTGCAGTTATTACAGTAGGCTGCAATCTCTTACATTATTATTATTATTATTATTATTATTATTAACATGCACTTATATAGTGCCAATATATTGCATAGCCCGGTAACATCTGACAGCCTTATCCGTTTCATTCATGAATAAATTGAGGAGATTTTCGGTATCTGTGCGGCAAGTTTGTCTAGCTTCAAACAGGATGTTTGGATGTGTGTGTCTGTTTTTGTCCAACTCTGTTGCACTGTTCCTTATACTGTAAGGATTCCACATTTACACTGACTGAGCATTGTGTTCTACTGTACATAGTCACAGGCCTCTATGTCCAGGTAACCTTCTAAATATGATACTCCTATTAACCTTGCTTTGCTGTTGGATTTCCTACTGCGGTATTAAAAGTAGAACTTTCTGGTGAGGTTCAGCCACTCTTGATACACTCCTTATACATCCGCCCCAGCATGGCTCTAGTCTGGTGGATTAGAATCCCTTCTGACACTGACTGGAATATCCATATGGCCTCTCCAGTTCTAAGGTCAGCTTCATTGATGGAGTTCGTATAGGTAGGATAGTAGATTTCCACATATAAACATGTCCCTTACAGGTGGGATAAAACAGACAGGTTTGAGGGTGATTCTAATCCTCTCTCCAGGGTTCTAGCTTTCATCCAGGAATCATTGGATTCCCCTTTAGTTTCACTGGAGTGATATTGGATCTACAAAATTAAGGGTACCTAGTTATACAAGTACCTCTCACAAGACCATGGCGGGTTAACCAACAAGGGTTCTATTCCTTAGGTACCGTAGTTGCTCTGGCTTCCACAGAGAATATCTTCTGGATAAAGGGATGGGTACCTGTGGTTTCACTGTTAGTTGAGTCTCCCTCAGCACAGCACCTTAGATAGTGTAAGGAATCCTAACCCAAGGTATGTTTCAGGTGCCCTTGTCCCTGTTCCTTTAGGATCTGTTTTCTGCTAAGACAGTTCTGAATGCTAAGCATCCCGATATGTAGATGTTTATGGTACATGCCTTGGGTGCCTCATTGTGCAGTATAGGCCCTGCAATAGTTGCAATATTATAAATGGGTCATACCAATGTGTCTGTCTCGTTCTTACTCCTACCAAGTGTTTCTTACAGGTGCCTTGCATTCTTCACTGAAACTAGGCATACAATGGACGGATGTTTTCTGGTGAGTAGGAGTGTAAGTATTTCAGCTTGCTGAATTCACCATGTGCAGGGGTTTCGCTCTCTTCTGGAATTAAGAAGCGGTTATGTTACTGTATTCACTGGTTCCTCATTGATAGTGGGCTAACACCTCTCTCTCTCTCTCTCTCTCCTTCTCTCTGTAATATACAGTCTATACTATAAGGCTATTCTTAGCCTTATAAACTTATTCTGGGGTTTCACCTGGTGTCTCTATTTTATCTTATAGAGGTTGAGTGATTGTGGGCTATCTAGTCAGTGTCATTCCATTCCTGAATACAAATACTGGTTAAAGCCTATTCCATCCCATTTGGAAATTCGGAGCTTGCTACATCCCAATGAGTACTGACATGGAGTTTGACAAGGGAAGATTGTGTCATACTTACTGTGATCATCCTTTCCTTGGCGAACTCCATGTCCGTACAACCCGCCCTTTTTTTCCGGTAATTTGAGAAGCTTGTTACAAAGACGCCGGTAAGTGGATGTGGTTGGCCTTTAAAAGGTTTGGGGAGGGTCCTTCTTATGGGAGCATGGGGGATCGGCTATCCCGATGAGTACTGACATGGAGTTCGCCAAGGAAAGGAAGATCACGGAAAGTATGAAACAATCTTCCCTTTTCCCAGCTGTTCTTTTCCCCTCACTGTTCTGTCTCTCTCTGCAGCTCCTTTTGCCCATCCGTTTCCCTCTCCCAGCAGCCAGTCTTCCTCAGCCTTTATCTCTCTCCCTGCAGCCTTTCTTGCCCCGCCATTCTGGTCTGTTTTCTCCCCCCAGCATTTCTCTCTCTCCCCGCAGAGCAGGCTTTCAACTTTTCCTTTCCCACAGCCTCCCTTGCCCAGCCGTTCCATTCTACCCCCTCCCCTCCAGCATTTCTGTCTCTTCCCCCACCCCCAACCGCAATGCACCCTTTCCTTCCCTGTAACTTTAACCTTTTCACATCCTCCCTTGCCCAGATGTTCCGGTTTGTTTCCTCCCATCTCCATTTTTGTGTCTTCCCCGCAGCGCACCCTTTCCCTTCTTGTAGCTTTTTCCTCCCCTCAGCCACCCTTGCCAAGCTGTGCCGGTTTGTTCCCTCCCCTCCACATTTCTGTATCTTCCCCAGAGCGCAGTCTTTGACTCACTGTATCTTTTCCACAGCCTGTTCGGTCATTCAGCCTCTCCCCAGCTAGCAGGACCATACATACCTCCCGGCTGCTCTGAAGTAGTTGCAGATTCCTTACAACCGGAAGTGCTGTGTGGAGGAACAGCTTTGGGGGTGCGCACACAGTGGCGAGCTGGTCGTCCTATTGCCATTCTCCAAGGTTAATGGAGAGAAGGTTTTTTGCCAATTTTTAATAATAAATGCAAGCTATGTAATATAAATGTTTTAGGGCATGACTATTACTTGTAGCTCACAGAACTGATTTTTTAAATACATTTTTTTAATGTTACTGGTAGTGATGGGTGAAATTATTCTCGCTGCAGGCATTTCACTTTGGATGCGGACATCTGTTTTTGGGCGCCAATTGCCGGCATCGAAATAATAGACGCCGGCGTCTGAAAATGGACACCCACATCCAAAACAAGATGCGCCAGCATTTTGCAAATTTCTACTAGAAACGCTCCAGATTCGCCCATCACTAGTTACTGGTCCTTTAAGTTTTAATGAGTGTCTCAAGCAGCAAGGAAGGAAAGATTTTATACAGAACTTCTCTCCACCTTGGAACTGGGTTTATTTTACAGGATTACAGGATATTGTTAAATAGTTACATAGTTAAATAAGGTTGAAAAAAGACCATCAAGTTTAAAATGTATTGGATATAATTGTCAATGAACATCTGATACCCAACTGCATGAAGATATAGTGGATAGCTGCATAGTTATATAGACAAATCGAGTTGAAAAAAGACATCAAGTTTTACCCCTCCAAATAATAACCCAGTATCCATACACACACACCTCTCCATAACTTCACATAAATTATATATACCCATATCTATACTAAATATTGAGCTTAGTATCAAAATAGCCTTTAATATTATGTATGTCCAGGAAATCATCCAAGCCACTCTTAAAGGCATCAAGAGAAATATCCATCACAACATCACCCAGCAGTACATTCCACAACCTCACTTTCTTCACTGTGAAGAACCAACTATGTTGCTTGAAATTAAAGTTCTTTTCTTCTAGTCTGAAGGGGTGGCCTCTGGTGCGGTGATCCTCTTTATGGGTAAAAAGGTCCCCAGCTATTTGTCTATAATGTCCTCTAATATATTTGTAAAGTGTAATCATGTCCCAGGCACATTTTTTTCCAGAGAAAACAACCCCAGCCTTGACAGTCTACCCTCTTCCATCCCTCTAACTAGTTTAGTTGCACGTCTCAGTACTCACTCCAGCTCCTTTATATTTATATCCCTCTTAAGAACTGAAGTCCAAGACTGCATTGCATACTCCAGGTGAGGCCTTACTAGGGATCTATAAAGAGGCATAATTATGTTTTCATCCCTTGAGTTAATGCCCTTTGTTATGCAAGACAGAATTTTATTCTCTTTAGTAGCCACACAACGACACTGGCCAGAATTAGACAACTTGTCATCTACAAAAATCCCTAGATCCTTATTTAAGGAAACTCCCAACACACTGGCATTTAGTATATAACTTGCATTTATATTATTTTTGCCAAAGTGCATAACCTTGCATTTATCAACACTGAACCGCATCTTCCAGTTTGCTGCCCAGTTTTCCAACTTCCACTCTGCAAAGTGGCAGCATTCTGCATGGAACCTACAGTTCTGTACAATTTAGTATCATCTGTAAAACTAGAAACAGTACTGTTAATGCCCACCTCCAGGTCATTAATAAACAAGAAAGGGACCCAGTAAAGAGCCCTGGGGTACCCCACTAACAACACTGGTCCACTCTTTGTAGTCTAACTTTCAGCCAGTTCTCTATCCAGGTACAATTACTATATATGCTCAAGGCCAACATTCCTTAATTTAACCTTCTGTGTGGCACTGTATCAAATCCTTTAGCAATGTCTAAGTAAATCACATCCACTGCCATCCCAGAATCAAGGTCAACCTCTCATAAAAGGAAATTAAATTAGTCAGGCAAGATCTATTACGCATAAAACCATACTAGCACAAACTCATAGTATTATGATTTCTATGAAGTCCAGTATCTTATCCTTTATTAGCCCTTCTAAAGCTTTCCTACAACTGATGTCAGACTAACTGGCCTTTAGTTTTGAAGCTGTGAACGGGGTCCCTTTTTCAATAGTAGCACCACATTAGCAATTCGCCAGTCTATATGCACCATGCCAGACCTCAATGAATCCTTGAGAATTAAGCAAAGAGGTTTGGTAATCGCAGAGCTGAGCTCGCTTAGTACCCTGGGATGAATACCATCTGGCCCTGGACCTTTGTTTATTTTAACCTGTTCTACTCTCTTTTGAATTTCCTCATGTGTGAACCATGCATCATTAGAATTCTATTAGAGTTTTTTATTTTTTAAAAATGTGATTTTCAAAAGTCCACCAATTGACTCCAAATTGGTTGTAGGTGGTCTCCCATAGGCTAACACACCAATTCAGCAGGTTTTAGATGGCTAATAGTTGAATTTGAATTTGACAGTACATTGTAAATTTCAAAATTCAAATTTTTTTTAATCTCTAATCTTGGACTATTCCCTAGTCAAATTATTTTAAAATAGTTTTAAAATTTTAATTTAAAATTTTAATTTTACTATTCAACCCTTAATACATCTGCCCCTTATTGTTACTTATTATTGCAGTGACCCCTTGTTTGTTACTACTAATTTATTGTTTTGCTGTACAGTGCTTTGCCCTCAAGGAGCACTATACAAATATACATATATATACAAATATTACAGCTATTGGATAGTTGAACCAGGTTCTCTAGCTTTAGATACAGGGGGTTATTTGAATTTTTTAGAATTTTTAAATAAAAAAAAGTTCGGTCATACAAGAATCCACAATTTGACCTTATTTATTATTTAAAAAAGCTTAATTTAATCAGTTTGGATAAAAACTCGATAAAATCGAGTAAAAATTGAAATCATACATTTTTTTCTGCGTTTATTTTCCAAATTGCTTCATGTTTTTTAGCTTTTTCCTGAAAACTCCAAATTTTTCAGATTTTTGTCCGACAAGGTCAGATTTGCGGACTAATTCCACTGCAGACCATAAAAACTTTAAAATAGGATAGGGACCTCTGCCCTTGTCTTATACATAACCTTTAGTAATAGGTGAATAAATTCACCAGGTGCAAATTTGTGGTGAATTTCCACTTTTTGCCACCAGTTAATAAATTTGTGAAACTGCGGCAAAAATTCACCGGCGCAACAATTATATTTTGTCAAATTAAAAATATTCAGAAGCCCATTGATTTTAATGCATTTGGACATAATAGTCGCGGGTACAAAAATTGGCCATCACTAATAACATTAGCAGGTCTGATATGGCAGATTTTTTTCAGGGTTTTTGCTGCATTTAATAATCTTGAAGAATTTAAGTTTAAAAAAAAACTGAAAAATTTGAGTTTTGCCCTAAAAAGCCTCAGTGTCCCATGATTTAAACTGTAGGTCAACTCCTCTTCTATCAGAAAGAGACAGAGGGCGTGTCTCCAAATGAAGGTATTATCTGAATAGTCAATTTGATGGTTTTAATGATATCCAATCCTACTGGTCGATATGTTCAGTTTTTTTTTTATACTTCTAGCCGTATTCTGATATTGCATGATATCTAGCATGCATTTAGTTGCGTGTGGTGCTACAGTCCCGTGCATCCGCTATATGGGAAAGCAGGTATACTTTAAAATGGCATGCCTCCACCCAAGGTCAAGACAGGCTGAACTGTAATACCCCTCCCTGGGAACTTCTGGTACCTGGTGTAGATCAGTGCAGCAAAGGATCCAAGCAGAGAGGTGATTCTTGCAGAAAAACTACTTTTTTATTCACATTTATAGTCGCATTGGATCAACTTAGATGACCACAGGATAACAGTAACAGGATTCTTCCCATTCCATGAAATAGCACAGTTAGGTGGAACACCTCTTGGCAGCGCCAGATTTCATGGGCGAGCGCCCCAAGGCCGTGCCATCCTGGACCCTTTAACAAAAGGAGAAGGAAAGCTATGGAGGCATGTTATTGCCAATAGATTAGCTGCAATAATGCATACTACGATGCTATATTTATTCTGTAGAATGTTTTACCATACCTGAGTAAAAAGCTCTAGAAGCTCTCTGTTTCTTTAGGATAGAAGCTACCATATTAGATTGGTTTGACATCACTTCCTGTCTGAGTCTCTCCCTGCTCACTTATAACTCTGGGCTCAGATTACAGCAGAGAAGGGAGGGAGGGGTGGAAGAGGAGAAAACTGAGCATGCTCACGCCCTGGGCAAGGAGGTTTATGCTGAAATCTGGAAGTCTGATAAAGAAGCTCATGTATACACAATAGAAGGAAAGAAAGGCTGTATTTAATTTGACAGAGGACTCAGAGCAGCATTACTTTGTGAGTTTATTGGTATATTTAGGTGGACTTTTCTGATAAGGTTTACTTAGTTTTAACCTTTCTTCTTCTTTAGAGTAATAAAGAGACCACTGCCTTGGATTTTCCTGCATTAAAACTTTTTCTTTGATCATTTGGAATCTGCACAGTATAGCTCAAGAAGTGATGATAAAGCATGATCCCAAAAGATTAAGTGAAAAATTACATCTCTTCTATCCAGCAAATGACAAAATGTAATACATCAAAATATTTTAAAGACACGAGTGACTATATATCTGCTTTGCTCCGGGCTCATGAAAGTGTCACTGAGCAATTTCAAAAGCCACAAACTGTATTGACATTCCATAATCATACCTGATAGTCCAAATACTAAAAACTAATGTGAAGAAAATGCCCTCACATTATATTCTACTTATATAACATAATT
This sequence comes from Xenopus borealis, assembly GCA_024363595.1. Taxonomy (NCBI): domain Eukaryota; kingdom Metazoa; phylum Chordata; class Amphibia; order Anura; family Pipidae; genus Xenopus; species Xenopus borealis. The sequence continues at coordinate 92,347,281 of CM044446.1, read as the reverse complement.
ATATTCTACGTATAGTCAAAAAATGAGAGCCAGCACAGGAGAAAAGTACAGGTATGGGAACAGAATGTTGGCAAGGGTCACCTGTAGAGCTTCAACCATATCTCCTTTCAGATAAAATAAAATATTGGTGTATTAGTCATTCAGTTAAAATTTTATGACGGAAATAGTTATATAGTGGATAATACGACCTTACCGCAGTTTATAAAGGTATTAGAAGTCACAGAGGAGTTACATGACTGTATAAAAGCACAGGGCCACCGGGCCACATGATAGAGTCACTTAACTCCTTGGTGATATAATATACCTTTAATCCAACATTAAGGGGGTTATTTATCAAAATCCGAATATATGTATGTCATCATTTTCTAAAAGCTTCTCCAACCAAATCCTGCACAGGTTTTTTACTCCTTATTTATCAATACATTTTTCCTGAAATTTCCTGTGTGGGGAAAAAAACTTGAAAAAATGGCAAAAAAGTCAAATCATATTAATTTTTTGGTATTTGAAACTCAGATTTTTTGGGATTGTGTTTGAAAACCACAAAATCTTCAGATTATTGCACAAACCCAGTGCAGATCAGGATATCTTCTGGACCAGGGGTGCCCAGGACATCGATTGTGGTCTACCAGTAGATCCCAGAAATGTTCCTGGTAGAACGTTATCTGGAGCCCCGCATCAGGAGAGAGTGAAGCACTGTTAGCAGCCTGGGCTGAAGAGAAGGGAGGGAGGGCACGAGGGCAGGGAAAAGAGCAGCACACAGGTATCCAGGCGGGGAGACAATCAGCACGAACAGAGTAAGGAGATGAGCAGCACAGAAGGAGGGGAGAGGAGATGAGAAGCAAAAACGAAGTGAAGATGGGCCAGGGAAGAGATGAGCAGCACCTATGGGGAAGGAGACGAGCAGCACAGAAGGAGGGGAGAGATGAGCAGCACAAACAGAGGGAGAACAGGTCAGGTATGAGACGAGCAATGCGAACGGGGGAAGGAGACGAGCTGCACAGAAGGAGGGGAGTGGAGATGAGCAGCACAAACAGAAAGATGAGAAGAGATGGGCAGGAGGGAGGGAGAAGAGATGAGTGGGAGAGAGGGAGAGGAGAGGAGAAGAGCAGAAGGGAGGGAGGAAAATGAGAAGAGGAGGGAGAGGAGAACAAATGGAGAGAGAGAGGAGAAGAGCACCGTGAAGGGAGGGAAAGTAAAAGAGTAGCAAGAAAGGAGGGAGAGGAGAAGAGCAACATGGAGGGAGAGGAGCAAAATGAATGGAGGGAGGGTGGGAGGGAGAGAAGAAAACAGAATGAATGGAGGGAGGGAGAGGAGAATAGCAGAACGAATGGAGGGAGGGAGAAGAGCAGCACAAAGGGAAGGCAGGGAGAAGAGCCGCATGAAGGGAGGGTGAGGCGAATAGCAGAACGAAAGGAGGGAGAGTAGAAGAGCAGAACAAAGGGAGGGCAGGGAGAGGAGAAGAGCAGCACAATGGGAGGGAGAGGCTGAGCATAGACGGCTACTCTGCAGACACCTTCGCCCTTCCCCCTATCAAATTAGATCTCCTGATGAGGGCTAGGTGTTGAGAGTAGAAACCAGGGTAACAAAGTCTGGACACCCCTGTCCTTAACTTCTCCCATTGACTACTAAATTAACTTGTCGGTCTGAGTTGGAGTACTTTTTTATTTGGACTTTTAACACCCTCTTGAGTTCAATAAATTCTGGGAGAAAAAAAATTGGATTTTATTGTAAAGAAGATTCAAATATTTAGTTTTTGGCATTCAGACTTTAAATAACCCCCCCCCCCCCAAAAAAAAAACCCAATAGGCTGGTTTGAATAAGGATATTTTAGTTTGGATCTAGTACTTGGTAGTTTTTATAATTTTGTAAAAATGTCGATTATTTGGCTAAAATGGAACCATCTGAGATGGCAATTCAGTAATTCAAACTTTATGGATTACGGGTTTCCGGATCCCATACCTGTATTATATAGTACACAGGTTAAGGCTTTTAGGTAAAGCATGCATCAACATATGCCTAAACATTTCAAGGCAAAACAAGAGGCAGTTTTAAACCAGGATTGTGTCCTGAAATGTGGCGTGCTAGGCAACATGAAAATAATACAGCTCTTATTGTAGCAAAATAATTCCCCTTATTTGCGCAAAAAAAAAAAAGAATCATAAGTTACATTTATGCTTATCTTGAAAGAAAAACTGTATGAAATTGGCTGACTGAACATAATTACATTGCATAATGCCCAGTAAAATTACCTTGGGAAAAGCCAATTATTTGCACTGCATATTTTACGTTGGACATAACAGCATGGAATTGTAATTTCATTAGCTTCATGTAATGATTATAAATTTAAGATGCACTAATAAAATCACTCTTGAATAAATAGTGTAGCCTAAGATCCATTAGCTCTAGTTTTATCATGCCGTCCTCAAGGTCTGCTTTTGAAGAAACGTTCCCTTTTAGCTATGTGCTCTTGTGCAAACATTTATTTTGCTCTACCACACAGCAAGCCCTAGTGCACAGATAAGTTTGCTGAGAAACACAGAGGGGGTTATTTATTAAAATCTGATTTTTTTCAGATTTTTAAAAATAAAAAAAGTCTGACCAAACTAGAATTCATGATTTGCCCTTATTTATCAATAAAAAAAACTCGCTAAAAAAGGACTGAGAAAAACCATGGCTTATTTGGATTGTCATGCTAAAAACCCAATTTATTTGCTTTTGCCGCTCAAAAACCATGGAAAAACTCCAAGCATTTCGTGAGGGTTAAAGGGGACCCATCACCCAAAAAATGTATTCAAAATCCTATTTACTTTACTTTACTTGCACCATATAAATTATTTGAATTCATAATTATAGCAAGCAGGCAGGAGCCTTGCATCATCTCAGACTTGTTTGTGCACAAGAATGGGGGACCTGATGTCCATCCCCATGTTACACAATTAAATGGTGAAGAGAACGGGGGAATGTTTGGAGGCCAGTGACATCTAGGAAGTGCTGAATGGAAAGTGAAAGTTATTGTCTGCCCCATCTCTATGCCCAAAGCATAAAGGAGGGGAAGACAATATTTGATTGACAGATGAAATTTTTAAATGAGCTTAATTTGAAAATGACTTTTATTATACAGCTCTTTGTGTCTCGGTTGTAGGTCCACTTTAAAACATTTTTAAAGGAAAACTATACCCCCCGAACAATGTAGGTCTCTATAAACAGATATTGCATAAAACAACTCATATGTAAAACCCTGCTTCATGTAAATAAACCATTTTCATAATAATATACTTTTTTAGTAGCATGTGCCATTGGGTAATCATAAATAGAAAATAGCCATTTTAAAAAATAAGGACAGCCTCCTGGGATCCTAGGATCCAACAGTGCACACAAACATACCAAACAAACTATAAAGTTAGGTTGCACGAGCCAATTAACAGACAGAGTTCTTCCCTTTACAGTTAGAGTTGAAATATTTCTGGTCAGGTGATCTCTGAGGCAGCACACAGACCATCACTAAATGGGGGTTCAAGGCAAGAGATGTAAAAGGGCTATATTTACTTAAATATATATACCAGGTAGGTAAGATTCTTTAATATGTCACTTTAAATCTGTTGCTCAAAAATTCCTTTTTGGGGTATAGTTTTCCTTTAAATGGTTAAGGGGATGTCTGCCATTGAGGTTTACATGATTTCGGCATGTTTTAGATGGAGTATTTTTGGCTTTGGACTTGGAACAGCTTCAGGGCATAATAAATTGCAGGAAAAAAAAATCATGTCTTTTTTCTCCTGCCTTTTTTCAGGTGTTCAGCCTCAAAACAAATGCGAAAAAAATAATGCGTTAATAAATATCTTCTTTTTTTAACCCAGCAACCATCTGTGCAGTTTTAAATTTTAGTTTTAGCATTGCAGTTGAAGCAAATATTGTTTGGCCACATAATTAAAAAAAGAGCTGTAACTCTAGCTCTCATTTAGGTTTTTTTTAAAAAAATGTTTCTTCTATAAACTTTATGGGTTACCAATATATACAGGGGTTAGGTATAGACTTTTATCAACCAAAATTCAATATTTAAAACTCACATATGATAAAAGACAATAATAACACCTTCTGGCTTCACAAAATCATGGCCGATTAAGAAGCAGAGCTGAAAGATGTTTCTCTATGGGCCTGTTTAGAAGCATCAATATGTTATTGAGTTTTCCTACATTAAAGTGACACTAGACCATTTAGAATCCAACCTTCACAACCCCTAGATAAATTAAAAGCTTAATATTGCAGACCTTTGAAATCTTCAAACATTTCTGCTTGCCTTTTTTATTTTTATTTTCTTCTTTAAAGCAAAGGAAGATTGCACGGCAGGCATTTTCCTGTTGATTAACGTCTACTCATTAATATCTCTTGGGGGGGGCATTAAGCCAACAATGTACTCCAGAGGGCAGTATTGTTATAATAAAAAAGGATCTATCGTAGTTTTTTGATTGTGTGAATAAATAATACAGTAAATGGTTTAAAACCCATACACATCTCTCCTTGGACACCTTTCATGTGGATAAACCAGGGGTCACCAACTTTTTTATTCCATGAACCACATTAAAATGTATATAGAGTTGGGGTGCTACATGAGAGTGCAAAAAGTTCCTGGGGTGCCAAATAAGGGTTGTGATTGACTATTGATAGCTCCTGTGTGGACCTGCAGCATGCAAAAAGCTCTGTGTGGCAGTATACACAGTTTTTATGCAACTAAAACTTGCCTTCAAGCCAAGATTTAAAAAATAAGCCCCTGCATTGATGCCAGTGGGAGCCAAGGGGTCAGAAAGCAACAAGCCAATGGTTGGGGATCACTGATCTAAACCAATGTTAGATATTTGTTGGCTATTTTTGCAAACCCAATATCCAAATTTCATTCCTGCAAGAGAGTCAAGAGAGTGTCAAGAGTGAGTTAATTGGCTTTTCATCCATATACGATTGTATAGTACACAGTGAAACGAAACAACGTTCCTTTAGGACCATGATGCTACACACAACATGGATGTACTGGACCAGGGATCCCCAACCTTTTGAACCTGTGAGCAACATTCAGGAGTAAAAGGAGTTGGGGAGCAACACTAGTAGGAAAAATGTTCTTGGGGTGCCAAATAAGTGCTGTGATTGGTCATTTGGTAGCCCCTATGTGAATTGTCAACCTACATTGAGGCTGTGTTTGGCAGTACGAAATAACTCACGTGTCCTCTACCAGCATCCACACCACCAACGCACCAGCAGCTGCCGCACTCCTACTTCCACTCGCTGGTCTCCTGTCCAGCCGGAAATCATTTGTAGCACATCTTTGAGTTAGGGAGGAGGTCCATGCGGTATTTAAAATTCAAAAGCTTTATTCCAGGTTACATTTAAAACATGCACAGGGATTATACAAGACTTACATATCCTGTCTGTGTTAGGATGGTCTGGTGACCATCCTAACACAGACAGGATATGTAAGTCTTGTATAATCCCTGTGCATGTTTTAAATGTAACCTGGAATAAAGCTTTTGAATTTTAAATACCGCATGGACCTCCTCCCTAACTCAAAGATGTGCTACATGTGTTTGGCAGTACACCTGGTTTTTATACAACCAAAACTTGCCTCCAAGCCTGGAATTAAAAAACAAGCTCCTGTTTTGAGGCCACTGGGAGTAAAGGTGGCCATAGACGCACAGATAATATCGTACTAAACAAATTTTCGTACGATATTCGGTGCGTTTATGGTGGGAAATGAGCCGACCGATATCATCAGAAGATTAAGATATCGGTCGGCTGGTTGATCGGGCTGAACGGAAAATTTTGATCGGATGCCTTTGCATCATCGGCCATTGTTAGTGCTGAATCGTCAGATACAAGTAGAATTCTATTGTTTCTACCTGTATATTTGACGATTCAGCTCGACACTTGTGTGTTGAAACGAACGATCTTTCTTGGAAAGATCTTTTCTGAGAAAGATCGTAATTGTTAAGTCTATGGCCAGCTTAACATCCAAGGGGTTGGAGAGCAACATGTTGCTCGCGAGCTACTGGTTGGGGATCATTGTACTGGACAATAGTGCAAAAATGTGCAACTACTCCAAGACAGAACAGCATAGTGCAGCGACAGGACAAGACAGTGCACACACAGCAGATGTAATACAGTCTGTAAAGTAAATAATGCTAAATGTCAGACATGATGAGTTTATCATATGATATGATAGTAGTAAGAACATGATAAAGTGCAGATGTGCTTATAGAGAACAATTGTATCAAATGGCTATTTATAAAATGGTGTACTATGGCTGTACAGTGGCTGTGTAATGTTGTACACAGTCTGGTAGTGAGGGCCCTAATGTTTCTGTACCTTTTTCCAGATGGCAGGAGTGTGAGGGGTGTTTTGGATCAGCGACAATGCAGCTAGTGGTGTAAATGTCTGTGATAGAAGGAAGAGAGACACCTATGATCTTGAGCACCCTGTATATGTGCGCTTGTGCACTCATACAGGGTGCACAAGTGCAACAAATGATAGAGGCTTCAGCTTCAGCAAACATTATCCAGAGGTGTTCCATCTAGAAGGTCAGAGTGTGCACTGGCAGAACTTTCCCTTCTTTCTGACACCATTAATATGTTAAAAGGAGAACTAAACCCTGAAAATGAATATGGCTACAAATGCTATATTTTATATACTGAACTTATTGCACCAGCCTAAAGTTTCAGCTTGTCAATAACAGCAATGATCCATCAAACTTGTCACAGGGGGTCACCATCTTGGAAAGTGTCTGTGACACTCACATGCTCAGTGGGCTCTGAGCAGCTGTTGAGAAGCTAAGCTTAGGGGTCGTCACTAATTATCCAGCAGAAAATGAGGTTGGTCTGTAATATAAGCTGATGCTGCAGGGCTGATTATTAAATTCTGATGCTAATTGCACTGGTTTCTGTGCTGCCATGTAGTAATTATCTGTATTAATAACTAATCAGCTGTATATTGTGACTATATTTCTATTACACTATGGGGCAGATTTACTAAATTTGTGTGAAGGATTCGAAATTCGAATTTTCAAAAATATTTGAATTCGAATTTCGAATAACTTTTTTGGGTACTTCGACCATCAAATTGAAAAAATTCGATCGATTTGAATGATTCGAATGCTTTGAATAAAAATCTATTCGATCATTCGGCCATTCGATGGTCGAAATACTTGCCCTTTATAAAAAAAAAAATAGATTGCCTAGTTCGCCAGATAAAACCTACCAAATTGCTACATAACCCTATGAGAAGCTCCCATAGGGTTATTTCTGCATTTTTAGAAAAATTCGATCAAATGGTTAAAATCGTTTGAATCGTTAGATCGAATTTTTTATATTCGATCGTTCAATTAATCGAATTGCGCTAAAATCCTTCGATGCCTTCTGCCCTTATATTGTGAGTGGGTCCCTAAGCTCAGTAAGTGACAGCAGCACAGAGCATGTGAATCAGTGAATCAGCAGAAAAGAAGATGGGGAGCTACTGGGGCATCCACTGGGGAGACACAGATCTTTTCTGCTAAGGCTGGGGACAGACAGGGAGATTCGGGGAGATTCAGTCGCCTGGCGTTTAATAGCAGGCGACAATCTCCCCGAACGTCCTTCTCCCTGTCCGTCGCTAGTTGAAATGTAAAATCGCCTGAAGTTTCCTCACAAAGTAATTTCGGGCGATTCCGGAAATCACCGACACCGCGTGTGCACAGAGCGGGCGCTTTTACATTTCAACTAGCGACGGACAGGGAGAAGGACATTCGGGAGATTGTCGCCTGCTATTAAACGCCAGGTGACTGAATCTCCCCGAATCTCCCTGTCTGTCCCCAGCCTAAAGGGCTGTGGTTGCCTTGGGCTGATACAGAAGCACAGAACACAATGTACATGTCTACCTACTTATTTAGTTAGGCTTTAATTCACCTTTAAATAAATGAATAATTGACAGGCCTGAATTTGTGGGGATTTCACAAAGGCCCGTGCTTAGGGTGGCAAAATATTAGGTGAAGCTGGGCACTAGGTCTGCTTGGCCTGGGGTTGCCCACTTAGGAAATCCAGCCCTGCATATTAAGCAAACACCAGTGATGGGCGAATCTACCCCATTTCGCTTTGCTGAAAATTTCGCGAATTTCAAGCGAAATTCACAAATTGGCAAAAAAATTAACGAAACGAGTCACGGCATGTTTTCTACGCAAATTTTCACTGGCATTTCTCGGATTTATTCGCCACCGGCGAACCGCGGGAATTCGCAGCGAATTTGCCCCTGGCGAATAAGTTCGCCCATCACTAGCAAACACACAAAAAGAAACAGAAATCCCCTTCTTTTAAAAAGGTTCTTTTCTAACATAAAACCTGCATCTGGAGACCAAGTCTAGAAAAATCAAACTATATCTGCCGAAATGCCTAGAGACCTATTATTTAAAGGAATGTTTTCACACAATGCCATACAGTCTCCTTGTGTACAGATGTGGTTGACTGACTTAACTTTGAATACGGCATTAACATTAAATAAAAGCCCAGCGAGATCATCCTGGGAAAAGTCAATTATTTCCAGTATATATTGTGCCGCGATACTTAACAGCATGGAGCTCTAATTTCCTTACCCACATTCAACGAATTTGAACAAATAAGCAACAATAAAAATGTGGTTTGCATAAATAAGCCTCTTATAAAAATCATTTCTGCAAATGAAACGTGTACGTCTTTGCTGTGAAGATTTGGATGAAACATACAGAAAGCTACCGGTGCAGCTGCATTTTATTATACATGGCATAAATTAGAGCAGAAAGTATTATCATACTCGTTTTTAGACAAACATGCTTAAACAGCACAGTGGAGAACTTCAATCTTTCAATAATGTTATTGTATCCTTACAAATCTCAAAAATAATTTTTTAGTTAAAGGAGAAGGAAAGCTACCAAGGCAGTGCGGTTAGATTAGCCACAACAGTGCAAGCTAGAACTCCATTTTTTAGAATTTTTTTATACCTGATTAAACAGCTCTAGACACTGTCTCTGTTTGTTTAGGATAGCAGCTGCCATATTAGCTTACTGTGACATCACTTCCAGCCTGAGTCTCTCCCTGCTCCCTCATAACTCTGAGCTCAGATTATAGCAGGAAGGGGAGAGGAGCAAACTGAGCATGCTCAAGCCCAAGCCCTGGAGGTTTAAGCTGAAAACAGGAAGTCTGATACAGAAGCCCATGTGTACACAATAGAAGGAAAGAAATGCTGTGTTTCATTTGAAAAACTAGTGACTTGATGGCTTCAGAAAGATCTGTTATCCGTAATGGCCCATTCTGGATTATAGGTCCCATACTTGTACTAACAAATATTGGTTGAGGATTATTACTCCTTTAAGGAGAACTAAACCCATAATGAAAAAAACCCTACCCCCATACCTTATATAGAACCCCCCACCCTGCTCCCCTAGCTTAGCTGCTACCCCTGGTACTGTAAATGCCCCTAACCTTACCCCATGGTGCAGATTCAGGGCATCTGAGTTCACAGTTGCCATCTTCCGGCACTTCAGTAATCTTCGGGTCTTCTTCCTTCTCTTCGTCAATTTCTGTGACTTTCGAGTAGATGTCGCGAAACGGAAGATTGCTCCAACTGCATATGCGCTGGTACGCCACTTTCTTCCAGTAGATTACTGAAGTGCCGGAATATGGCGCCCGTGAACTCCGATGCCCTAAATCTGCACCGAGGGGTAAGTAAAGAGCTAGGGGCATTTACTAGGTGTAGCAGCTAGACTGAGGGGGAGCAGGTTTTTTTATTAAGGGTTTAGTTCTCCTTTAACACACAAGTGATCATGCTCTACAGTATGTTACACTGGTAATGTCACAGCAATAGATAAAAAGTAATTCTTAAGAGTGCCAGCTGAATTAACCCTAATATATGTGAAAAGGGTTATGCCTTATGTTGAAGAGTGCATATCTCCTGATGAGCAGCATGAAGGGTTCTCCAACAAAAACATAAACTTCCTTTTCTTTTCAAATTCTTTTTATTGAATTTTATAATAATCCAGCAATAGCCGGTTCATACGATAAACTTGACATGACATTTCAGAGTAAATTAAATAAAATTAAATAATTCATTAAAATATATTAAAAGATTGTTTTCCATTCAGCCGTTGGAAATATCGCACATTCACTTCTCGACCATCTAGAGATTTTGAATCGTTGTTTGCTTTTAGGTCTAGTTTGCGTGGGCACTAAAATAATAAAGAGGAAAGCCAGGTCAGTTGTTTGACCATCTTATATTTGTGACATGGGGATCCCCCTCAATATTTAGAAAAAAAACATAAAAAAACACGCAATAAATTATATTCCCTGCACTGTTCTTGTAATCTGCTATTAGAAGAAAGCAGCAACAATCCACACTAGTGATGGGCGAATCTATCCCGTTTTGCTTCGCCGAAAACTTTGTGAATTTCCAGCAAAATTCGCGAAAAATTCATGAAACGAGTCGTCACATTTTTGACACGCGTTGCGTCATTTTTGGCGCGCGTCGCATTTTTTTTTATGCCGTCTCGTTTTTTTTACGCAAATTTATTCGCCAGTGGCAAATCGTGGCAGTTCGCCGTGAATTCGCCTGGCAAATAAATTCGCCCATCACTAGTCCACACTCTTCCAGTGAAGGTTCAATTTCCCATGACGCCTTGCATGTCCTTAAAATCTCCTTCTCTACAATAATGATTAAATATTAGCAGAATATTGCAGTAATCGAAGTCTGAGCTCGAGAAGAGCTGCATGTCTCAATGGTTGGGAACAGCAATAACAGGAATTGCAAGGGGCAGACAGCAGATTTGTTTTCATGATTATTATTATTACTCTTATGATTATTATTATTATAATTCCAGCCATGATGGTTTGGGTTTCCTTTGCCTTTTTACAGATATTAATAATAATATTGAGGAGTATTGAAGCAGCATGTTCTGTTCTATGCCCAATAGCTACTAATAAAGGTCATGAATGGAGCACAACCTGAAGACAAGCTTTCTACAAACGATTTTGGGTTTCTGTTGCCATCTGCTGCAAGCGGTCTCCATTCTCATTGGTGCTCTATTTAATACAGGTATAGCACCTGTTATCCAGAATGCTCGGTGTTGTGTTTGGTAGCCGAGGATAAGGAGAGTATAACAATGCTTTATTAGCAGGTTCATGCAGCCATTACATAACAGCAGTAAGTCTTACTTTCACTTTCAAGTTGTACAGAAAGTCCTATGTATGCACAGTGCCACCTCAGGCCATTTGTATAAACACCACACTCGGGGCCTGGGGTATTCTGTATAATGGATCTTTCCATAATTTGGATCTTCATAACTTAAGTCTACTAGAAAATCATGTAAACATTAAATAAACCCAACAGGCTGGTTTTGCTTCCAAAACGGATTAATGATATCTTAGTTGCGATCAACTTCACAGTACCGTTTCATTATTACAGAGAAAAAGGAAATCATTTTTAAAAAATTTGAATTATTTGATTATGATGGAATCTATGGGAGATAGCCTTTCCGTAATTCGGAGCTTTCGGGATACTGGTTTCCTGATAATGTAACATCAAAAAATTAAAGTGTTTTAATGGAGGAGGAAAGCTCTGGAGGCATTTTATTGACAATAGATTAGCTGCAATAGTGCAAGCTAGAATGCTATATTTATTCTGTAGAACAGGAGCGCCAATACTAATGCGAGGTCCACTTTTAGTGATGTTGTCCCATTATGATCTACATCCATTAAAGCATTGTTAGCATTCTGTTCCACTGAAAACATTACTTAAATATAGTAAATGCTCTCATAAATCAATATAATACTTAACAACTATTTCTTATGTGACCTTTACCTAAATATTTGAATGAAAAGCATTTTGTTTGTTGACAGTGTCTTGAGATCCCCTGATCACCAACAAAAGGTCTACTGGTAGATCCCTATCTAACTTTTGGGCACCCATGCTGTAGAATGTTTTACCATACCTGAATACAAAGTTCTAGAACAGTTGCTCTCCAACCCGTTGGACGTTGCTCCCAATGGCTTCACACCAAGTGCTTATTTTTTAATCACTGATTTGGAGGCAAGTTTTTGTTGCAAAAAAACCATGTGTATTGCCAAACAGAGTCTCCTGTAGGTTGCCAGTCCACATAGGGGCTACCAAATGGCCAATCACAGCCCTTGTTTGGCACCCCAAGAATGTTTTTAATGCTAGCGTTGCTCCCCAAATCCTTTTACTTCTGAATGTTGCTCACGGGTTGAAAAGGTTGGGGATCCCTGCTCTAGAAGCTCTCTGTTTGTTTAGGATAGCAGCTGCAGTATTAGCTTGTGACATCACTTCCTGCTCACTTTTAACTCTGGGCTCAGATTACGCCCGGGGCAAGGAGTTTTAAGCTGAAGGCAGGAAGTCTGATACAGAAGCCCATGTGTACACAATAGAAGGAAAGAAATGCTGTGTTTCTTTTGACAGAGGACTCAGAGCAGCATTACTTTGAGGATTTACTGGACCTTTCTGAGAAGGCTGACTTAGTTTTAACTTTTCCTTCTCCTTTAAAGTAATAAAAATATAATTTATTAACATGTATTTCTATAGCACCAACATATTGTGTAGTGCTTTAATGCAGTGTTGCCCTGCATTGGTTTAACCTATGTGTTTGCTTCAGAAACACTACAATTGTTTATATGAAAAAAAGCTGCTGTGTAGCAAAGGGGGCAGCCATTCAAAGGAGAAAAGACTCAGGTTACACAGCTGATATAGAACATAAGGGTGTTATCTGTTATCCAATATTTAACCTGCTTAATTAAGGAAAATGTAATTCTAAGCACTTTCCCAATATATGTTAGCTTTAATTAAACATTTAATAATGTGTTATGGAAAGTTGCTCAGAAATGCATGTTCTATCATCAGGCAAATTTTTATTTTTCGGTGCACATGCTCTTTAAGAGTAAAATTTAATCACCGAACACTACTGCAGCGTCTGTGTCCAGTTGGGCAGTGGGTCAGATATGGACTCACAACCCAACATGCTATGGTCCTTTTCCAGACCTTCTAACCAACCTCTTCATAATGGGTTAACTTACCTACCAACCTGGGAACAAAGTGGAAGTGCGGTCACCATGAACTGGACAAATAATCACTGGAAGGTGGATTAAGCAGGTCAGGGATTTTTTTTTCCTAGGGAGGTGGAGCAGTGGTGTAACTACTTCCTGGTGGACCCTGGTACAGGATGGGCACCTGAGCCCCCCTGTTGGGCCCTTACCTCTATAAATCCTATGCTGGAGTGTTGATGGCATGTGTGATGTAAAATCTCCCCCTAGATAACCGCCTTGGATGGGTTAAGTTCATTGTGGGCAAATAAAGAATATATTGTGTTTCCCTATACATTTTTTTAAGACTTACAATTTATATCTAATTTATAGTAAATCAAACCTTAGGCTTGAGAAAAGTAAGAACCATTAAGAGTCAGTCAAAACACTCACAAAACTGACTCATGCTAAATTGCTGAACATTTGTTGATGACTGAAACGATATTGCCCTTAAGGTTTCATATCTTCCGACTTAAAGGGATACTGTCATGGGAATTTTTTATTTTAAAACGGATCAGTTAATAGTGCTGCTCCAGCAGAATTCTCAACAGCTGCTCAGAGCCCACTGAGCATGTGAGTGTCACAGACACTTTCCAAGATGGTGACCCCCTGTGACAAGTTTGAAGTCCTGGATAGTGATGGGCGAAACTCCCGCGTTTCGCTTCACCGAAAAATTTGCAAATTTCCAGAGAAATTTGCGAATTGGTGAAAAATTTGCGAAACGAGTCGCGCGTCGTTTCCGTTGCGCGACTTGTTTTTGTTGGCGAATTTTTTTGCGGCGAATTTTTGCTGCCGTTTCGCGAATTTATTCGCCAGCGGCGAATCGTGGGAATTCGCCGCGAATTCGCCCCTGGCGAATAAATTCGCCCATCACTAGTCCTGGATCATTGCTGCTGTTAACAAGATGAAACTTTAGGCTGGTGCAATAAGTTCAGTAAATAAAACATGGCATTTTTAGCCACATTCATTTTAACTTTGGACCCTTGAATGGCATACTTGGCACCTAGTTTACCACAACCTGAAGCTCAAAGGTGATGGAGCTCACTGATTGTGTAAGTAAGAATATTTCATTCTACTACATGTATAGGATCCGTTATCCTGAAACCCATTAGCCAGAAAGCTCAAAATATAGCCATCTCCCCTATACCCTTGATATTAATCAAATAATTCACATTTTTAAAAATGATTTCCATTTCTCTGTAATGATAAAACAGTACTTGGTCCAAATTAATTTATAATTAATCCTTATTGGAAGCAAAACCATCCTATATGGTTTATATAGGGGCAACTTTACTAAAATTCACCCAAAATCCTACGAATCCATTTGAAATTTGATAAGCATTCGACTATCGAATGCTTATCGAATAGTTCTAGGCTATCTTTTTGCTCAATATTCGATTTCTCGATGAAATCGTACGATCGGATACCGATCGTTTGATTTCACAGAAAAATTGTTCAAGGCGTTACGAATGGTATTCGAGCGGGACGTAGCAAAAGAAGCCTATGGGGGACTCTGGCAACTTCGCATTAGGGTACAAAGTTGCGCTAGACTATCTACATCGCTGGCGAATTTACGCCAGAGATGGACTTGGTGAATTTGCGAAGTTACGATTTGCACTAATGCTGGTGAATTTACGCCAGCGTTAGTCACTTTGGACTTTAGTGAATTTTCCCCCAAAAGTGAACACAATGACGATCCACCCCTTTAATTGTTGACTTGTACAAAAGTGCATCCCTTTAATTATTACACCCCTATTTTTACAGAGAAAATAATCTTAATATTTAATCTTAAACCTACTGAATAAAAGAAGAGGGGGGAAGAAATAGTGAATTTTTACTTTTTAGCAGGGAGGGCCCAAAAGAACTCCAGCCAGGAGAGAAAAAAAGAGCCTGAAAACTCATTTTTGGCTTTATAATAATCAAATCATAGAAGAACAAGCAGAACAGTTTGTAGTCCTGTCTACGTACAAATGAAATCGCAGGCAGTGTAGCATTTTTCAGGTGCCCACTCTTTTTGCACAGCTTGACCAAACACAAAGGCTTGGGGAGTGATTCATACTTACAAAACTTAAGAAGTAAAAGCATTACAGTAGGATAAACCCATTTCAAATACTTCAGCTTCTATTAATGGAAAATGCTAACGTGCCTCTGCATCAACACGGACTGTAACTGAAACATATTCCAAATAAAATGCCCTCGTTTCATTTTCTTTTACGAGGCACAGCATTGTTAAAAAGGAAGCGCTAATCTGTTAGTTTAGCTGCTAGTTACTTGTTTAAGTCAATGTTGTTTTATAGGAACAGTTCAGTGTAAAAATAAAAACTGGGTACATAGATAGGTTGCGCAAAGTAAAAATGTTTCTAATATTGTTAGTTAGCCAAAAATATACAATGGCAGGAGTGACTGGATGTTTACCAGAATAGCCAGAATATGACTTTCTTGGTTACCACTGATTGGTTATCAGGCAGTGACCAATCAGTGACTAGAGGGGAGGGGCACATGGGTCATAACTGTTGCTTTTGAATCTGCTGATTGCAAACTCACTGAACAGCTATGTCCCATGTGCCCCCCACTTAAAATCGCTGAAAAGAATTGAAGAAATGGTGTAAAAATGGTGAAATTCATAAATAGCGTTGCAGACAATGGATGTCAAAATCATTTTGACCCATGACTATTTTGTCCAAATGCATTAAATTCAATGGGCGTCCGAACAATTTTGACTCGCAACAATTCTTTTTGACGCTTTTTTTCGTGGCGAAATGCAGAAATTCACCGTGAATCCATGCATGGCGGATTTATTCACTGACTAACTCAGAACTAGCTGAAAAGCAGGAAGTTGTATTCTGTTCTATGTTAGACATTCGCCCACGCCAGCCTTTATACATTACATTTTTGGCTAACCAACTATATTAGAAACATTTTGCACAGTTTTTATTTTTCTACTGAACTATTCCTTTAAGTTTGGATCCCTTGGTTTGCCCCTTCTTATTATTAAAGTTTGAACTATTATTTGCAGAGATAAATTGTAATTGTCACTTATTGGTCTTGTCAGCTTTGCTCTATAATTTGTAACCAATGTCTAAGTAGAAAAATGATGTACTTTTCATGCACAAAGGTGCTCATTAAAGGGCAAGGAAAGGCAAATAAATAAAATCCCATTTTTACCTTCTTTAATGAAAAAGAAATCTATCTCCAATATACTTTAATTAAAAAATGTGTACTGTTTTTATAAGAAACCTGACTGTATGCAGTGAAATTCTCCCTTCATTTACTGCTGTGGATAGGAATTTTCATAGAGTCCCTAACTTCTGGCAGGGAAACAATCATACTTATGTACAGCAGGGGGAGCCCCTGCCTTACTTACCAGCAATGTAGAACTCAAGCAGCTTTGTTTTTTTGATCATTTATGACGACCCCTAAGAAGCCCAGATCACACTGAGCATGTGCAAGTCTTGATATTGCAGAGATGTCTAACAAAGTTACAAGATGACAGCCCCCTGTGGCCAACTTTGAAAGCATAAATCATTTGTTTGATTAGGCTTGTGGTGCAGTAAGTTCATGTTTATGTTTAATATACAAAATACAGCATTTCTAGCCATATTCTATTTTACACTTTCCTTGCCCTTTAAACGTACAGCTTGAAGAATCCCAGCTTTATAACGATGAAGACTCACAGCCTTATGCACACATCAAGAATCATGTAACTGAAACCTTTCCCCAGGTGGTGAGCACATGTGCTAAAACTTGTGTCAATATAATAAGCAATGCACATAGCATGAAATTATCCCAATAAGTGCACACAGTACTAAATGAGCCTCAGCTCTCAAACATCAAGCTCTCTTGAAGGTTAATCACCGATATCCCTTATAAAGGCAGTGCACTCATACATCTCTGAAGGTCTTATCAAACTGAGGTTTTATGGAGATTATTTCGATGTGTTAAGCAATTACATTCTTTAAGAATAAAAGAGCAGACTTTGAGTGGCTGTCCCCATAAGCCAAATGGCACATGCTCAGCATTTACTACCATTATCCTATTCCTTCTTATAGCCTTGCAATATTAGTTTGCCAAGAAATACCAATATCACACGTGCAACCTCTTCCTCCCACCGATAAATCCAACAGTGATAATGAAGTCTAACATTAAGAGCCTGAAGCAGCTGTATGTTTCATTGCCAAGACCCTACAAATCACACTGGCCTCTGACTCTCAATAAGGTGAAGTAGGGTTTATAAGAGAATGCATGGGCATTTCATTTCATGTGTCTGTAGGGAGCACAGGTGTAATGTGGTGATAGTCTCCAGCCTCAGTATCACTCAAGTCTGTTAGGTTCATAGTAAATAAAAGTTTATGTTAGGACATAAATTAAAGCATGCTCTCATGTTGTGTTGAAGGCACTTGGGTTGTTGTAGCGCTGCAAGAAAATAGAATCAGGAGGCTGAAATGAAGAAAGGATTGCTTAAAGAAGAAGAGGAAAGTAAAAATAAAGAAGTAGCTAGAAATGTTGTACATTATGTTTTGTGCTTGTGTACCAGATTGAGGCAACCACAGCCCTTTAGCAGTAAAGATCTGTGTCTCCCCAGTAGATGCCCCAGTAGCTCCCCATCTTCTTTTCTGATTCTGATTCACTGATTCACATGCTCTGTGCTGCTGTCACTTACTGAGCTTAGGGACCCACTCACAATATACATAGAAATGTCACAATATAAGGCTGATTAGTCATTAATACAGATAATTACTACATGGCAGCACAGAAACCAGTGCATTCAGCATCATAATTTAATAACCAACCCTGTAGC
This sequence comes from Xenopus borealis, assembly GCA_024363595.1. Classification (NCBI taxonomy): domain Eukaryota; kingdom Metazoa; phylum Chordata; class Amphibia; order Anura; family Pipidae; genus Xenopus; species Xenopus borealis. The sequence goes on along the minus strand of CM044446.1, from coordinate 92,329,416 downwards.
ATCAGTTTATATTACAGACAAACCTCATTTTCTGCTGGATAATTAGTGACAACCCCTAAGCTTAGCTTCTCAACAGCTGCTCAGAGCCCACTGAGCATGTGAGTGTCACAGACCCTTTCCAAGATAGTGACCCCCTGTGACAAGTTTGATGGATCATTGCTGTTATTTAGAAGCTGACAATTTAGGCTGGTGCAATAAGTTCATTATATAAAGCATGGTGGGTTTAGCCATATTCATTTTTAGGGTTTTAAATTCTTATTAGACTGGAACAGAGACTGGAGGATCTATTCTATAGGATCAATCTGACTTTCTACAGAGAGCAAAAGATGAGCTGGGTCAACGTCTGGTTATGCAGGGAGATCCTATAGTGAAACAAGCAGGACAGAACGAGGCATCGAAATCTCTGATGGAAACCAGGTGAACGAAATTTATACCTACTTTAAAAATAAAGCCCTAGCACTTATTCATCATGACATTCTAAGATCAGAATTCCAATAAGGAATAACAAATCTCAAGGTTGAAGGTAAGGCACACATACTCATAGTCTGCATACTGTTCCTAAACACTCACGTTCCTTGTAAATATCTTCACACCTCTCTTATATTTTCTTATTTTCCTTTCTGGAAAACTACAGTTAAAGGGGTAAATCATCTTTCAATGTGCTTTCACTCTGATGTTTGCCTTTGAAAGAAAACATCTAACTGGCTACTATGGGTTTTCAGATGTGGTGCACATCAACTGTGCTTAAGGCATTCTCTTGGCAAATAACCTTTATTTGAAAATAATAATTGATTAAACTATTGAAAATAAACAACCCCAAATCACAGCAGTGGTACGGTGGCAAGAACTTGTGATGCAGGTTTTTGAGCTGCAAGGCAGTAGTTGGGTGCTATTTCCTCTCTACTTGAGCTCTATGTACAGTATGTGGAGAACCTTCCTTAATTTGCTTAAGTTATTTTGGGTCCTTGAGCCTGTAGAAAGCAGGGGTCGAGATATTTCATTGACGTTTATTCTGGACCGGAATTTTCACTTGGAAAATTCATTTTGTAAGGTAGAAAACACATGGCAAAGAAGGAGCTAATTGCAGGTCTATGGAGAGCAGCCTACAAAGAAACAAGGGATAGAAACTTAAACCAAATTCAGGAAGTCATCCCAAGCAGAAGAAAAACATTTGTGACTCCAGTGTATTATACATACAAAACCACAGTGTACCTAGTTTGTTTGGTAATGCAACAAATCCATAATTTTTTAGCTAAATGCCAAATTCTTAGCCAAATATTGAACCAAAGTTAAAACCAAATTCTGGGTTCACCTAGTGGTTAAGGGCAACTAAAAAAGGGCAAGTGTTATTTAGCTTGTTTTGTTATGTACATGTATGTGACAACTGGACACCACTTTACATGAATATCAAATGTGCAAAATGAACACTTTTTACCATTGATCCCAAAGCTGAGTTGGATCAATGTCTGGCTCTGCAGGGAGATTCTATAGTGAAACAAGAAGGACAGAATGAGGCATGGAAATCTCTGATGGAAACCAGTTGAACAAAATAATACGTTGGCCCTTTTCTGCTAGCAACAGAAAAGGGCCAATCCCTCAAAGATACAAATAAAGAAGGCTAAGTGTAATCTATCTTAAAGAGTGAGGGTTGTTCCTTCATCATACTGTATGAAAATATATTGTCTTTCTTGCTTCAGAGGAATATCTACACTAGGCATAATCTCAGGACATAATCTCAGGACATCCAACCCCATGTCATGAGGGAAATGACCTGGTCCTGGATTTTATTAAAGGGCACCTATTGGTTAAAAATGCTATCCCCAACCAAAGGTGCGGGCTGGTAGAGACTGCATTCCAGTTGGGGATAGCAATAGTTTTTTTTTTTTAAATGCCCCCCGCCAGCACTATGCTAGTTGCACAGGGAGGGAGCTCCCAGTGCGAGCAGCCATGTCCGCTCAATCTCATGCGCATTACGTGTGTGTGATGTCATGCGCATGCACATAATGAAAAGCTGCCTCGATTAGGGACCTCTTTTCATTACGCGCTTGCGAGTGAGCGGACATGGCTGCTCGCACCGGGAGCTTACTCCCTGTGCGACTAGCATAGTGCTGGCGGGGGGCATTTAAAAAAAAAAAAACTATTGTTATCCCCAACTGGAATGCAAGCTCTACCAGCCCGCACCTTTGGTTGGGGATAGCCCTGGCAGGGTTTTTTTTTTTTAACTACTGTTGTCCCCCAACCGAAATGCAGGCTCTACCAGCCCGCACCTTTGTTTAGGGATAGCATTTTTAACCAATAGGTGCCCTTTAACACTCAATTTCTCTGTTTACAAAAAGGTAACATAAAATAAAGTCTTACACAGATATTATAGATTGAATAATGGACCATTCTCTCCTTCTTTTGGTTGGTTGATGCCGCTGTACAGGAACCACCAGAAGATCTACTGCAGATCTACAGCAGATCAAATGAAGAGGAGATCAATTTGTCTAACATTATTAAGCCGCACACAGCTCCAGAGACAAGAAGATGAGTGCATTTATCAGCTTTACTGCTACAAGACCACGAGGGCAGTGGAATGACTTCTATTCTGGCATTTGTAAGATATAATTAGTATTATTAGTATTATTATATATAATATATATAAATTATATTATAATGTATTATTTTACTCTGTGTTATATATAAATATATTATATATAATGTATTATTTTACTCTGTGTACATAGAGAAACAAATTTTCAGCCAGTTTTTGTTGATGTTTTACTTTGCTTTCTGCAAATCACTAAATACAAATACACAGTAAGGATGCATAGCACTTCATATACTGGGCCCAGCTTCCTTAGTTTGTATCACCGATATAGATTTGGCTACTATGATAACCATCATTTTCATTTACTTAAAAGCTTAAGGAAAAAAACACACACTCTACAAGTTAGCTGTAAAGTTTTTCTTAAATGTATTCAATTATAAAGATATTTAATTTACTAGTACCTGTCTCTGCTCTGCTGCTATGATTTTAGCGTAGTGGCACTAGGTGGCGGCATCGTCTCATAAAGCAGAGGCCACAAAGCCATCTATAAATATGATAAATGTGCCAGGATTATAAAGCTGTCAACACTAACATGCAGGACGCCTGATCCGAGACGGATTTCTTTGATAAAATACTATGAGACAAACAAGGGATTGCTATAGTTTGGTGAAAGCAAGAGGTAGTAAATATAATCATCGTCATTAATAAACACTACACCTCTGTCAATTCAATGCACCTACTGTACATGGCTGGTAGATTTTTTTATTTGTATTGTACCATAATATAGACAGATTGTGTTAGACTTCATAGCTACATATCGATATACATATCGGTATATCACACATTTCTGCTGCAGTAGATCTTTCCTAACTTACAGATCTAGCCAACACTTGGCACATCCCCAGTCCCTTTCAAAAGCAGTCAAGAATTATAAAGGTGAAGAAGTGGCCTGAGAACAAAAATATATCAACTGCAAATATATACCTCAACTATCCTCAGTAGTGATGGGCGAATCTCCCCCGTTTCGTTTCGCGAAAAAATTAGTAAGAAGTAAGAAGCCAACACAATTTAAAAATGTGGTACCCCCATTATCTCTTGCTATATTTGACTTACTTGTGGTGAGTATAAATTACCATTGAGTGGACAAGGCTAACTTTTAATTTAGGACCCCAGAGATTTCTCTTAGGCATTATTCACTATTTACAAATATATTTATTTGCTCTTTAAAAGGGAATAGAAAACATATTTAGAAAAGGGTGAATTTCCTCCTTTAACTAAAATGTCGCAAGATCAAGGTATCCAAATGTATTTTCTTTCACAGTGCAATCTCTTGTAATACATGTCTGCGGATTGAAAGCACACATCACAAAACCTCCAAAGACTGCAAATAGGGAATAGGGAATTTGTTTGCATTGCAGTCTAACTTGGATGATCAGGGCAAGCTACAGTATGTGTCTGCCAGGATAATAGTAACGCAGCATAGAACAGCAAATTGGTAACAGCTGCGTAGTACTTTGTTTATAACTGCACTTAGACAGACTATAAAGCTCATGGATGCTTATGTCACAACCGACTAAGAGTTTTGATAAAGGGAAGCCAAAGAGAAAAATAAATCTTTTGATTATGATGAATAAAATGCTGAACTAAACTAAATGCTGAACAGTCCTGGGTATGTTGAATAGTGCTGAGGGTGTCAGAAACTGGTAGGTAGTCAGGGGTGGACAGATTCTAAACAAAATGCATTCAGTGCAGGCTGGCATGGAGAGCTTTTGAAAAGAGCTGGCTGAAACTGCAAGGTGGGCGCCCAGATGTCAGGAACAAGAGTGGTATCAATAAGGCATGCACCGAATACTGCCAAACCCCCAAATCCATTGCAAATGATTTACTGAACCGAATGTGAGACCTATTTTCCATATGCAAATTAGGGGTGGGAAGTGGAAAATATTTTTTACTTCCTTGCTTATATCAAAATAGCAGTTCCACAGTCACTCCATCACTAACCAACTTCCATTTATTTGTAAAAAAACAAGGGAAAGTTGTTTGTGTCTTAACCAACGTGCAATAATGATTAAAGTCAGTGGGGCTTATTTATCAACACCAGGCAAATTTGCCCATGGACAGTTATCCATAGCCACCAATCACTGATGAGCTTTTTAAAGGCAGCTGCAAGTAGAACAACGAATGCCGCAATTTGACCGGTAGCCATGGGTTACTGCCCATAAGCAAATTTGTCCAGTGTTGATAAATCTTGGAATAATGGGATTGACATTCGTTTTGACAACACAGTAGCACCGTGCTTAACATTGCTGCCTTGTAAAACTGTGGCACTGCGTTTGTTTCTATCTGCATGGATAAATTATTTTTAGAAAAAAATCATCAGATGTTATGCTTTTGCAGATGGTCAAAGTATGTTTAAGCCACAGCTAGATGCCTAAGCACCCACTGTGAGCAAAATGGCTATACTTTATCTATAGTAATAAGGTAAATCTACTGGACTTCAGTCAGAAATTGTTGGGTCCCTTCTTAGAGCTTCATGTGTGGTGTTGTCACTTAGAAGTGTGGTCACCTTTGCATGGTGTTCTGATGTATTAAGTACAAATCTGGATATTCCTTAATTAGCAGGCAGGACAATGATATTTGAGTCTTTAAGCCTTTTTTTCCTGGAACATGTGGTTTGATGGAGGTGGTTTGGCATTAGCAAGGGCTGTAGACACTTTAAGGCAAAATAGTTCAGTCTCATTTGTGGTACTTTGTTTTTATGGTTTGAGGCTTCAGTGTCTGAGATAATATCTACAACCTGGATGGTTTTGGGAACAATTGCAAAATTCAAACCCCTGACTCAGAAGATGCGTTTAAGGGCCAAGGAAGATATAAGCATTTCAGAAGCAGAAGAAAACACCCTTTTTCTGTGCATGCATCCTGGGACCTGATGCCATATCACTTGTGATACCTGGGCTCTTCCATCTTGGCCATAGTGCCAAAGATGATGGCTCTCCTCACAGTACCCCTGCCCCATGGGGGGCCACAGGACCACTAAGGCCAGGCTTAAAGGGAAACTGCTTGTGAAATGTACATAGAAGCAGAGGGGGCGTGAAATTCAACATTTTTATTACAGGAACATTCTTCAGTGCCAAAACCTTTCCATGGGACCAGGTACTGCAAGGAGCTTCTGGAAATTCTAGAGTCCAGAATCTTCTCAACCTCATATTCCTGTTGACCATCCACGATCACTAGAAGGAAGAAGGAAGAAGAGTGGCTGGCCACTGCTGGCTTGATGAGAGACATGTGGAAAACATCTGGGATCCACCTTTTGTTGGGGTAGTTTAAGATGGGCAGCCACTGGATTAATAACATCTGCAATGGTAAAAGGACCAATGAACGTAGAGCCTAAAAAAGTCAGGGCCTTAGAGCTCACAAGATGAGTGTAGGGACCAAGGAGGAAGCTGTAACTGCAACACAGTGTCCAAAAGAGGTATATAAAGGATTAAGTAAGTGTGTGGTCATATTCACACAATAGGTCAGTTCAAGCAAAAGAGATTTGTAGTTAATAGTCAAGGCTGTGTTCAAGAACAGAAAAAAGCAGAAGAAATCACACCCAAGTAAAATCTATTTTTAGGGGAGTGATCCCCTAAAGTTTGAATTTGGCGCAGAAAATGGACACTCTAGCATCACATATAGACACAATGATGTTGCAAGCTGATGGTGTGATCCCTGGGCACTACCATCTTGGCAACTGCGCAGAAGAGGAGAGGAACGCTATCAGGTGCTCCTAACACTAAGACTTCCATCTCTGGCTGGGTGAGATAGCAGGTGGTTTATATAATCTGCAAGTTTTCTTGCTGTTTTCTCATATTATTGTACAAGTTCCAGGGTTTACTCAGCAAAATTAGTTGCAATATGTCTGTGAAGGTTCTGATTCATCTGGGTCATGGTATATAGACGGTATATAGTAATAAGTAAAATAAACTGGATTTACTGTATTTTCTTTTTTCCCTTGAAGATGTTTCATTAGTCATAAGAATGGATTTCTAAATTGAGAAATTGAGGATAATAAGTGAAACGTCTTCAAGGAAAAAGAGAAGAAAATAAGTCCAGTTGATTTGAATAATTACAATATTTTTACCATGACCTGGTTGAATCAGAACCTACACAGACATATACCTTTGTTCCACTGTAAATGAAAAACTGGCTTGGGGTACGTTGCTGGGGAATACTGAGACAGCATATTTGTCCTGTTTCCAAGTTTTTCTTCTGCATACTTGGGCTGGGTCAGAGCGTTCTGCACATTTTAAATTCTGGGAGCAAAAGGAAAATGGCCCCGCTGCTCTCCCCAGAAAAAAACTCTGGTAAGTTGTAAGAGAGTGAATTTTCATGTATATGGGAAGAAAGGGGTAAATATGTAATTTGTTGATTGTGTGGTGTGAAAGCAGGTGAAAGTTATATTTGAAAGTTTTGTGTTTGAAAAGTTACTCACTGTCATGGGGTAAAATATCCACTGGGTGACAGCAGTGCGCTAAGATTTAGCTAAGTGTAGTTGTAAAACTGGGCACTAGAGGGAAACAGTGAGATAGATAGGAAAAAGTATGAAAGGAGAGGTTACACCCAGGGCATGGTTCTTTAGATTGGATAGATACAGGTAGATAGTACTGTAAATGGGGCACTAGGTGCCCTAGCCAGTGAGGACTAGCAAGTAAGGGTAGCTGGTACCCCACCAAGGAGTAAGATACTTAGTAGCCATGGCTCAGCCACAGAGAGGGAAAGAGTGAAAGTTAGGACAGTGTGGACAGCTCAGGTCCAGGTGGAAAAAGCCTACCAGAAAAGCCAGATAACACTGTTGTGATGGTCAGCTGGCAGAAGGAGGGAGGTGGCACACGGAAAATTACTACCGGGCGAGGTGGCGGGTCATAGGACGTACGGGGGACTTCATGACAGTAGGTGGTGCAGTAAAGTCCAAGCACTGGGCTCACAAGTCCAACTAAAGTGTTTTCTGACTGTGTAAATGCTGATCTGTGAGAGTGACCCAATTTGTGACTTGGAGAAAAATAAAAATGTATTTTTTTTTGTTAACTTGAACATAGTGTGCTGTGCCTTTAAGACTCTACTATCCAGTAAAATCCTACAAAGTAATAACTGCAGAACTGGGTCTAGCTGTTCAATGCAAAGAAAAACGGGACTTTCCAGTACAAATGAGGGACTGCAGGTTGAGCTGTCAAAAGAGGGACTGTCCGTATAAAAACAGGACAGTTGGGAGGTATGTGTAGTATCTGGGCCCCACCAGTTGTATCCCTTTTACTGTACACTTTGTTTTCATATTGTTTAATATATCACTGTTACTGAATTAAATCTGCACAGAACCACAGCCTGCTTCAGAAATGTGAGCTTAGCAGACAAAATTAGTCATGCTGTCCCATGGAAAATGGCCTGGGCTTCTTGTTTAGTTTTACGACCTTAATCTGTTCCCCCTCATGTTCTTTTTGCTGAATGAAAACAGCAGTGTCCCACTGTGTTTGCTGATGAGTACCAAATGCAATTGTCTGAAATATGTTTTAGTCTAAAATGGAAAAAGACACATAGAATTAGATTTTCATGGCTAACTAATAAATAATTAATCCTTATTGGAAGCAAAGCCAGCCTATTGGATTTATTTAATATTTAGTTGATTTTCTACTATAGTTAAAGTATGAGGATAAAAATTATGGAAAGCCCCATTATCCTGAAAACACCCCATATATATATTTTGTTATTAACCATAGAAATATTGACAGTCTCTGTGTTTATTTGTCCTCAGGTCTCCAAGGTCTGTTGGTTGATCAAAGGTCAGTAAAGGGCTTCATACTGTATTTCCACATATTTCTTCCTCCTTGCTTGTTGGGTTGGATGACAATACTTTTTCAATGCTTTGACAACTTTTTTGCTCTTATATTCATGTGCTAATAATCAACTTGATATATCGGATAGATAATTACAATGATGTCATCTGTGAGGATCAGTCATTGGCAAATTATCATGTATTTTATCACATGTAGAGAGTAGTTTTAACAGCTTCAATATTGTGTACACCTTAACTGCCTGGCTTATTCCAAAGATTACATCAGTTTCACAGTTGGGGTTCATTGCACTGGGCTGATATTGTTTGAAATGGGATATCTGAGCTTTGAAAGTAACATGATGTTTGTGAAAGCTCACTCCATAACTCCTACAAAGGTAAATGTGTTGTAATTTAGCACAGTATATATATATATATCCATAGCCAGGTCCTATGGTCGCAAATGTGAGAAGCAGTTTGAAGGTATTCTCCAGGCGAATTAACTTTCCATTTTCCTTTCTCAGCTTGTAAACAGCATAACAATATGGCCTTCTTTGCATATATAGAAGAAGAAAGATTGCCAGTGCACAGTTTGCCTTTGAAAATAAATATTACTAAAAATGAGGTGTTAGTACCACATTGGCCAATATATGTAAGCTCACGTGCCATGTCAAGGTTCCTCATTGTACGTCCTTGCATATATGATGTAGATATCCTAGTTTTTATGGGATTAGACCTCATTGTTAGTTGGTATTTGTTGCATGGCCTTCTTGGAGGACTCTAAAGGGCTATAAAAGAACAATACCAGGAGAATCTGTAGAAATATCAAATCAAATGGGCTTGCTGTGTTTTATCCTTGAAGACATTTCACCATTCATCCAACTGATGTTCTCAATTCAAAATTGAAACTTATTTCTACAGATATACCATGACAGCAGATCTCTCCCAAGAAAACTAGGAGAAGGAGTCATGTGAGAAAATTGCTTAGATTTCTGGACCTCCCAGTACTAAAGTGACAGTATATCCTCTTCTCAGCATGACTTGTATAAATAAGACTTGTGCTGGACCCTTTTCCCCATTGTTTGTTCACAAAAAAATTATGGTTACTGTTATGCTTGGCTTGCCTATGACTAAGTACGAGGTAAGCATGAAACGCGTTAGGCTCCATAAGGGGTGCTTGTGTTTGATTTTTTAATCAT
>CM044446.1:92299130-92317468 GCA_024363595.1 Xenopus borealis | reverse complement strand
ATATATATATATATATATATATATATATATATACATATTTATATACCGTATATTTTATGTACTTTCCTCAATATTTACTTGACCCTGATGAAGTTGGGTTAGATGAGCCTTTTTACTTCTTGAACACATTAGTGCAATTTTAAATTGTAATGAATAAAAGTTGAATGTTATACATTATGGACTTGCCCAATTTCCCAGCTGTACAGAGAGAGAATTTATCCTGTTTCCTGTCAAGCTAAAGTGTGGGACTGTGACACTTAGGGCTGAACTAAAAGGCGCATTGATGTCCAACGGCCGGATGAATACGCAGCGTGCAGTGTTCACATCCAACAGTCGGATACATGTAGTTTTTGCCTGCAATTTCAGGTTCAGTTCCGTTATCTTCTGTACAGCTGACACGTCGTATGCATGTCATGGCTTGGCAATGAATGGGACATAAACATGCTGTGGAGTTCAGCCCTAAAAGGATTGTGCTAGTGAGTCAGGATAGACCCCATGAGTCTATTCTGTTGCCTTGTTATTTCCATATAAAGTGATATTTTTTGTTGCAAAGCTCTGGGTATTTTGTAGCCCAACTAAACCGGGGGCATACTGCTGAATCTCGCAAGGTGAGGTATGCAGATTATTTTATCTGGATCCGCTCAGGAGGAAGCCCATAGGCGAGACGCGTCAGCAGGATTACGCTCTCAACTTGCAGAAGAGCCAAGTGTGTTTACGCCTGCCATTTGGGGAAGCGTCGCTCGTGTTTTAAAAAGAAGCACAAAGTTCCAAGGGACGCCGAGGAAACTTAACTGCCAGACGGACTATAGAAGGACATTTCAATGCGCTTACCAGAGTGTGTTTGTGAGTGTGATTTTACTATTTTTTATTAAAGTGTTTTAAAAGCGCTTCTGCACAGGATATCTGTCTTTTATCTCCCTACCAAGGCAATCAGGTAAAAGGAGCCTGGATGAGAGATCATCCTCTTTGTGTTTCACATTGATTGAAACTCACCTCTTGTGAGTATATAATACCACCGGAGAGTAGCAATCTGGAGTTGTTGCCAACCATCACTACCCCTTAGTTACGGATCCACCCACCCATGTCTTGTTTCTTGTTTATAAATAAGGGTTAAAAAATTGTAAATGAACACACATGGTGAATAATTGCAATTTTATTGTAATACACAATTGTATGTATTTGTGTCACAGTGAAGGTGTGCTTTGATAAATACTGGAGGACACTGCAGGTGTGTTTTTATTATTGAATATTGAAATTATTACACTAAATAAACTTTCTGTTATTTCCCCTCCCCTCTGAGGGATACAGCAACATTGTTTTTGTATGGGTAGAGGAGGGCCCTAAAAGAAGTTGCTGGACTTTGGGGGAACCTCAATCCCGGGACTCTTTTTTTTGCATTTGGACTTATTTTATTTGGATATTTGAAAAGAGTTGAAACACTTAACATAGAAGTGTCCATGATAACTATCGCGCCCCCTTTATCGGAAGGCTTGATAGTAATATCAGTCCTAGATGACAATCCTTTCAATGCTTCTTGTTGTTGTTTTAGTTAAATTGTGTGTCAAACCTGAGGTACTCCCCCTCACCTGACACATGTCCTTAATTTCAGTGGTGATGTTATTAATGTATGTTTCTACAGCAGCATATGTAGTAGGAGGGACATACACACTTCTGCTGTATAAACCAAAAGTGGTAACGCCCAAACCATTCAAATCGTCAGTATCAGTGACCGTTTCCCGTAGTTTCATTTGAAAGTGAACTTTAAGCCATAAACTATTTGCTGATTGTCCTCTTGCTGCAACAAAGAGAGGTGTGGTGGATTAAGAAACTTGGTTCTTTATATCCTATGGGTTTTAACAAAGACTATGACCTGTTTTCGTTCTTATAGAATATGTGCTTTTAAGAGGTTAAAAGTGGTCCAATGATTAAGGTGGATCAACTGTGCAAACTTGTGAAGTCATCTCCTGTATGTTGCTTTTAAACTCACGTGTGGGGTTTAGATTGTTTATACATGGCTTGATAAAGGGCATACAGCTTGCCCGAAACGTCGCTGTACTGATGTGTTAACTTTTAATATACACTTTTGCAAGAATCGTGTGCTGTTTCATCTTCATCGTTTTGTATATCAAGTGGGGATGAGACTCCTGTAGAAAAGTGCACCGAGATACACAGTTGAAAAAATTGAAGAGTGCTGGGGGAAATCCAACATCCTGATGACGGCTTGAGTTTGTAAGCCGAAACGTTGAAATGAATCTACCAGCTTTTTTTTTTTTTTTCACTTATCAAGACCTATGTTCACGCAAAGGCTTAACTTATCGCATTGCGAATAGTTTTTGCGTTACCGACGTATATTACATTCCCCTAAAATGCTCCAAACATGCTCCTTGTATTTCTTTATAGTTGTACTGAGCACCTGTAATGAAATGCACCTCTTTGGTGCGGCGGGGACACCCACCACGCCGTGCTGTGTCTTCTTAGTGCCGGTTGCTAGTGCGCGTATGCGCGCTGGCGTAATGGCGCGAAATTCTAACACTATTTAAAGGGGCCTTTGGAAATAAGAAATTGCCCGTGATTGGATTTGATTCCTGGTGCTTCCTGAGCCTTTGTGCGTTTGTTATTTGTATCCTGCTTGTATTATTACTGTGTTTGACCCAGCCTGTTCCTGGCTACTCTGATATCCGTAACCTGACCCCTGCCTGTACTTCCACTTCGTTTCTGTCTCATCCTTCTGATTGATTACCCGGTTTGACCCTTGCCTGTCTGACGATCCTTGTTATCTGCCTGCCTCGACCCAGCCTGCCTGACTACGAACTTGCCTAATCCTATTGTACCGTGACCTTTGGCCTAACTGACTTTAACAACAGTCGTGCCCCTTTGCTTGCCAGAACTCCTCGCCTTGCTCCTCTCCTTTAAGTCCAGGTGGCATCTGAGTAGCTGAGGGCTCCTCCCGAAGCCAAAGGCGGTCACACTACTGGTGAAGCCGAGCCAAGACCAGGGAGCTTGGCATCTGTTCTGGTTTAGGGTGCCGACCGTGACAGCACCAATGCATTCATCTGGCCTATTTTGCTAAAACATGCACATTGATTCTGAGAAACCATGGACTCCTGCCACCCTGTTTGTTTTACAGACTATCTGGAAACCATATATCCAGAAAGCTCTTATTTACAGAAAGGCTGTCTTCCATTGACTCCATTTTATCCAAATAATCCACAATGTGCACTTTCCACACTGCAATTGTCCCTTGTGATGATTTATATGGTGAAATAACTGTATGAAAGTTAAACAAAAGAACTGGGCTTAGAAACAGGACATTTTAAAGATAAACACAAAGAACACAACTTCAGAGCACAAGATCTGGGACAAACTTATTTTAAAGAGCAGCAAGCTAATATTATGAACTGAAAGGAATATATCTACGCAACAGCGATACTTAACAGCGATCAGGAGTCTGGAAATAAAATAGGTGTTAAATGTGCATTGAATCTATGGTGAAAAGCCGTGTTCACATGAAATTTTGTTTCCAAGGCTCAGAGCCAAAACTTGAAAATCCTCTCACTCAAATTCTAAATTCTACATGTAACATAAAATCCCCAATAAATATCCAGAAAAGCAGACATATGTACTAATAAATTGCAATTGTGTCATGTTTTCTGCTTTATTCAGGGAACAAAGATTCCTTGACAAAAATGTGGGCTTCATTTGGTTTTACTTTGTACTTTACATCCTGCTTTTTATTATTGTTTCCAAATATATAAAATTCTAGTAATATATCTTGAATGCAGTGGGCTAAATTGGTAGAAAACAGTGGCTCCTTTCAGCCAAAAACAGTACTTTTGTGTGTCAGTGGGAACTGATATTGTTCCAGGCTGGAAAGGACCAACTGAGTCATCAGCCTATGCTCTCAGGCCAAATTTACCCTAGAAATGTATCACTTTTACAAGAGTAATTCTTTAACAAGTTCTAGGCTGAAATTAAAATTTTTTTGTATATTTTTATTTGTATAGCTCTCCTTGAGGGCAAAGCACTATACAGCAAAACAATAAATTAGTAATAACAAACAAGGGGTCACTATAATAATAAGTAACAATAAGTGCATTATTAGAAATACAATTCATATAAATATGAAATATAATTACAAAAAATATTAAGTGCTCAGTGTAAAGGAAACAAAAGAATGAAGGACCCTACCCCATAGGACTTACAGTTTAAATGGGAGGATAACTTACAGACACAGACACAATTTGGAAGGGCAATAAAGTGTTCTAGGTAGGTTTGTGCTCTACTGTTTATGTTGTTCTTCTTCATCAGCCTTGACCTCCTCCACAACACTATACTAACTCTATACTAACGCACACCAACACCGTTTACATACTCCCATTTCTTGTCCAGTCACCCCATTGTATCTTCTTATTTACTCTTTTGCGTTACCATTTTTAATTTCATTGTTGTGATGTATTTACTCTCTTTTTCACCTCCATATTCCATTGTGTTTGGTTCCACCATTATACGTCTCAATTTCCAATATTTTCTGCCCTTTTCTCTTCTTTAAGAGAAAGAATATGACGAGAACACTCAACAGTAAAATTTATTTAGGTGGGTAATATTCGAATTAGAACAGTTTCCATGGTCAAGTTGTGATAAATCTCCCATTCAAATTTACATTCGAATTGGGGGATTAAAATTTAAAAGTGTGAACTTTGACACCAAAAAAAAATTAACAAATTGAAATTTGAATTCAGATTTACTATTCAACCCTTAATAAATCTGCCCCTAAGTGTTCAAAGGAATTTGCAGTGGGATAAATGGTACAATTGCTCCTCACTGCACTCTAAATAATACTCCTGGATAAGAATTGTCTTTCTGCAGTAGATTTATGGGAACTTTGCACACATATCATGAAAACTAATTCAACAACACCATCAGATCCCATGATGAATTAGTAAGTAGATGTAGTCCAAAGCCAAATTTACACAAACTATTTTTTAAACCATTTATTTATTTAAATGCCTTATTAATAACTCTACAGGGTCTACTGTATCTCTCACATCTGTTATATATTAGGTAGTATATGTAATCATGAACAGCCATTTATTTTCCATGTGCAGCCTCTGATTATTCATGAGGCTGCACATGGAAAGTCATGCTTATAATGTATCAAATTCTTTAGCATATATGTTTATTATCAATTTTTGGTAGATTCTACTTTATAATCCTTTAATGTCTATTAATTAATTGAATATTAATTTGCTAATATTTAGTGAATTTTAATGTAAGTATTTATGCATGATATCTATTAATATATGATATGCAAGTAGAATGAATACATTTTGGGCACGATAAGAGATCTTTATCTACAGTCAACAATATAAATGGGTTCAATCCTACATTTCGATGGTTTCAAGCCTGGCAGTTTGTAACTTTAATCTTACTCTCAAAGCTAGGATTGTGATTAAACCATAGATGCTGTCTTGATATGCATGACTCAAACTGAAATCTGGCCCAACTGTTTCTGATATACTGTATGTTTGGTAAAAATCCAAGGCAACAGTTTCGCAGAAGTGAACTCTTTAGGAAAAGGCATTCCAACCTTGTAATAGTATTGGAAGGACAAAAACAATCACTGTCACAGCAGCAGATTTAATGATGAAGAGCGATCAGTGATACTTGATGGTTCAACTAAAGTTACATACCAAAAAAATACTAAAAACTTTAAGACAAGACAGAAACAAAGTGGTTAACATTCCTTAATTAAGATGTGGTCATATAGATTTGGACATTTTTAATTTGGATTTTTAAAAACTGCACTCTTGTTGAGAATAAAGCCACTTTATATGTTGTCAATTTTGTAGGTGGGAAATACTATACTGTATGTGAGCAAAATGAACTTGATGGATGTGTCGTTGGACCTCAGCTACAGCATTATGTTACATTGACACTTAAGGGCAAATTTACAAAATTAATGTGAAAGGATCGAAGTTCGATATATGATCGAATTACGATCGTACAATTCTTTTCGGATATTCGAATATACAAATTTGGCCTCTTCCATCATCGAATACCGAATTATTGAATAGATCGAATGATCGGATATTCGACAATTTGATCATTCGATGATCGAAGGAATTAAAATTATAAAATCCTTCGAATTACTACTTCGCCAGATTGAACCTACCGAATACCAATAGAAGCCTATGGGAACCCCCCCCCCCATATGCTTCTTTAGCTAAGTCCTGCTCGAATACCATTCATTTGAATCGTACGATTTTTTCGTAGGCTCGAAGGAAAAAGTACAATTTTTTCGTGAAATCGAACGATCGGTATTCGATCGTACGATTGAATCGAGAAATCGAATTTCGGGCAAAATGATAGCCTAAAACTATTCGATAAGTATTCGATAGTCGAATGCTTATCGAATATCGAGGGAATTCGTAGGATTTTTGGGGAATAATAGTAAATTTGCCCCTTATTGTAAGATCTTGTTAATAAGGTAAGAAGATCCTGGAATGGTAAGCAATGTATAGGAATGAACACTGCACCAGTCACAGAATTGATAGGCACAATAACAAAATACATAACATAATTCATTGTACTTATCCTAGGTGGGTTTAATGAGGTTGATACAGAACATCTAAATAATCCGAAAATGAGTTAATCTCTATTTTTCATTTTATCTAGAATAATCCCATGACAGAAATGTGTTGAGCAAAGGGCTAGGGCAAGGGTTTATTTCTATGAAGATCTGATAAACATTACAGGGGCACTGAACTCTAAGACATGTTTGGAATCCTTGTCTTACTTGTCTCATTTTTAAACAAGAACCAGTAGAAATTATTAATGTTTCCCCACTGACTATTTTCCATCTTTGGGTTTTCTTGAAATATGAGGTCTGTGAATCACAGGCAAATAATTCACTATATTGTTTTGCAAAAGAGGGGGAAAAAAATCATTAGAGTTTGTACAAAACAACCCTAATACTGTTCTGCAGACACAGCAGGAATGGGGTTGCGGTCGCTTTTCCACAAAGGTGACGATCCTATAGATGCATGGAGGCAATTACAGGGATAAATCTTATTATATGAGATTGGAATAACTTCCCACAGAGGAGTAGGGAAGGAATTTAAAGGGCTTCTATCTGACTATGTAATGGATGAGGTTATTACTGATGGGTTTTAGAACTGCCTTTATTAATCACTCCATGCAGACAATACATTTCTCTTTATCCAAAGCCTCATAAAAGTCTCACACCCCCACTAGGGAGGACAATAGTGTCTGGAATGAATTACAGATTATAAAGGTGTACACAGAATTTGTCTTGGAATAAAATTAGGAGAAGGCTTGAAAGACACAAAATACTTACATAACTCATGAATACCTATCAGGTGAAAATATTTGTGTATTTTGGGACCAAATACATATATTCTTCCAAATTAAATCAGTTTGATTGCTACAGATTAAATGTAAAGAACATTAAAGTTGGCCACAGAGGATATCCAGATGAGTTGTATGCATAACCTGCACACAATGGGTTTCCATGTTGTTTTTATTCTTATTGGGAAGCTTAGCCTTAAAAGGAAACTGTCATGGGAAAACGTTTGTTTTTTTTAAAAAAAGCATCAGTTAATAGTGCTGCTCCAGTAGACTTCTGCACTGAAATCCATTTCTCAAAAGAGCAAACAGATTCTTTTATAATCAGCTTTGAAATCTGACATGGGGCTAGAAATTTTGTCAATTTCTCAGCTGCCCCTGGTCATGTGACTTGTGCCAGCACTTTAGGAGGGAACTGCTTTCTTGCAGGCTGTTGTTTTTCCTTCTCAATGTAATTGAATAGTACGCAGTGGGACATGGGTTTTACTATTGAGTGCTGTTCTTATATCTACCAGGCAGCTTTAATCTTGTGTTAGGGAGCTGTTATCTGGTTACCTTCCCATTGTTCTGTTTTTAGGCTGCTGGGTGGCTACTTGCAGTACAGCAGTAAAGAGCGATTGAAGTTTATCAGAGCACAAGTCACATGACTTGGGGCAGCTGGGAAATTGAAAAAATGTCTAGCCCCATGTCAGATTTCAAAATGAAATATAAAAAAAAATCAGTTTGCTGTTTTGAGAAATGGATTTCAGTGCAGAATTCTTCGGGAACAGCACTATTAACTGATGCATTTTGGAAAAAAATGTTTTTTCCATGACAGGATCCCTTTAAGCACACCAGTGAGCTGAAGAACAGAAGCCGCACATATATCTGCTCTGAAGGTCACAGATGCAACCACAGGGAGTGTAGCTCCAACCATTGCCAAGAACAAGTGTGAAACCATTTGCAGTACTTGGAAACCATCCATATTTCATTGCATGCTCATGGTTAACTGTAGCTGCATACATCAATCATGAGAAATAGAGGAACCATTGTGACACCACTTAACAAACATTACAACATTGTGTTTCCTTGGAAACATGTTCAGCGGGACATTTCACCATCAATTTTGAAGCTATGTAGAATTACAGATATTATAAATATGTTAAGGGTTACTTTATTTGAGTGCAGATGCTTTAGTGTGGCCTAAAAACGGAAGCTGTGTTATAACCAAATACACCCTAGATTTTAAAAAATTTTTTAATGTTTGTATTAAAGTGACAATGACTTTCCTATGTAGAATTACAGATATTATAAATATGTTAAGGGTTACTTTATTTGAGTGCAGATGCTTTAGTGTGGCCTAAAAACGGAAGCTGTGTTATAGCCAAATACACCCTAGATTTTAAAAATTTTTTAATGTTTGTATTAAAGTGACAATGACTTTCCTGTCACTGAACTTCTGGCTAGGATTTTCTTTAAAGATGAACCCCCATGCAAAAACCCCAGCCCAGCTATATCTGAAGTCTCTGACACCAACACCCTTTCCATGTAGGTATACGTCTAGCAATCACATTTGGGATAGGGTTGGCATGAACCTCTGATACTCTGGTGTACTTATGTAAACAGTACTTATATCTATCAAAGAATCACCCTTCCATCAGTTCAGTGTGACAGATATAGAGCAGCAGTGTGTGAGTTGGGTTTTTGGAGCTCTACTAAACTGTGGGAAATTATATTTTTATAAAGCCTAATGCCTAGCCTTACATTTCATATACATTATTTATACATTAGGTGGGCGCAGTAATAACATGGAACAGAAAGAGCCATTGGAAGTCTGTTAAACTAAGAAAACAAGACCAGTATGGTTGCCAACGGACCTCTGTTTGTCATTTCTGTACTATTCTAATGGGCATCAAAAGGGGGTGTCAAAATTGACCAATCACATGTGATTGATGAAAGCATATAATGTTCCGTATTTGGGAAACCAACATAAAGTGCACTTCCATGAAAAGAAAAACAGAAACTCTCTTGGAAAAGAAAAACATTTGTACAGTGTATAACAATGCGAGTGTAGGTTTATCGAAATTCAAAAATTTCTCAAATTACTTGTTACAGAACATTTTATCATGTTTTTATTCTAAAGCAGTTATCCTTTGTCTCTAGGAGTTTCTCTAATGCGTAAAAAGATAATGTTTTACACACTGAAGGTTCCTATGGAGTTTAGCAGTTAAGCAGCTTCAGTATTCTTGACAATTTTTCATGAGTCAATGGAATGATAAGATTTCTATTCAGAATATCTATGGTGAGGCCGTCAGTTTAAATGGATCTTGGCAGCTGAGAACTCCGCGTTTCCCAAAAACTAGATGCGTAAAAACAAAAAAATGACTAAATATTTAAACTTGGTACAACCATTAATAAGACCAAGAGCTGTAAATTTAGAACATGTTTGGACACAGCCATGTTAACATCTTTTGAAGCCTTTAATGAGAACGATTCTTCATTCAGAGCTGAGAAATGAGAGACAGTCCATTACTCGGCTTCTATTAATCTGAAGCATTTGATTTATTGCTGTTCTTCATGGCATTCTTGTATTTCCTGCTAATATTTAGGTTTTGTGCTTCTACTTTTTTCCCTCTTTGTTTAGTAAGTGTTTCTTATTCAATATGTGCCAGTCATTTCAGTTTTGACTGCCACCTTGTGGACAAATACTACAGTATTGTTGTTGTTGATTCTGTAGTAAGCTTTAATACTATATTTCCATCTTTTAAGTAAATCCCATTACCCTATTGGTTCTTGGTAGATTTTTCTGTGTGTGTGAATCTTAGAATGCTCTCATGTCTCAAATTGGTTAGCGTTACTAGACTTAAATAATGCTAATGGTAATTAAAAGGATGATGTCATGGGAAAAAAATTTTTTCAAAATGCATCAGTTAATAATGCTGCTCCAGCAGAATTCTGCATTGAAATCCATTTCTCAAAAGAGCAAACAGATTTTTTTATATTTCATTTTGAAATCTGACATAGGGCTAGACATTTTGTCAATTTCCCAGCTGCCCCAAGTCATGTAACTTGTGCTCTGATAAACTTCAATCACTCTTTACTGCTGTACTGCAAGTTGGAGTGATATCACCCCTCCCTTCCCCCCCCCCCGCAGCCTAACAACAGAACAATGAGAAGGTAACCAGATAACAGCTCCCTAACACAAGATAACAGCTGCCTGGTAGATCTAAGAACAGCACTCAATAGTAAAACCCATGTCCCACTGCGTTCTATTCAGTTACATTGAGAAGGAAAAACAACAGCCTGCCAGAAAGCAGTTGCCTCCTAAAGTGCTGGCACAAGTCACATTACCAGGGGCAGCTGGGAAATTGACAAAATGGCTAGCCCCATGTCAGATTTCAAAACTGAATATAAAAAAATGTGTTTGCTCTTTTGAGAAATGGATTTCAGTGCAGAAGTCTGCTGGAGCAGCACTATTAACTGATGCGTTCTGAAAAAAGACATGTTTTCCCATGACAGCATCCCTTTAAATAAACATTTATAATGTAGCAAAATTGGGTTTTCACTAAACCTCCTGCAGATCAAAGCATACTTACTTACAAACAGGTTAAAAGTATTAAACGCAAAATAAATAACCTTTGGCAGCTCATTGAATTACCAAAAAGGGAGATCTGATTATGACAAATAGATGATCAAACAATTAGAGGGCTTAAAAAATGAAAACCCATACAAATAACCATTTTTATGTCATGGAACTTTGGTACAAAGCCTTAACTGTGTCTCATTGTGGCTTTTTAATTGATTTAAATGTTCACAGATTTGAGTACTTTGCCTTAAAAAATGTAAACTGAAGGCAATTACAAGGGCTGAAGTGATTCAAATATAAGTTTTTAATTATTCTCTTTTAAATCACTGTTGCCATTGTGTATGCAGTGGAAAACAAGAGTTTTTTTGCTTACTGAGAATTCTGCTTGTGTTTGTTATTGTATATCACCCCTCATTGTCACTATCCATGCAATCTGAATGGCCCACTGGAAACCATGAAGATGAACAAGTAATTCATTACACCAGCAAATCTACAGTATGTGATGTCTTCTGAGGGTATGAAAAAGGGAGAAGGTGTGGAGTGGAGCTGGAAAATTATGTGTAGAAAAAACAGAGGAAAACTGGTTTATACTGTTCACATTTCTTGCCAAGGTCTTGGCAAAATTTTAGAACTTTTTTTGTAATTTTTTTAATTGTATTAAATTTTATTTAATTTAATTTACATTTAAAAAAGTTCAACCAAACTAAAATCCACGATTTTGAAAATTGTATTGTACCCAAATCATAGGGTTTTTTTTGGTGGGTTTTTTCCCAAAAAGTCCAAAATAGTTGGATTTTCAGGCTAATTCCAATACAGACCACATAAACTTACAAATAGTATAGGGACCTCTCCCATTTACTTATATACAACCTTGGCGGGTCTAAGGTGCCAGATTTTTGGATTCAGACTATTTGCAGCATTGAGGTTTCATAAATCCCTAAAAGTTCAAGTTTTTTTTCCCACTAAAATTCAGATTTTATAGTAAAAACGTTTTGGAGTTTTTGGCATTCAGACTTTGATAAATAACTTAGACTAGACAAAAAAATTTGACTTTCACACTTTAGTGATCCACAATCAGTGGCTTATGAGCAAACTACTGCTACCCAACCCCTTGGATGTTGCTCAAAGTGGCCTCAAAGCAGGTGCTTATTTTTAAATTCCTGGTTAGGAGCATAAAAACCAGTTATACTGCCAAACAGAGTCTTCTGTAGGCTGCCAGTCCACATAGGGGCTAACAAATGGCCGATCACAAACCTAATTTGACACTGCCAGGGACCTTTTTCATGCTTGTGTTGCTTTCCACTCTTTTTATATTTGAATGTTCCTCACAGTGCAAAATGGTTGTGGACCCCTGCTTTAGAAAAACACAAATATTTATCTCATGTGCCCTCAAATAGATCCCAAATGGAAAATCATAGGAATAAAGCAGTGACAAATATTGAGAAGATTACAAGTAGGGTTTAGTGGATTTTTATAAAAGTGATGGTTCCCCTTTAAAATAATAAAGTGGTAGAGAGGACACCTTAAGAGAAGCAGAAAGACTTGAGGTGAGCATCATGTTTAGCAATGTTGTTTAACCAAATGAAAGAGGAGTAGAGAGAAATGCTGTATGAAGAACATACACCTGTTTTTTTTAGGTGGATGAGTCAAGGTGATTATAAAATCCCATTGTGCCTTTTAATAAACCCTAGCTTAATATACAGGTTATTTCAGTGAAAAATAAAGACATCAATGATGAATGAAGACTTTGCCTTCTATTGGACTTCCACTGGACCTTGCAGCTAAGGCACAATAGATAGCAATTATAATAGGTGAAGGAGATCATACGTTATTATACATAGTACAAACATGGTTGAAGTAGGGTATTCCCTTTCTATCATAGAATACATTGTGCCTTGCTCCTCGGTCACAGATGATAGATGCAGGTATAGAAGCACAATATTATAAATAAAGTTACATGAACAGTGTTTTCTGTGTGACGTTTCCATAGACATAGATTAGTGTCCTTATTTAAGCAATGCACTGCATCTGCTCTGTTTATGTGAGGTGCTTTATTTCAATTTGTGCCTAAAAGTAGAATTCAGTTCATAGTCTTAACTTCAAAGATTTGTATTTTCTTTTATTTTGCTTCTGGATATTATCCCAACTTGACTGTAATTCTTATGTATGTTCAGGCTTATGAATGTTCTTGGTCTTTAATCTTCCACTAGGCAGGGCTACTTAGAAACTCTAATATAGGATATGATAGAATATATTGTATGTATTCAGGATTGGCAGTCATTGATTAAAACAGTTCCCTGCTTATCCTAGGATCACTTAAACCACTTTTTGTTTATATTTTATGACATCTGGAGCTATGTTGTGCTCAGCAGAGATTATACCGAGGTATGAGTTTAGCTCTAGTAATTAATGAATCCCAGATAAGTAAAGACTCATCAATGAGCAAAGCAAGAGCTCAGTAACCCAAATCAGTGATATGAAACATAAGTTCCAGTAATAGATCAAAGGCTATAAAGTAGTACAGGACCACACACTTACCCTACCATGTGCTGGCTCTATAACAAAATCAGCTCTTGATGCTAAAAAAATCCTTAGGAGCTGATTTACAAAATTCACATGTATTCATGTGAATAAAATCGAATTCGATCAAATTCGATGGAATATTTGATCATAGGATCTATTCGATTGGTGGAATATGCAAATTAGGCATATTCGATCATTGAATAGTGAATGATTGAATGATTGAATAGATTCGAATGATCGAATATTTGATCATTCGATCAGCGAAGGATTTAAAATTTTAAAATTATTCGACTGCCTACTTCACCAGATTGGACCTACCGAATAGTAATAGAAGCCTATGGGAGCCCTCTCATAGGCTTCTGAGGCTAGGTTCTGATCGAATAGGATTCGTACAATCGAAGACTTCGATCGTTCGAATCATACGAATCATTCGAATGATCGAATAATTCATTCGAATGGTCGAATGATCATTATTCGATCGTTATTCCATCATCGAATGATTGAAGAACGAATAAAAGGGTAGCCTAAAACTATTCGATTAGCATTCGAAAATCGAATATCGAGGGAATTCGAATTTTTTTTGGGGTATAATAGTAAATTTGCCACTTAGACAAATACAAGAGGTCCTCTGCACTCAACCCATTATCAATATATTAAGTACATTTAAACATTTTGTACTAAAATGCATTCCCCTTTAAACAAAACAGGGATTGTTTGTCCATATATTGCAATATATTTAAGCTGGCCAACTATGTCAAAGTCATCCCTGATATGGCCAGTCCTACACTCAACTTTTATCTGATTCATTAAGAAAGCAAGTACTTTATTATACATTTTACAAACGCCTGATATTTTGTTCAGTCCTTACAGATTTCATTTCAGTGTTTATATTTGGCTTCCTCACTTGCCCCTGTTGGAGTCTCATGTATTAAGACCTTGCAGCAGGCGAATAGCTAAGGGCCAGGTCTTATACACAGAAGAGCATGCCGAGACCAGAATCCAGCTTCTCCAGTTTGCCTTACGTTATATTTGACAAGTGTCCTGAAGTTTACTAGATTTATGCAGTATAGTCCTTTAAAGTATCCTTAACTTCAAATTTAAATATTATTTTAATTTGTGATTATTTCCTAAGTGGCATGCCACAGAAACACTTAACATTTTACCAACTTTGCCAATTTGCTATATATATTACAAAAAAACAAATACAACTTTTGTTATATTCCACTACTGAGAAGTACTGCAATTATGGAACCAACTGCAATTGTATAGAAATCCAAAGTACAGCACAGTGTAGTATAAGCCTTCATGTAGGGAAGTTAAACACACTGACCTATTGCCCTTTAACATACATTCAAGGCTTCAAAAGAGCTGCACCCCATTCACTCTAATTCCTTTCAGCATTCTATTAGATTTTTTCCCAATATTTGCTTTTCAAAAATTTATCAAAACGCATTTCTTTAGATATACTTAGCCTCATCTTGCCTAGAACCTACTGCAACACTCAATGCCAAACCCTAAACCTTGTGTCTCATACACTTCTCTTTATAGACTTAAGATCTAACAAGCAGGGCCCTCTTTACTATCAATGTAACCAGTACATTTGATTTTGCATACTTCTATTGACCAGCACTGCAAGATTTGTTGGCCCTTTATAACTATTTGGTAAAACAGGTATGGGACCCATTATCAAGATAGACCGTATCCATTTTATCCATATAATCCAATCCTTTTTCTCTGTAATTATAAAACAGTACCTTGTCCATGATCCGAACTAATATATAATTAATCCTCATTGGAAGCAAAACCAGCCTATTAGGTTTACTTAATGTTTACATGATTTTCTTGTAGACTTAAGATATGAAGGGAAAACTTATGGAAATATCTGTTATCCAGAAGGCCCTAGGTCCTACTACATAGTAGTATATTCTTCCAGTAGCGTGTTCTTTTTATACATTGTTGTCATAATAAATTATATGATTTATCAGCTGCTTGGGAAGCAGCCAATGTGAACATCACAAATAAAGAAAACATTTACTAATACAACATGTAGTATTTCTTAGATTTATCATTTTTATAGTGACAAGTCTTTTGTAACAAGGAAGGCCTCTTGCGTTTTGTTTCCTATGGATCATATCTAAGGCTAGACAACGGAATCTATGGTCAGAATTTCGAGACAGATGATACGGTGTGAAATCATGGTAACAGACACTTCCCGGTAACAGAAACACAAAATATTCACAAATTGGTACAAAGATGGAGAAATCTGCTATAGCAACATCGAAAGGTCATTAAGAATATTTCACTTAAACTATTCACTTGCTCCATTAGTATGTCTGCTACCAATTCATCTTTAGAAAAAAAGCCCATTAGATTTCTCTTGTAACAATGTTTGCAACTGTTCTTGGCTTGACTTGGTGCGCTTTGTCTAACTCTAGCACAGATAAAAAGAACTTGAAAAAACATACCAATTGCATCCCACATAATGGCTCAGTATAAAAGTTATGTTTTAGGTCAAAAGCAAAACCAGTTAATGGTAATTGAAAGAAAGTAAAGTTGAACTAAAGAAGTAGGTATAAATGTTGTACATGATGTTTTGTGCTTGTGTACCAGCCCAAGGCAACCACAGCCCTTTAGCAGTAAAGATCTGTGTCTCCCCAGTAGATGCCCCAGTAGCTCCCCATCTGCTTTTCTGATTCACTGATTCACATGCTCTGTGCTGCTGTCACTTACTGAGCTTAGGGACCCACTCACAATATACAGTACACATAGAATATAAATATAGTCACAATATAAGGCTGATTAGTTATTAATACAGATAATTACTACATGGCAGCACAGAAACCAATAAAACTAACATCAGTATTTAATAATCAGCCCTATAGCATCAGCTTATAATGCCAGTCTAAATTTTTGTCCTGGATCATTGCTGGACAAGCTGAAACTTTAGGCTGGTGCAATAAGTTCAGTATAAAAAACATGGCAGATTTCACCATATTCATTTTTAGGGTTTAGTTCTCCTTTAAGGTTTTCCAAATGATATTGTAATATCCTGCCTGGACTCAAACCAGTGACATGGTGTTTTCATGCTGTCTGTATTACCTCTACCCTTTGACAGTCAGGATTCACTTCTATTGCTATCCTTGTAATTGCAAGTAAGCATTGTTTGTTTAACCTGTTGTCAATCTGTCCTCAGGTAATCTGTGTAAGCTACTAGGCTTCCTAACTGACTTATTGCCCATTGTAGGTCTATTTCTTGATAGTTCCTCTGTGTGATTCTTCTTCTGATCTTCTGTTCCTGACCCTTGCCTGTTTTGACCGTGCTGTATCACTGCCTGAACCGACAATTGCCTGTTATTGACCAATCTTCTGGATCCCTACTCTGTACAGTGTTACTGACTGGTTTGACCCTGGCCTCTTATCCAGACTATCAGGGCCAGAATACACCAATCGGTGCCCCAAGGCCAGTACTGGCGTTTGCACATGCACGCCCCCCAGGCCACATGGTCCTAGCACATGCAACCCCTCCTCTGAGTGTGCGCGAGCAAGCTTTGAGTCCCTGGTGCTCCATAGGATGCAGCGGGGACAGCATGCCACCCCACAAATCTGTGCCTGTCTGACTGATACTGATCTGTTCTGTTATCCTGACTAAGCTCCTGGTTCCTGATTCAGTACTGTCCCTGCCACTTCCATGACTGCACTCTCTGTTCACTGTACTTCCTGTATACATTATGGTTCCTTTGCCTCCCCATAACACCACCCTTGGACCTCACACTTTAAGACCTGGTGGCATCCGAGTAGCGGAGAGCTCCTCCTGAAATGAAAAGCAGTTGCTAGAGGCAGAAGCATGAGCCAAGAACGGGACCTTGGGGTTTGTGATACCATACATTACAGATATTCAGCATGTACACTGCCTACTAAAATCTCACAGAACTGACCCAAAAGCTACAATCTATCTTGTCCTACATGACCCAGAGCCTCTCTAACGACCAAGGCATTTCCACTGGTTATGTATTTACTAGTGTGTTTGTGTGACTATGTAGTGAATATGAACAGTGTCAGACAATACCACCACATTTTTCTCAGTAGATACCTAATATTCCAACAGAGATCATAACACGCAATAATATACAGTCGTAAAAGGAAAGTGCTCATGACAAAACTATCAGTTACTGACTGAGGGTGTGACCACAAAATTAATACAAAGACCAGAATGCCTTTGGACTCTACCATGTCATATTAAGCCATGTGCAAATAGCTTTTTAAAAATGCCCTGGTCGGCCAACCATCAAGCATTCTAGTATACATACAGAAAAACTCTGGTGAACATGTTGATGAGAAGGTCCAGCATGAAGGTACAAGCCCTGTGTAATGAGCTTCTGATAGAACAGTGAGGAGGTGTAGAGATGGAAAGAAAACTAGTTATGATAAAATATGATATGTGGAATGTTACTATGGGTGTCCTTGGTATAAGAAGAACTTCAAACGAAAAGTAAAATATAACACTATGTTCAAAGTCTATCATTCATGAGCTGGGATGATATTCCATATCCAGAACAGAAATATAAAATGTAATATCGACACACTTTGCAGGAAGAAACCTGTATAAAAGATTAATGTCAGAGTCACACAATGAAAAGCCATTGTTTCCCTTTCTCTTCCCTGTATAGATCAGAGAATAATCTACTCTTCCCCCGATCAAAGGCTTTTGTCTGTAGTATTTGCATTTGATAATTACATTTTATAAACAAATTGTGCACTCCTAAGTTATATACATATGACATGACATTCCATCCTGGCATTGTCTGGAACCATTTCCTTTTTCGGTTAGCCATTGAAGGTATTTTACATTCTTCCTTAATTGCAAAACTACACTATATATATATAT
>CM044446.1:92262510-92299120 GCA_024363595.1 Xenopus borealis | reverse complement strand
ATATATATATATATAGATGTAGTCTACCACTACCACATTTGTTAATTTCACCAAAATAAGTCAGTTTCTAGTAAAGGCTATTTTTTTTTAAGAAGCAGTCAAACAGGTTAAAATTATTACCCTACTTATGTATTCATTCCTGGACTCTTGCAGCCTGCCATTCCAACTTAAAAAGAAGTTTAAGATTAAGTGGGCAACAAAGTAAAAAAGGAAAGTCAATTACGTGACATAACTAGATGTTTCTAGTTCACACAGCAAATTCAATTTAGGGCCCCAAAATATTGTCAGGTTGACCCATTCTACCAAATTATAAAGAATAATTTAGGACTTGACTAGTTCCTGTAAACCTCTGGGCTTCCTCCCCTTATTTGTTATCTGGGAGGATAAGGTCAGTAGCCTGGCTGGTTGGCTAAATGTGTCAAACCCTGTATTGCCCCAGTATGCTAGCCACATCATTCTCAATTCCTACACGAACTTGTTCAAATAGGAGCTGTTTTTCTGGGCAGTTGTTTTTGACCTGTTGTTTGTTGTTTGGCGCCATGATATTAACTTTTTTTAGGGTGGACTCCTGATGAAGGGCTCAGC
The DNA here is from genome assembly GCA_024363595.1 of Xenopus borealis. Classification (NCBI taxonomy): domain Eukaryota; kingdom Metazoa; phylum Chordata; class Amphibia; order Anura; family Pipidae; genus Xenopus; species Xenopus borealis. The sequence goes on along the minus strand of CM044446.1, from coordinate 92,298,535 downwards.
ACTGTGACCAGTGGAATTGTCTCAACCTCCTTCAGAGCTGCAATAACTAAGAAAGTTTCTATCTACAATTGAGTGGATCGCCTGTTACAGTGCTCAGAAAGGGTATTGTATTGTGCTAGAGTTAAATCCTTGTTTTTTGTTCTGTTCATTGTCAGCTTGCTCAATTTCAGAAGCATGGGCTGTTCTGTTATTAAATATGTAATGTGTATTCATGTATTCCAAAAAATGAGGGCTCATATAAGCAGAATGTAATTCAATTATTCTCAGTTCACAGAATTACAAACTGGAAGAAGTTGTTGAGAAGTTGTGAACTCCCTGTGCACATCTGTTGTGGATTATAGTAATGGTACAACATTAAGCACAACTACACCCCACATACCAGTAACTCCTTCAGATTATGTTCCATTAGTGGCATGGGCAGAAGTTAATAGGCCTTACAGCAACATTTTTTTTTATAAATTGTACCTTCCCACAAATCTTGTGTAATTTGATCTGTTTTGCTCACAAATATTGACATGGAACTTAGTCCATCAGTGGGTCCTTTGTTCTTGATGGCACTTAGTGTAGAGAGCCTAACTGCACATTTTTACACAATGAGGGCAGAATTCATGGTTAGAAACCAAAAATCCAACAGTTCCCTTTTGCCTATCACTGGTTAATAAAACTGTCCCACTATAACATACAAAGTCCAGGACTGTCCAGAGTGATTTCAGGTCTTGGGCTCTGGGCTTCACACAATTAATTATTATTATGGCATGCAAACATGTGTTCTATCTCATGTACTGTATGTTATACTATTAAAGGTATACCTTGTATATGCACTCTGTAAATTTCTAAATGGATGGCAATTCATTTATATAATCCTCCACTCTCAAAGCCTGTTTAGTTTCCATCACTGTGTCCCTTTGTTTTCTACTGTTTTTTTGTACCCCATGATCTGTTTGAAACTATTAAATTAAACTAGTGTAAATGATCAGGTATTCTACTCTTTAATTTATCAGGAATAAATTACCATTTTGACCAGTGGTTCCTTTATTTAGCCCATGGCCTCTAAATGATATTGCCAATGGTTATTGTAGGATGATAGGAGCCAATAACTGAAAATCCAAGTGATTGTGGTTCTCCTTCCTTGACTAATTCAGCCCATAAATAATCATGTAACTGTATCAAAAGTATTCCATCTTCATAGCCAGACTTACATCTGTAAAAGTTCAATTATTTATGTACAAACAATTAACCTTACTGTGCCTTTTCCAAAGAAATGCCAAAGAGTGGGGCCAAGTATGTGTCTGACTGCATTAAATTGCTTCTCATACAACCTAGCACACAGCTTGTAAATTAACTAACGACTGCATCATTTTGGCAACCAGAAGCTTCAATCCCCATAGCACAGGTCTGGTAAAGATCTTATTCTGGAGCATATTCTTATATTTTAAGAAAGGTATACCTCTAATAATGTAGCTGTGGTTCACACCCTAATCATTTCTAATCACACTCAAGTCGTGTAAATGCTAAAGTCTCCTGGCCTTCACAAAAGTACTTACATAATTAAGCAGGCCCGGATTTGTGGAAAGGCCACCTAGGGCCTAGGGTGACAGGATTTTAGGGGGTAGCATGCTGCCCAGCCACACCCGCATTGGTTCAGAATGCAGGAGATACAATAGTTTTTTTAATTTCCTATGCACCATTCCCCATTGCTCCGATACTGATGATGAAGATTTGTGAATAAAGAGCAGAGTATGGAGGGTGACGAGCGTCAGTGGGCCTAGGGGCTCCTATTATGTAAATCCGGCCCTGTAATTAAGTTGGTTTAAAAGACCATCACGTTTAACCCCCTCCAAATGAACTGCAGTGCATATATATTCTGCCTTTAGACCTGAGAAAGTGAACTTGTATTTGAAGCAGATACTTCTCAGGTATGGATATGCACAGCACAGTACCATTTAGTGTATAATTTGCATTTATATTATTTCTACTAGTGATGGGCGAAACGGGCGCGTTTCGCTTCGCCGAAAAATTCGCGAATTTCCAGAGAAATTCGCAAATTTTTCGACATTTCGCGAAACGAGTCGTGCGTGTTTTTGACGCGCGTCGCGTAGTTTTTGACGCGCGTCACTTCGTTTTTGACGCGCGTCGCGTCGATTTTAACGCGCGTCGTGTCGTTTGCGTCACGTCAAAAACGATGCGCGACTCGTTTTTGCGCGACGAATTTTTGGCGGCGAATTTTTGTGGTCGTTTCGCGAATTTATTCGCCAGCGGCGAATCGCGGGAATTCGCCGCGAATTCGCCCCTGGCGAATAAATTCGCCCATCACTAATTTCTACCAAAGTGTTTTACCTTGCACTTATCAACATTGAACCTCATTAACCAGTTTGCTGGGCAGTTTTGCAATTTAGTGGCAGCATCCTGCATGGAAAATATAGTTCTGCACAATTTAGAGTCTTCAGTACTTTCAGTGCCCACATCCAGGTTTTTAATAAACATTTTATAAAGAAAAGGGCCAAGAACAGACCCCTGCAGCACTGACACAATTACAAAATGCTCCATTTACCATCACTCTTGCAATCCCTCCTTCAACTTGTTTCTATCTGGCTAGTTGTGACGTATTGTCTGTGGGATAGTAATATTAGTGGTATATATTTATTTATTTATTTATTTATTTATATATAGTATATATATATATAATAGTTCTATGTGGTTCCTTCAAATAAAGGGTGATACCATTATCACAATGCTTCACACTGATTATGATTCTGCCTGTTCTGACATGCAACTTGCCTGTTGACTATAACATTGTGTTGAATGCTCCATGATTTCTCTGGCTTTGTTGATCATCCATTGGTTACCTCTAATGACTTTGAACAATCCTGCTACTCTGATGAATCCATGTTACTTTTCTTCTATCCCAGATATGACTTCAGATGTGGGGCAAGAATATGAACTTTTCTTCAGATTTTAGCAGCTTACAAAAAGGTGTGTGTGTGTGTGATTGCCTTCATTATCAGTTGGACCTTGGCTGGCTAGCTGGATCATAGTTTAATTGGTTACATAGTTAAATCAGGCTGAAGAAAGATCCATTTGTGTATATACATTATATATCTGTAACCATCAGAATGTCTTTTAGACTCCTGCCCCATTTGTAGCCCATCATTGGCTGAGGTGATTGGTACAAGGACAATGATTCATCCATGGATATCATGGGCCAGTTTGATTTGACAAGGCTAGAGAGTTTCCTGGCGTCCGATGAATATGTACAGGTGAAAATCAATGGTACCTGTTCTTTGAGGTTGCTGTTGTCTTTTTTAAGAAGGGATTCTTCTACATGCATCCATGCCCTGGTCATGTACTGTGTACAAACTCTTAACGTCCATGGTGACGAGGAGACAATCAGAGGGGATGTTGCCAAAATCATGTAGCTATGTAATCACATGCGTCGAGTCCCGAGTGTAGGATGGCATTGAGATCACATGTGGTTGAAGGAAGGAATCGATGTATATTGAAACGGGTTGGAAGAGGGACCCCACCACGGAGATGATGGGCCTGCCGGGGGGCGCTGACAATGACTTGTGTACTTTAGGTAGTGTATACAAGATTGGGGTCCGAGGGTACTCAGATGTCAGGTACTATTTAGTGTCTGAGTCGATCCAACCAGCTTGGTATGCTGTGAGTAGGTAGTTATCTAGTTCCAATTTTATACTTGATACCAGGGTCCCCACTGAGTGGTTTATAAGTAGTTCGATCCGGCAATTGGGACAAGATTTCTTCATGATAGAATTTATAGTCCAGCAATACAATGGCCCCGCCTTTGTCTGCTGGTCTGATGACTAAGTCCTTATCTCTTTTAAGAGAACCAGTGGCCTCCTGTTCAGCCTTGGAAAGATTGGGGAATCCGTGGGACTGTTTCACAATCTCATGGACTCCCTTGTTCAGTACTTTGGTGAAGATACGCACAGCCGGTGGAGTATTTGGAGGGTCAAATTGACTTCTAGCTATAAATTTTGGAATATTTTTGGGTATAGAGTCACGAAAATGTTCCTTTAATTTTAATTTCCTCTGAAATCGATAAATGTCAATGAGAAAGTCAAAAGAGTCAGGTTTCTGATTGGGTACAAAGGTAAGACCCTTGTTTAGTAGTGAAGTTTCCCCTGGAGTGAGTACATGCTGGCTCAGGTTGAAGATTGTGTTTTATTGGCCCTCGGAGGTTTGGCTTTAGTGCTTATGCCCGCCGCACCTAGGGTGTTGACGTCTTCTCTTCACCTGTCTGTATCCCTCTTCAACCGTGTCGTAACCCCTAAAAAATGGTCCACATCTTTAGTAGCTGGGCCCGAATTAGAGTCTGTAGATTGGTCAGAACTGTCTACTGTTGCCATCGACTTTGGCAGACGTTTTCTCCTGATACCTTGGCCCCTGCGATTAGTGGTATTAAGACCGAGGAGCCAGCCATAGACCCATTTGTTCCTGTAGTCATCTGAGACATTCTTAAGTTTTGTCTGTTTGAATTTGATTAGGTCCTGTCTCTGTTTCTCTATTAAAGAGTTCATTTTAGTTAACCAGTCCATGGTTTGGTAATTTCTTAAGTTGTCTATGGAGCGTTCCTCAAATAATTTAATCTCATCCTTGACCATTGCTAACTCCTTGCCAAACTGTTTGACCACCAGCAGGATTAGATCAAACAAGCAATGGTTGAGGATCCCGCACCAAGAGTAGGTATGTTGCTAATTCTGAAACCCCGTTGGATCAATCTCTGTCGGTGATAGTTAGATAAATATACACCGTGTAGCTGCAAATCGTTCTCTCTCTTTTTTCAAGTTTAGTAGTTCATGGTATATGTCCAAAGGATTTGTTCACACTAATATCAGCCGGTGATTCCGAAAAGAGTATACTGTCTGTATCAGTGGTAGAGAAGGTAAAGTCACGGCAGGTGTCCACATCAAAGGTGAGCTGTGTGTTATGCTCCTCCATAGTCTATCCGTGTAGTGAATAAACAAGCCTATATTTATATACTGTCGACAGCAAGTGATGGTTAAACATTGTACCATAGCTATTGACTTTAGAGTGCTAATATACAGAAATACACATACTACTTTTATATAGAGTTGGCCAACCCAATGCTGATTTTTCTTTCTATTTAATTATTTAATACCACATTCCTTCTCCCTCAATGCATGTGTATACATACTGAATGCACACATAATTTGCATAAAGCACAGCCACCCAAAGAGCAGGGATTTGTGATACCATTAGGTCCATCTCCTCAAAAAGTTCATCTATTTGCTTGAATGTGGGGGAAAACAGTAGCTATCTATGTCATTCTCTATAGATACAGTATGAATTTGCCATTTGAAAGCTGGAACATCTGGTATATTTTACTCTTACATGTAAATATACACTTTTTATTGTAAAACCAACTTCCTATCTACTCCTAATTCAGAAATGTCAAACTCATACAACTGTTGCGAGCAGGGAACTGCAGTTAGCAGCAACTGAAAAGGCCTTGAGTTTAACATCCTTGCCCTGAATTACTGACAGCCTGCTTTTTTATGAAGTGGCCTGGATTTTTTCCATACCCCACCTAGTCCAAACCTTGCTCATGCTGGAGACATTAGACCAGCGATTGCATATGTTACACAAAGTATGAAATCTGTCTCTAGTTGGTTGCTGTTTTATTTCAAGGACTACTTTGGGGAATGAGACATGGCTGAGATATATATCACTAATATCACTAATTATGCATTCAAAAAAGCTTTTTTTGAGTCAGGCTCCCTCTGTAAGTCACATGATACAGGTATACAATCTATTATGCAGAATGCTTGGAACCTAAGAGTTGTCTGAATAAGGGATCTTTCCATAGTTTGGATCACCATACCATATCGCCATCATATTAATTCAAAATTTTAAATAGCTCCAATAGCATTGTTTATGCAGCTTAGTTACCATCAAGTACAAGGTGCTGGTTTATTATTACAGAGAAAAAAGAAATAATATTAAGAATGATTTTCTTCAAATGGACTCTATGGGAGATGGCCCTCCTTGAATACCTTACATTCTATCAGATGTAGCTGCATTCTAGAAAAAGGACAGGCCAATTCAAACCAAACAAAATAAACGAGAATCGCACCAATTACACCAAACTATTCAACCCAATGCTGAAGACAGTGTGGACTCAGGGTACAACCCTCTATATGTGGTGCCCATCGGTGACACACTTTTGCATTTTGGCTAAATATTTTTAGCCTGATACAATCTTTAATTCAATATGATCTTCCTATGCAACCACAGGTAGCATTACCACACTACACATCTGCCTAGTAAAATCCCAAGGACTCTAAGAAACTTATTTTTCACATCTTTAATACAGTGATAACTCATAGCAAACCTCTGGAATAAAATCCCAAAACACCTTGTATGCATCAGTTTTATCAACATCTAAACTTTAGAGATATGATGGAAAAAAATATAGTTACAAATCCATTAAAACTAGCCCAAAACATCCTAAAATCTGGGAACTATGGCAGGCCAAACCAGCCTCCATATTCATCCTTCCATACAGTAATATCTAACTCCAGCCCCGCTTAAAGAACGCCCATGAGTTACATTAGTAATATTTTTCAGACATGTTCTCTTATGTGCAATCTATGCAGTTTATCTCTGATTTTTTGTAGATAGATTGTAAATTACAATATAATGTCTGTATCCACAATTAGCATCTGACCACGCAATGGTTTGTAGTTAAATGCTAATTGCTTTAAAAAAAAACTTAAGATAAAACAACACATAAAATAAGAACCGAAGCAACAAAGGAAAGTTTGTCAATGTACATTTACTGTACACTTACTGTACATGTAGTTTGAATATGAACTCCGTAATAATACAGTCCAAAGCTGATCATTTAACCACAAATACAGTATCTATTGTGCAGAATTCCCAATCTGGTTGAACAATCTGTTTTGCTTGCATTATAGTCAATAAATAATTGCTTTGTTATTTTAGATCTCTTGTAGACTGCATTTGAGTGCTATATCTGTGGTAGGAATTGGAACTATTAATAAGGAAACCTTCATTAGCTGGTTCCTCATTTGTACGTAAAGTATGCGTTCAGAATCTGAGCTTTTTGCTTGTTCTCATCAACCAGCTGACCCTCCTCTGATAATAAATATATTTAAAAAATAATTTTGTATGTAGTTCTCTCCCACATAAAATTTTAATTTTGTGTCTGGCACTTCAGCAGATTGACAGTCTCTTGTTTTTTGATTCAGTCTCATCCAGTAATTTGTGTCTATCCTTTGCTTTCTCACACTAGCTTCTTGAGTACCATATTGGCATCTATTTTGTTAACTGTGACAATATACTCATAGATTAATTGGCATAATAACAACTAGGATCACTGTATGTTAATGACCAAAATTAACACATTTGCAGTTGATATGAACAGTAAACATTATTAATCTTTGTATTAATATTATTATTATTATTATTATTAATAATAACGTATTTTTAGAGTGCACGGTACTGTTGCACAGTACTGTAAAATATATTAATGTGCCTTGAGAGTAGCTTGAGCTTCCAAATCCTTTAGTCTCATCAGACTGTTTCCAGTTCAGGTCTGGCAAATTTAAATGCACATGAGACAACAACGTGTCTTAATTTGTGTAGTCGGTCTTTAATACACCTGGTTTTAATTGAACCATTATAATGTTTCTATCTATTTCTCTTGGGATCACTTCTTATATGGTTTTCTGAGCTAAGCAGAGTAGAGGTGTCCAGAACCCTTTTTTTTTTTTTAACAAATGTTTTTTATTGAGATTTTTCTTTAATACAGAAGTCCAGAACCCTTTTTAATGCACTGAATAATATAATAGAATATAAATCTAGCTTTGCTCTGCTAGAATTTCACAGCTACTTGACCCTTTGAAGCTGGTGACATGCATCTGTTTATTACGTTATATCATTTCCAAGGTTATTGGCACTTTGTAGTAATACTTTTTAAATCCCATAAAGTGTGGCCCCTGACATTGGGCATAGCTTACAGATAAGTGCTAAACTACAAACGTGAATATCTTGTTGGGCCTGCACAATGTAACATTCCTGGTAAAACACCAGGTCAGTTAAAATCATATTTGGGATCACCATGAACTTATGGAGGGAATAACAAGGAAGCGACAAGTATTGTTCTGCATACTGTGAAACATGATGTTTTAATGTTTCCATGCAACACCCATTGTGTTTTCTATTAGGCTCATGGTGACTCATAAGACAATAAGGCATGTTACACTGTGTGTCTTGGCTGAAGTGAAAAGATTTCATAAAATAATATAATTACACTATGATTTGGTAATAATATTGGCATAAAAACCTGATCTTTGCAGCTGTCAAATCCTGACAGGCTCATAAGTAGATGGAATTTAAAGAGAAATTATTACCAGGGAACAAACAAGATCATTCTAGTTTTGAATCCATTTTATGACATTTGACCCTTTTCAATTAGATCACATTTCATTATTTAAGCATAGAAAATTACCATAAAAGTGACAACCATAAAGACCATTTTTTAAGACTTATGGATCCTCCTGCTGCATGGAGTGTTAAGTCTAACTTTCTGGTTTTCACCAGAAGGCCCTGAATGACACTAAGAAAAGCCATCGGTCATAACCTAGCCTATGGAGTAGGAAGCTGATGATAAACTGGGGAGCCCTGATGCAATTAACAGGTTTTTAGTGTTCATTTGTGGTTGGTACTTGTTTCAGTCTGGTAGATATATTTTAGAAGTTGGCAATACCGTTTGGAGTGTTGTGATGACATCACATGGCATTTAAAAATAAGTATCTTATAGGTTACTCTTCCTTGACTTTGGATCTTTCTTGGACTAGAGATTCCTATGCCCTTCTTGGTGAGAAAAAAAGAATCCCTTCCATGTCCAAAAATAACTCTCATAGTGGAGAAGGAGCCTCCCAGGACCAAAAATCACAACTACAAAAATATATGCCGAAAATGTAGGAGGGAATGGGGGGATGGAAATGTCCCCAAAGAAAATAGAGCTCAGCAAAATAAAAACAACATACAGCTATGTCGTTAAAATTGTTCTGCTGACCATATGGTTGATTGCCTGTTGAAAATTTTGTTAAAGTAGCACAAATGGTAATGTTAGCAGCACTTTCCTTCTATTTTGTAAAATGCAATGGGGAATAAGCATTGTTGACATGTGACCTGTTTACTGTAGCTTTTGGTTTAAAGAAACCATTCTGCTTCTCTTTGTTCCGCTTTCCTCTAGCATGAAGGCAGGCGTCTGCTGCCTGTGTGTCCTGCATAGTTTGACAGAAGGCTGTCAAAACAATGGCTCATGCCGGTCATTGATTCATGCAACCAATTGGCAAGCTGTCGGAGTTAAAAGAACAAGCTGTACGTTTTAATAATGTTTGAGCACATACAGTATTTGAAATGCATTCTGAAACTGTTTATGATTGTATAGGTCACCAAATAACCAAACTGACCAATCTTCTTTAAGCAGCAAACCAGTTAAAATCTACCTAATAGTAGGTTGTAACAAGTTATTAGAACTATCGCAAACATTGTATTTCTGTGCATCCTCAAGAAACTGAGCCAACACAAGAATAATAGCCATTGTAGATCTACAGCATTTTGAGTGACGAGTTGCTTATTGGGGGAGGTAATGGTGACAGCAGTCTGGTATTTACTCAACAAATGAGTGTTACAGTAGGATGCAGCCAACAAGTGAGTGATAGTTTTAGCATTTACATTTCACAGGCTAAACATTGGGAAATAGTCAGGACATGGAATGACCACTGAATATGGATAACTTAAACAGGGGTACCACAGTCATAAATACAGCCAGAAAGTACATTGATTTTCTAAACAGCATGGAAATTATTTAGAAAGACCATGGAGAGGAATAAGATAAATGGCTGAATGGGAGAAGATAAATGGCTCAGATAGATCATGGATGGCAAGGTAAATATGAGAATAAGAACAGATGGTGCAAGTGATATCAAATATATGGTACAGACTAGGGGCAGATCATAAATAATCAGATTAGATACAAACACAATCACCTCACACATTATATATATATATATATAATACAAATTATTCATAATCCCTGGAATGCAGCACACATGGGTCATAAATCATACATTATAAACTGCATAATTTTTATATTACTCATTGCCCAGGTCATGTACAGTGCTACCAGGCAACAAGCTTAGTTATACAGTTCCTTTACAAAAATCCTCCAAAATATGTAAAGTTTTTCAGCGAATTATCATGTGGATTCCCTTCACCTTCCAAACCAATATATAATATAATTAGCCAAGGACAATACACCAGGCAATAAATATGGAAGTTCATTCACATTCAATTCAAAAAATGATTGTGTGAATTTGTCTAACTAGGATGCAATGGGAAATCTAGATAAAGGGTAGATACTATAGATACTGTAGCCAGTGGTTAGGAACTAGTGGTCTACAGCCTCATACTTTAATCCCCCCTCCCATTAAAAAACATCTAACTTCAAGCTGGTTGTTTGAAAGGCATAGATAAAAAAATATATGGAATTCAGTCCTTTTCATGCTCATGCCACCTAAAAACCCATTGGCTGTGATCTCACAATAATCATGTTACATGATAGGATAATAATAAAGTAATAATTATTGACACCATGGATATAATTTTGTGGCTTTAGATATCTTTCTCAAGAGACTTTCCACAGTATAAGTAGAAAGAAGTCACTGAGGTCCCCTATATGAGTATGTGTGTATTTGGGTGCCTTTAGTATTTTGACAGCCATGGTATTTAAGTTGCATTCCAAGGCAAATGTTGTCATCATGTTTGTCTTAGACTCAACAGTGCTGTGTTTGCTTTATAAAGAAGTGACATGATACATTTCACAACTATACATCATACATGAAAGCCACAGAGCCATATTTGACATAAAAACACATTTCAAATCTCTTGCAAAATCCAAGGACAAATATTTAGCTTTTAACGTAAGCGTTGAATGCTTTCCTTTCACACTGCTATTATAAGAGGGACTTTTACAGAAAAAAATTGAATTGTAATTTAATGGAGGTCCTCGAATGCTTCTGAGCTACACTAATTACTTCACTAAATAACTCAGCAGAACATAACATATGTTAGGGTAGAGACAATGCTTCTATACTGCTGAGCCTCACATCACCCACCAAAGTGAAGTTTCCAAGTTGTGCACAACATAAATTTGTTTCTTCCTTATATGACCATAATATGACAAGCTGAAAAAAGTGACTATACTACAACATCTCTTGAATAAAAGACTATATTTAATAGCTTGGAAGGCTAGGCAAACAATTTGGCGAAAAAATTTGCGAAACGAGTCACGGCATGTTTTTGACGTGTCGCATCGTTTTTCGACGTGCGGCTCATTTTTTTGGCGAATTTTCGCTGGCGGCGAATCACGGGAATTCGCCGTGAATTTGCCCCTGGCAAATAAATTCGCCCATCACTAACAATAAAACACGTGGCAGACGTTAAATGAATAATCAACCTACTGTAATTAATGATGCAGCCATTTTTTTATATTTTTATATCTTAAATTGTACGCACTAAATCATTTTATAGTGCTTTTAAGCATTTTAAATACAGGGATCTCGACATCAGTAGCAAGTACCCACTAAAAGCAAGCAGCCACAGTCCCTTTCCACAGAAAATATTTAGTCGGTTGCCTAGCTAGATATGCTTTGTTTATATTGATGGCAAGACAGTATTTCAGACATGTCTTGATTTAATGCTGCAGGAGTAGCTTACAAGGAGTTCTAACAATAACAAAAATGTATGGAATGAGTTGGAACTTGTATCTGCTACTTTAGTATGAACTGATCCAAAACTCATAATTGTACTTCTTTATTATAAGGAATAGAAACATCTAAGTATTGTGACCATCAACAACTCTGACAGCAAGGAGAACAGCAGCCTACAAGAAATAAGGTTGAAATCCTAGTAGAAAGGAAAAACACTTTCCAGTGGGTGTACATTGGAAATGGTCGTATTTTATCACTCAGAATGTGCAGATATGGTACTGTATGTTTGACTTGTTTTCCTTTCCATTCCCTTTAAAGGTAACTTTAAGTATAATACAAAGGGCTTTGTTTGCTTGCTTTTTTAAATGAGTGGCTAGTGATGGGCGAATTTATTCGCTAAAAAAAGAGTCACAAAAATGACGCGATGCATCAAAAACGTGCCGAGACTCGTTTCGCAAATTTTTTCGACAATTCGCAAATTTCGCTGGAAATTCGCGAATTTTTCGGCGAAGATAGATAGATAGATTCGCCCATCACTATGAGTGGCCCATTATAGCAAAAGACTTAGTGGTGCCCCATTATTAATTTCAAGTAAGACTGGCTCATTTCTGGCCCTGTAATGACACTCTTGCCACTGCCCCCTACTATACCTGCTATCCTACAGCGACTATTATCCCACTATATTTTAGGCATAATCTTCCCCTACTATACCTGCTATCCTACAGCGACTATTATCCCAGCGACTATTATCCCACTATATTTTAGGCATAATCTTCCCCAACTATACCTGCTATCCCAGAGTCACAGTCCCTTCCCAGAGACTATTATACCCACTACTACTATAGGTGCCATCTCTCCCTATTATACCACAGTCCTATCCCAGAGACTATTATCCCCACTACTACTATAAGCACCATCTCTCCCTACTATACCTGCTATCCAATAGCCACAGTCCCTTTCCTGTAGTGTTTAGTAACAGTCCTCTTAAGGATCTGTTTAAATGCATTGTTTGTGTTTATTGCTATGCAGCACTGCTGACACTAGAGGGCACCCTCTACATTGGTCCAGAGAGTATCCTAGGTTTCTATGGTCAGGACAGCTTTCCCATGTGGAGCCAGCTAGGCAGTTCTACAAGCTGTCTGAATAAAGCATACAACCAAAACCTTCTGTGTGTGTGTGGGTCAGGATTCTACAACTGGCGACGAGGATCAACACTTTGCATAACTCTCATGTGAACAGTGAGTAACCTGCATTTATCATGGCCCTTTGCACTGGTCAGGATTCTACATTTCCAAAGACTATTAACCCACTGCTACTATAGGAACCATATCTCCCTACTATACCTGCTATGCCACAGCTACAGTCCCTTTGCATAAACTATTATTCCACTGTTACTATAGGCACCATCTCTCACTACTATACCTGCTATCTCACAACCACAGTCCCTTCCCAGAGATTATTAACCCACTGTTACTATAAGCACCAACTCTCCCTACTATGCCGGCTATCTCACAGTCACAGTCCCTTCCCAGAGACTATTATCCCACTGTTACTATAGGCACCACACTCCCTACTATACCTGCTATCCCACTGTCACACTCCCTTCCAAGAGACTATTATCCCTCTGCTACTATAGGCACTATTTCTCCCTACTATACCTGCTATACAACAGCCACAGTCCCTTCCCAGATATTTTATCCCCACTGCAAAAACAGTTTAAATATTAGGCATTATCTGCCTACTTGCCAGAGCATGTAAGCAAGCCCAGATATTGTAAATATTTTTTCATCAAATATGCATTATATCACACAGTTGATGTTTTTGTTATGATGCAATAGTTATAATATAGTGAGCACACTCAAGTTTATATATTCTTGCCCATGTTACAAGTGTTCATGACATATTATAATGGTTTAGGCGCTCTAGTTGTCCTCCTGTTAAAAGTACTTTTGCTACCTTCCCATTGATTCTACTATGTAAAAATGCAATGTGGTGCCAGCTTGGTGATAAAATACAAGCTTCCAAACTGTATGATGAAGTGTGAGAAGGGAAGAGACTGAGAAAATAATCATTGCTTTTAAAGCCCTCCCTGGGTGTGTAGGCCTTGAAAGTCTGAAGAAGTGAAAAGCATTTGTCTGAAATCCTCTGGCAATATCCTTGGTGAGTAGAACTTAGCAGACTGCATTTATTAAATTGTCTCATGGTGAGAAGCACAAAAACAAGGGCAATTTGTAGACATGGAAACACCATGTTTTGTGCCAAGCTTATTAATAATTATGTCAACCATTATACCTATTTTGTAATATAGCTGAGAGAGCTATTGAATTGTTATGTGCAACGTAGAAAGTTATAGAAGCAAGGGAGCTCTGTATTTATCACCTGCCTTAGAGCAATCATTTAGTGATCTTAAAGGTGGGTCCAAATTATCCCTTTTATTACAATAAGTCCTATTTCTACCTCAGGAAAGAGTAGTGAAGTGAGGTGCATAACAAACTGTAAATCAGAAGGCTCCCAAGGGCTTGTCTATCATGTGCCAGCTCAAGCACTTTGAAGGGCATTTCATTCAATACACAAAATAGCCCCAATACCGAGCAGTGGTGCTGTACATGCTGGTTGCAAATTACTGTCTTCTGGTCTTCAAGGGAGCTTTGTACCCAACACCTGCCTAAATTCAAGGTTGCACCCAAATGCCCTCAACCTTGCATCTGGTGCTAGTTGCCATCACTTTCAGATTTCTTAACATTTGTGCCTGACAGCAGTGGGTGCCCAAGTGCTGGGTGATAAACATGGAGCTTTTTGTCTATTTCTATGCCCTTCAAACATAAACTTTTCCCCATGGGGACCAGGTTAAGAACATCTGCAATCTGCAGCCTCTGAGTTCCATGCTCTTGCTCTACTATTTCCTTACTGTCTGCAGCAAAGTGTTGTTTATTCAGCGTCTATCTTTCAACTAATATAATATCTGTGAACATTCAACAGTTTATACAACTTGTCACCAAGTTATGTGAGCTGCTGAAGGAACTGCTTATCTTTGGGTTTTTCTAATCAGCCTCAACTTCTGAGCTGGGGGAAAGGCTGGTACTGGTACAGTATATGCTTTTTAGAATGATTTAATTATTCTCAAAAATCCAATAAAACTGAGTTTCAGTGTATTACTGTAATTAAGATTTAATGGATACAGATGTTGTCTATGACACATAGGGGCAAATTTAGTATTATTCCCGGAAATCTGCTTGACCAAATTCGCAATTCGATAAGCATTCGACCATCAAATGCTTGATTCGAAAGATCGAGCACTCCGATCGTATGAATGGTATTCGAGCAGGACTTAGCCTCAGGAGCCTATGGGGAGCTTCCCATAGGCTTCTATTACAATTTGGTAGGTTCAATCTGGTGAAGTAGGCAGTCGAATAACTTTAAAATTTTGATTCCTTCGATCATCGAATAATCGAATTATCGAATATCCGATCATTCGATCTATTCGATGTTCGATGATCAAAGTGGCCAAATTTGCATATCCGATTTCACAAACAATTTGTACGATCGGTATTTGATCGAATTCGATCGAAAGTCGATCGTTTCACATGAATTTTGTAAATCGGCCCCATAGAGTATGTAAGCTTGCATTGTGGTGCCTGATTCACAGGGAGAGCCAGTGGCTTATCACATGGACAGTAGTCTGCAATAATTGGCGCCATTGAGTCCAATTATTGACCATTGCTCTTCTTTGTCTGACTGCTTTCAGCAATTCTCCGAATGGCTATAACCATTTCAAATCTTTTCCCATAGTTCGAATCATGGCTAGTTTAAAAGTCAACTTGTGATTGTTATAAATATCTATGACCAAAGTGTCAGTGGCTTTTATAACATCATTAAGCAGAATATTTGGGAAAAAAAGGAAGTAGAAAGGCTCATTTAATCAGATCCATGTGGTAGTATGTTTAGATTTTACTGGGGTCTCAAGCCCCAATATTATACAAGGCATGTAAACATCATCCATTCTCTTTTATGTGCACAGATAGAACTAAAATGTCTCGCCAAGCTGGTAATGAAAAAAAGGAAAGAGAATAAAGGCACGGAATTTTGCAGTAATTTTACAACACTGGGGTTGGCTATATAGTAGGCTTTGTTGATATAGTTTGTTTGAGGATATGGGAAAGATTAACTGCTAAACTGAGCCTCTTTTCTCTGCATCTTTTTACATTTGTGGAAAGTCTGTATTACTGTAATCATATATATGGATATAGGAACTAAAACATTCCCTTAGAGTAAGTATCCCCAAATTTTTTTACCCATGAGCCACAATCAAATGTAAAAAGAGTTGGGGAGCAACACAAGCATGAAGTGAAGTTCTTATTGGTGCCAAATAAGGGCTGTGATTGGCTATTTGGTAGCACCTATGTGGACTTGAAGTCTAAGGAAGACTGTACTTGGCAGTATACTTAGTTTTTAGTGAGCAACATGTTGCTCGTGAGCTACTGCTTGGGGATCACTGCCTTAGAGTCTTTTAGTCTTTAGAGTTTTTTACATTCAATATAATTGTTATATGGTTAAAAATATTGCAAATATTTTCATGTTCAGGTCAAAATATTTGTCTTGTTTTTTCATGATTGTGAACTTTCCTGAAGTGTATTCAGTTATTTGTTATTTTAAATTCGCCTCTTCTGAAACCAATGACAAAAAATCAGACCAACCTTTTCCATTTGCCATTTGTAAAACAAAAGGAGGCCTGAAAGACTAATCAAAAGAGCCTCTGCTGAATAAATAAGGATCTATGACTCAGAGCTAGGCAAAGTGTCCCTCACAAATCACTAGGTTCTTGGATCTGAGCCATTAAAGGAATAGTTCAATGTAAAAATGAAACTGGATAAATAGACAGGCTGTGTAAAATAAAAAATGTTTCCAATATAGTTAGTCAGGAAAAAATGCAAACTATAAAGGCTGGAGTGACTGGATGTCTAATATAATAGCCAGAATCCAACTCCCTGCTTTTCCGCTCTTTGGGGGGGGAAAAAAATGCTAAAATGCGAAAATTCGCTAGCGTTGGCTTCGCTGCATTTCGCCAGGCGAATTGTCGCCAGCACTACGCAAATTCACTAAGATGTGAATTTGCGGTCAGGACGGCGAACATTAGCCAAGTAGCACTACCGTTTGTTCGCCAGGCAAAGCGCAGTTACACTAGCGATGCCTAATTTGCATACGGCGCAAATTTCAAAGTATAATAGAAGTGTATGTTACAGCCACTACGTTACACTACACAAGCCCAGGAAACCTTTAATAAAAAAAATAAAGTTGTCCTATTGCCCTACATGTGCCCCCTGTATAGTTGTGTTGCCATATGTTAGGAAATGTAGGGGGGAAGGAAAAAAAATCTCTCTTTTTCAGACTATCATCCTACAATGGTAAAACACGCTAGCGTTTTTTTTGAGACTTAGAAAAATTTTCCATTTTTATTTTCAAACTCCTATCTATTGTATTGAACTTGGCCTGGTCTGACCAGGTGAAGTATAGTCTAGCGTAAGTGGTAACGTTCAGGAAAATTTTGATCTTAGTGAATTTGCGTAATTACGATCCTTCGTCAGTGCGCAACTTCGCCTGGCGTAAGGGTGCGAAGTTTCGCAAGTCTATCTACTTCTAGTTATGGCCCGTGTGGCCCTCCCTCAAGTCACTGATTGGTTACTGCCTGGTCACCAGGGTAACCAGTCCAAGAGAGCTGAAAAAGCAGGAAGTTGCCATCTGGCTATTATATTAGTAATCCAGCAACTCCAGCATTAATACTTTTCATTTTTGGCTAACTAACTATATTAAAAATATTTTTTATTTTGCACTGCCTATGTATTTACCCAGTTTTTATTTTTATACTGAACAATTCCTTTAAGTGATAAATAGGACTAGCTCTTGAAAAATGGGGTTGATAACTGTGGAGTAGTGATATGTGGATCAGCCTGCAACCCACGGGTCTGGTGGGTTTGGGCCAACTTCCACATGAGATAGCAGGATCACAGGTCACCTTACTAGTGACTACTCTGCTGGCTTCTGCCTCTTTTCGTGATGTCAGAGATGGGTTGGTCAGCCATGCTGGCTTGGGAGGGTTGGGTTCAGGTTGTTTTTTTGTCAATCACTATTTTGTTGATCACACAATTGTGGAGACACAGTTGCTCAGAACTGCTCTCAAACCAGGTGCAAAAGAACAGATCTGACACATTAATTTTCCTAGAGAAATATGAAAACTGATTAAATAATTTGTCTGAATATTCATTGTCTTATGACCAAAATGATATGCCTTATTTTTAAACTCAACTGAAGAGAACCTCTAGTGCTCATACTAGATCCAATGCAAACATTTAAGGAGTTATTTATCAAAATCCAAATTTTTCTGATCATTTTATGTAAAAAAGTCAGAGGAGAATCCCCTATTTGATCTTATTTATTATTAAAAAGCACAATTTAATTCGCCCATCACTAGTGGGGACTAGGCATGAAAAGGGATTGAAACGTCTGTTGTCTCGCTTATCCCTCCAAGCAGAACTTGAACATGTCATCCCCAAAGGCTGGAATCTATTTGGCTTTGCTGGAAATCACCTACAGCAGAATGTATGTTAGGTATGTTAGGATGAAGGTTTATGTGTGAGTAGAACATAATTGAATACAGATTACATAGTGTTGTTTTTAGTACATGGAGTAGCTTGTGATTTGGGACTTGATTGCCTTTGATGTGAAGGTTTATGGGGTGGGGGCAATAGGACACCTTTGGATCATATTTCCTTCCCAGGCTCAAATGAAAGGCAATCAAACATAGATCCTTATTGCATTATACAACTCCCTCAGTTCTCCATAAAATGCTTCAGTACAAATTTATTCTAGTTCCCCTAGTCAGTCTCAATTTTTTATTTTTAAGGTATGACAGCATATAACCCAGTATGCTATAACATGCATTCCAGGTGTCTCTGCTAGATCAAGGAAATAATAGTGTAAGTAGTGCTTTACATCATCTGTCTTTACATGTGACAAACAGCAAGTGACTCTCTTGTGCACTAAACTCCCACTGTTCCTTCAGCATCGCACAACCACCAGTGTTCCAAGAGCAAAACACAGTCTCCATGTTTCTAGTGCAATGCCATTGTGTCTCCAGTCCGTTAGAAAACACTAAGGGACAGATTTGCTATTGGTCGAATTCGAGGGTGAATTTACCCTCAAATTCGACCAATCTAGTTTGAAGGTTTTTACCGCAATTCGATCGAACGATTAAATCGTTCCAGTCGAACGATTCGAACAATTTTAACCATTCGATCAAATGTTTTTTATTCGATCTAAAAAAAAAAATTAGGCTTAATCTGGCGAAATAGGCAGTCAAATTAAAATTTAAAGACGCAAGTAATTCGGATATTCAAATAGAATTTTATTCAAATTATTCAAATCATGTGATTCGATCAAATTTTCAAAATTCAATTGTCGAAGTGGCCTTCAAAAACAACATGTTGCTTACTAGCCACTGGTTAGGGATAACTGCCATAGTCTGATACACAGCCACTGGAAAAGCAGAAAGGAGAACCAAGTTATTCAATTCCAGTTGCAGCTGAATAATAATTCTGATACTGGGAACAATGGCCCTTATTGCTAAAAGGAACTGCCCCCACCACTCTGCTTCATAGAAAGATACTCAAAACTACCTATTATTACCTGTGACATCATGTGTGAAGTACAGCACACACACACACACACACATACACTGCTACAGTCTGACTGCTGGGAACCAACACTTCATCTATATCAATGAACTAGAGCTGCAAGAGTTTTACACACTGTACTGCAGGAGCAGGCAGGGCATCACCCATTGCTTAAGCTGCCCTTTACTTGTAACTTGCTGTTTTTTACTTTTTTCTGTACATGAGTGTTTTTAGTACTGCAATAATTTCACTGTAGATTTACTAGCGTGGAGCCATTTAAGTTCACTGAATAAATAAGCATTGGCACCAAGCATCAGTGATTTAAGTTTGTCATGAAATAATGCGTTTTTTCCAAGTCTCTCCTGAGAATGGGAAACTGAGCTGTCACCTGTTCTCTGCTATAGAGGATGCCACTAATCATTCTGACACATGACTGTCACCTATAAGGAACATTTATTATATATAATACTCTGGAATGCACACTGCTAAATAGCACTCATCCTGTAGAAATGTCATGTGCAACCTAGGCATATCTATTGACTGTGTAAATTAAATATTTTAAGGGAAAATATTTTGTGTAGAGATCTAGTATCTACAACTAACTGCACAATCAAATAGTGAGCATTACTCATACAGCGGAGTCTTTCTTAGTGTCTCTCTATATTCACTCAGATATGTGGCCTTCTACTGCAATTGTCATACAGATAATGGAGCACTCATATAAGATATATATATATATATATATATATATATATATATATATAACAGTATAGCCCATAGCAAATCAGTAGCCAGCATTTACTGATCACCTCTTCAAGAGATAACATCTGGGTTATTTTGGGATTAATTAACCTGGTGCAACTTTGCAATTTCATGGCCAAAACTATTCAAACAAATTTTGAGCAATAATATAGAGGCATATCGTTTACAATCACATGTCCCCAGTTGGAATGTTCACTGTTGAATTACAAGGGGTCATTTATAGAGATCCCAGACACAAGTGCAAGAGCACTAAGGGGAGCAATGCAAGTCTTTTGTGCTCATTAAAGATCAGTTAAGTTCACAGTCTGGCTGAGGAAAGATGCAAGGTTTCAACCACAGCGAAGGTGGGCAGGGCCGGAACTAGGGGTCAGCAGAAAAGACATGTGCCTAGGGCACAACAATGGGGAGAAGCTAGGCACATGCATCTTCTCTTTGCCTACAAGCTGATCTCCTTGTCTCCAGATCCTTATGCCAGTGTCAGTGAGTATGTAAGCTCACATGAACACTTCTCCCTTGCTCTATCACTGTGCATGCATGCTTGTTTACTTGCACGGTAGGTTGGGTGTGAGCTGGCCAACCAAGTAGCATATGGTGCCCAGTCGGCACTGCAGGTGGGTGCAAGGCAGTCATGTCCTTACCACTTGTCATTGGGCACTCCCTAACTTGTACTTCTGAATGACTCACAAGTTAGGAAACTGGTGGGTTTGGTAAGACTCATCCCAAGTGCAGGCAGTGCTGTATTTATCAGTGACTGCATCTCTTTGCTCACTGTTGCAGAGTACAAAAATGTATGGCAAGTTTTTAATGGGCAGAACATAAAGTATATTGCTCCATTCTGTGCTGCACAGGATAGATGACACCTACACTCTACCTCTGAAAGCAACCTTGATAAAAGAGATCATGGGTTTTTATACAGTAGATGAGTAACCATACCCAATCCAAGGAAAAGCATTTGCATTCAAAAACATAAACTGGAGTGGTGTAAAGCCCCCACCATTAAAATATGAAACAGTGAAGAGTTACTGAGAAGTGTTCTCATTAATAATCTGTAGAACAGAAACCTAGTAGGTGAATCATCTCAAATGTATATAATAAGGTGACACATCTAAAAAAATAGTGAGGATACTTATAAAAAATATTTATTTTAGACACACGGGAAACATAATGATTTTTGCACCTAGGTGGACATTTAATTATTGACTTAGCTAGATTATTCAATGACATTCTTGATAATTATGTGCTAACTTCAACATGGTAGCTTTCAGGTCATTGGCAGCTTTTCAGTTCATTTAATGTCTGCGATAAACAAAAAAAAAAGAATGTGAAATGTCATAATCAGAACTAGCAGATGATTAAATATCTTGTTAAATTGTTTGAGGAGTGCATTTGCTTTGTATGAATGAAATCAGGCCAAGGGTGGAAGGAAAGACTTTCTTTGGTTTAACAGTGTGAGAATTTAAACTTGGACAGCCAACACAGCTCAGCAAATAACTTCTGGTGGAAACCACATTAGAAGGAAAGTGAGGCTGACTTAGGGGGATCAGACCTTGTAAATGGAGCTTGAATCGAAAAGAGATGTAAAAATCCTGTGTCGTCCTGAAGGAAATGTTTCACAAGCACTGGGGCATGGTTTTCATTGCTGAACTGGATTTTTTTGTATGGAATAGTCATCAGTTGGATCATTCATCAAATCAGTATACATTTATTCATATGTATTTTTTTGTTTCTTTATTTATATTGACTTGTAGTTTAACCCAAAACATGAACAACATGATGTGTCCTGACTGCAGAAGGTATCATATAGTCAATGTGCAGTGGCTTGATTAAAATTGATTTCAGCAAATGTAATTACACAAACCACGATAAATACACACAGATCCTTGCGGTTTCTGCCATATGGAAAATATACTATATAAAGAGGCCGGCACACTGAAAGGATGCAGAAAATTATGCATTGATTAAACAGCAGCAAAACATCCTGAAACTGGGTTAATTTCTGGAACCATTTTGAGAACACATTAACTACAGAAGATAAACAGTAAGAGAAAAAAATGGCAATAGAAATGAAACATAACAAAATAATATAGGGGATGGTTTAATCTATGAGTGCCATGAGCTAAAATACACAGAAGGATAAAGGTACTTGCCCCCCATAGAGTTTACCAGTTAAGTGGGTGGATAACAGACACAAATCAAAGGGAAAAGTGTTCAGAGGTTTGGACATTAAGTGCCAGCACTGGACCAGGCAAGATATGTTTTAGTCCCACTGGTAGGATATGACTTTTTAATGGAGGAATCCAGGGATAGAATTCCAGAGGAACCACAAGGTAAAAAGATTTAATAAGTAGAGCCAGGCACAAGCAGATTAACTGCAAAGTGTTTATTTCACGACATGTTTCGGGCAACGGCACTTTATCAAGTGCTTCGGACAGAGGCAGAGCAGGAGGCACCACTAAAGGCACCATTGGAACCAGGGATTGATATTGTAAAAAGATTTAAGATGTGGCAGTGGATGTGGAAGGTCTAAAAAGATGGTGGCTCTGAGAGAAGCGGAGGAGACGATAACAAACAAAGGGAAGTTGTGCTCACCACTAATTTTTAAAACCATTAGGCGGAGGTGCAATGAGGCTGTGACCACAAAATACATATACAGTAGACAAATACAAGAGGTCCTCTGCACTCAACCCATTATCAATATATTTAAGACTAAGGCGAATTCTGGCGAATTTACGCTTGCGAAGTAGATAGACTTCGCACCCTTACGCCAGGCGAATTTGCGCACTGATGAAGGATCGTAATTACGCAAATTCACTTAGATCAACTTTTTGCTGAACGTTACCACTTACACTAGACTTCACTTTGCCTGCTCAGACCAGGTGAAGTTCAATAGGAAAGATAGGAGTTGGGAAAAAAAATATAACATTTTTCTAAGTCCCAAAAAAAACGTTGTGGCGTGTTTTACCATTGTGGGTGATTGTGGGTTTTTTTTGGGGGGGGTTACCCTCCTTCACCCCTACCTTTCCTAACATATGGCAACACAACTATACAGGGGGCACATGTTTAGGGCTATAGGACAACTTTATTTTATTTATTAAAGGTTTCCTGGGCTTGTGTAGTGGAATGTAGTGGCTGTAACATATACTTATATTATATTTAGAAATTCACGCCGTATGCAAATTAGGCTTCGCTAGCGTAAATGCGCTATGTCTAGCGAAGTAACACTAACGTAACTCACACTTTAGTGAATTTGCGTAGCGCTGACGAAAATTCGCCTGGCGAAGTGCGGCGAACGCTAGCGAAGCCTGCGGATCTCAGTGAATGTGCCACTATATTTCTTCACGTATCTCACTTTGCCTTCCTGGTTGTCTCCTCCACTTCTGCACTCAACCCATTATCAATATATTTAACATATTGAGACCTTTTGTGCATACAGCTACTAAAAAATGCCTTACCCTTCAGGGCTCTTACACACGAGCGTTTTTACCTGCGCTCCCCTGCGTTCCGTTTTGCTGCGTTCAGCCGCAGAGGAGCGCAGGTATAGACGCACTCAATTATTTTCAATGAGGCTGTACTCACACGAACGCATGTAGGCGCCGAATGCAGGAAAAATGCAGCATGTTGCGTCTGAACCGTGTGTAAGAGCCCTTAGACAAAACAGGGATTGTTTGTCCATATATTGCAATATATTTAAGCTGGCCAACTACATCAAAGTCATCCCATGTCTGGCCAGTCCTACGCTCAAATTGCATCTTATTCTTTCTAAAAATCTAATGGCTTTAAAAATTAGTGGTGAGCAGGTAAAACGTACTCCCTTTGTAAAATGTATAATATATTTCTTGAAATTGAGAGTAGGACTGGCCAGATATGGGATGACTTTGATGTAGTTGGCCAGCTTTTTTGTATAAAGGGTAAGGCAGTTTTGAGTAGCTGTATGCACAAAATGTATCAATCCCTTAAATATATTGATAATGTAGAGGAGAAGTAGAGAAGTAGAGGAGACGACCAGGAACGCAAAGTGAGATACGAGAATTGTAGTGAAGAGCAGAGTAGAGAAGGGCTATGACTGTTGCAGAAGGATTTATATGCTACCCTTTCCTTAAAGGACCAGTAAAATAAAAAAATGAAATTGTTTTAAAGTAATAAAAATATAATTCAGTGTTGCCCTGCACTGGTTAAACTGCAGTGTTTGCTTCAGAAGCACTACTATTGTTTATATAAATAAGCTGTTGTGTAGCAATGGGGGCAGCCATTCAAAGGAGAAAAGGCTCAAGTTACACAGCAGATAAGCTCTGTAGAACATAATGCTATCTGTTATCCATTACTTATTCTGTGCCATATAGCCATTTTTCAGTTTCCACCATTGCTACTCAGCAGCTTGTTTATATGAACTATAGTAGTCTTTCTGAAGCAAACACACCAGTTTTAACAGCGCAGGACAACACTACATGATATTTTCTTTACTTTAAAACACTTTCGTTTTTTTGGTGTTACTGTTCCTTTAACATGCAGCCATGATAGTGATTTTAACAGGTTTCCTCTTAGGAGAGAGCAAGAGGATCCTAGGGGAGAGAGGTGGGAGTCTGGTAAATAGGAGATTGCTGTATTCTAAAAGGAATGGGATAAATGATTTAGCTGTTACTTGAGAATGAAACCGGCATATTTTGGCAATATTATGTAGGAAAGAGTAGCTGTGGGAAGTACATTTATTTTTATAATACAGACGTGAGTCATATGACATGAATTACTTAGAACTGATTATAACCAATGAAATAACTAAGCAACTAAACTGCATAGACGTGCAACTAAACGGGCTAGGGGGATGGAAGACTTAAATTATGAGGGGAGACTGTCCAGGTTGGGGTTGTTTTCTCTGGAAAAAAGGCTCTTGCGAGGGGACATGATTACACTTTACAAATATATTCGAGGACATTATAGACCAATATCAGGGGACCTTTTTACCCATAAAGAGGATCACCGCACCAGAGGTCACCCCTTCAGACTAGAAGAAAAGGACTTTCATTTGAAGCAGCGTAGGTGGTTCTTCACAGTGAGGACAGTGAGGTTGTGGAATGCACTGCCGGGTGATGTTGTGATGGCTCATTCTGTTGATGCTTTTAAGAGGGGTTTGGATGATTTTTTGGACAGACATAATATCAAAGGCTATTTTGATACTAAACTCTACAGTTAGTATAGCTATGGGCATACAGGTATATGGTTTGTGTTTGAAAGAGTGGAGATGTGTGTGTGTGTTGTGTGTGTGTGTGTGTGTGTGTGTGTGTGTGTGTATGTATGCTGGGTTTTTAATTTGGAGGGGTTGAACTTGATGGACTCAGTCTTTTTTCAACCCAATTTAACTATGTAACTAACTATGTAACATTAAAAAGGATATAATCTACAAATATTTGGCTCCTGTGTATCATTTGTACAAATACAATATTATTTTTGTTATTATTATTATTATGTATTTGTCTCAGGTGCTTTATACATCAGTTGCATCATTCCCTGCCCCAGTGGAGATAACAAACTAACATCTGATGCACAGTCACAAACATCCTAGGGAGCAGATTTACTAAGGGTCGAATTTCGAATGCAAAGAAAATTCGAAATCCGACCAGGGAATAGTGGAGGAATAGTGAGGAATTAAAAAAATTCGACTTCAAATTCGAATATTTTTAGCGCAATTCGATCGATCGAACGATCGAATAGGGAAAATTTTTAACGATCGATCGAATTTTTCAAATTGGATCTTAGGAAATGATCCCCATTTCGGTAGGTTTAATCTGGCGAAATAGGTGATCGAATTTAAATTTAAAGGGGAAGTATTTCGACCATCGAATTTTCGAATATTCGAATAAGATTAAATTTGAATATTCGAATCATTCGAATTCCGGGAGCGAGCAGCCGTCTCCCCATAAGCGCGCGTCTTACTGACGTCACGTGCATGCACAGAATGAAAAGTGGCCAGAATTGTGACCACTTTTTCATTCAGTAAGACGCGCGCTTATGGGGAGACGGCCGCTAGTGCTGGCGAGGGGCTTTTTAAAAAAAAAAAATTGTGAAACCCCCAACCGGAATGCAGGCTCTATCAGCCCACACCTTTGGTTGGGGGTACAATTTTGCCGCAACAGGTACCCTTTAAAATGTAATATGCAATAATGGTCTTACGTTTGCTACTTGTCTCATAGCAGCCAATCAGTAAGTAGCATTTTCCAATCCAATTAAAATCCAATAGGTTGCTATGGGTTACTAGATGGAATCTTAGATTTGCTACTTGTCTCATAGCAGCCAATCAGTAAGTAGCATTTTCCGATCCAATTAAAATCCAATAGGTTGCTATGGGTTACTAGATGGAATCTAGACAAATATGTCCACTTATTTTATTGACTAGATTTCTTTCAGTTTAATTCCCTAAAATAATCTGTCAATACATGTCAACAATAACAAAAAGTTGTGTTGAGTTCAAATCTGTTTTCATTGTAATGGAATGGAAGATAAAGCCAACATGTTTTGTTGGATCACAAAAAAAAAACAAAGAAATTATGGGAGTGCATCAAGGCAAGTGCTGTTGGGGGTTCATCTGGCTTATTTTGTCAAAAAGGGCTTTCGCCCTTCAGAACAATGTGGGTCAAGCTTTCTGTGTGGGCTCCACTTCTGCCCAGTAGACTTGGTTTTATGAAAATTCAAGTAAACCGAAAACCAAATAAATGTCAGTTTAGTTAATTTGAGACATTTCATGAGTTTTGAATTGCATTAGAAGGTCATACAATACAGGTATGGGACCTGGTATCCAAAATGCTCAGGACTTAGGACCCTAGGACTTTCCAGATAATGGATCTTTCTGTAATTTGGATCTTCGTACCTTAAGCCTACTAGAAAATCATCTAAACATTAAATCATTAATTAAACATTAAAGATACTGTTTTATTATTAAAGAGAAAAAGGAAATCAGTTTTAAAAATGTTGATTATTTGGATATAATGGAGTCTATGGGAGATGGCCATTCCATAATTTGGATCTTTCTGGATGATGGGTTTACGTATAACGGAACCCATACCTGTATAACAGTGCACAGCCTTCAGGAAAGGTTGCACATTTTATTGATGTCTCTATATTTTTTATCTGATGAGTTTAAAACACAATATGGACATGTACATCATGGGAATATGTGTCAAAAAAGTGTGTTATTATTTGATAATCTGACACATTTTTGGGGAGGGGTATAATATCCTGTTGTTATAATGCACAAAAGCAATAAAGTTAATAGTGCTGCTCCAGCAGAATTCTGCACTGAAATCCATTTCTCAAAAGAGCAAACAGATTTTTTTATATTTCATTTTGAAATCTGACATGAGGCTAGACATATTGTCAATTTCCCAGCTGCCCCAAGTCATGTGAATTGTGTTCTGATAAACTTCAATCACTCTTAGGCCTCATCCAGATGCAAAGATTCGGGGAGATTTGTTGTGTTTTTCGTGAGGCAATTTTGAGCGACTTTGAAAAACGTATCGCCCCGTGTGAATAGGCGCAGGTGAGATAGGAGCAAGCCATTCTGGGAGATTTGTCGCCCCAAAGAAGAGGAGCTTAGTCGCCAGTCGACAAATCTCACCGAATCTTCGCGTCTGGATGAGCCCTTAACTGCTCTACTGCAAGTTGGAGTGATATCACCCCCTCCCTCCCCCCCCAGCAGCCTAACAACAGAACGATGGGAGGGTAACCAGATAACAGCTCCCTAACACAAGATAACAGCTGCCTGGTAGATCTAAGAACAACAATCAATTTTAAAAACCTATGTTCCATTAAGTTACATTGAGAAGGAAAAAAAACAGCCTGTCACATGACCAGGGGCAGCTGGGAAATTGGCAAAATGTCTAGCCCCATGTCAGATTTCAAAACTGAATATAAAAAAAATCTGTTTGTTCTTTTGAGAAATGGATTTCTGTGCAGACGTCTACTGGAGCAGCACTATTAACTGATGCATTTTGCAAACAACATGTTTTCCCATGACAGTATCCCTTTAATGAAGAAAAGGAAAAGAGAAAAAAATATTTTATATTAAATAAAACGTTTCAGCATAAAAAATGGAATTCCCTTAAAGGATTACTCACATAGCTGTGAGAGGAGTGGATTGTTTTATTCAAGATTATTCTGTAGACTTTTTTGGGTTGGGTGGAACCTGATGGACCCATGTCATTCAGCTTCACATACTATTTCATACATCACTTTCCAGCTTTGCAACTCCTGGCTTGTTTTAGCTGAATAATCTTTTCCAAACACCGTACAATGCATTTGTCTTCTACAGGTACACGCATTAAGATTTTAGAAATATGTTGGGATTCATTTATCATACTGAAGCTACATATAAGCTCTAAGAGAAGACAGAAATGCTTTTATTTGTGACTGATCTTCAAACAAATAAGAAAAAAAAGTGAAATTCTGATCTGAAATAACATTTTTCTAACAAGCCCTGTTTTTCCTTGGCTCTGTGTCACTTTATTTTCCTCCCACACCCACTGACATGATTTTTGTACTTGAACTACCAATCCATCAACCACTGACATCTCTCACTGTGTGTGTGTTTCTCAGGCTCTTAAAAATACTCCCACCACACCAGAGAGATAGCAGTGACCGTTATAAACTGTTTAAGTGAATGATAAAGGACACATCAGATAACAGTTATAAGCTAGAAAAATGCCTCTTAACGTGACCCCTATTCCTTTCTGTCGACATAATTGCTTAATTCAGTATTCATACATTCTCCATTGTAAAGGTATACAGATAACTCTCATCTATAGCAATGCAGTGGTCACAAAAAGGCCGGAAAAATGGGTCTGGTGGTGTCAAGCAGTGTAGTTTAATAATCTATATAGTCTTATGGTCAGTGATGGGCGTATTTATTCGCCTGCGGCAAATTTGCTGTGATGTCCGGCGATTTGCTGCGGGCGAATAAATTAGCGAAATTCCAGAAAAATATTTTTTTTATGGGCGAATAATTTAATTTTTGGATGCCAGCACCCATTGCAGGCGTCAAGAAAGCGTACGCGGGCGTCTATTCCGATCTTTCAACATCGGTAATGGGCACCCGCATCCAAAAATAGACGCCTGTGTCCAAAAGTAGTGATGGGCGAATTTATTCGCCAGGGGCGAATTCGCTGCGAATTCCAGCGATTCTGGCGAATAAATTCACAAATCACCAGCAAAATTTTGCTTGGTGAAAATTCGCCCGAAAAACGAGTCGCGTGTCGTTTTTGACGCGACAAAAGCGTCGCGCGTTGGAAATGACGCGACGAGCCAAAGTTGACGCGACTCGCGTCAAAAGTGTCCCGCGACTCATTTCGCGGATTTTTCGCCGAAGCGAATCTCGGGAGATTCGCCCATCACTATCCAAAAGCGGATGCTCGTGTCCAAAATGAGACTTGGAGGCATATCACGAATTTCTACTAGAGATTCGTGAAATTTCAGCAAAGCGAAACGCCCCTGATTCGCCCATCACTACTTATGGTTTGTCTAAACATGCACTAGGCCAGGGGTCAGCAACCTTTACTATCAAAAGAGCCATTTTGCCCCCCTCTTCCGCTGGTGTCGCAAAACATAACACAGCTTATAAACTTTTAGAAGTTTTAACCTTTTTTCATTTTAACTGTAACAACAACAGAATACAACAAACAAAAGTGTAGTGTGCATGTGTAAGTCTACTGTGAAATAAATTAAACACTGAATAGCCCTATTAAATCTATTTAAAGGTGAGGGTCTTTAGCCCTCGCACGTGCTGCAGCTGGACTCTGCAGGCTTCTCCCTTGTCTTGATTGTGTGACTGCAGTAAGGACCATGATGAACCATCCTCCAGCATCTGGTCTGTCATTCCTGGGATGTCTATGCAGCCCTCGGACCTGCTGGCGGCTTCCTGAGTGTGCAACCACTGTAAGATAACTGTTAGCTTATCCTGGTTGCACACTCAAGAAGCCGCCAGCAGGTGTGAGGGCTATATAGACGACATGAAAGCCTAAGCAAGCAGGATGAAGAACTGCATTAGACTCCAGAGCTGTGAGTTGCCTACCCCTGCACTAGGCACTGCCTTTACTACTGGCTCTAAGCAAGCATCAAGGAGCCATTACTACTCTTGTACTTAATTTACGTATGGTATCTCTTTGTGCAAGTTATTACAATAATAAGGGAATTGTCCTGGCCATGGGAAGGTCAGTGTATGGGCTGTTCAATTCTTCCATTCTCAGTAATTCCAGACCATGACCTCTGGGTTACTATTACACATTCAGGGGCGTAAATACAGAGGACACAGACCCTGCAGCTGGGGGCCAAGAGGGTATAGGGGGCCCATTAGGCCCTAACTGATGACCAATTTCAACATATATTGGTAAAAAAGGATAACCTCTGGATATGTTGGGGGCCCTAAAATCAATTTGCTGTGAGGCATAGTAACATCTATGGGAGGGTTATGGGAGCTGAGCAAGAAAAACCTTCCTAAAAGCTGGGGCAGAATGAATTCAAAGGAAAATAATTATACAGCAATGAGAAATGCTTACTATCCCCATGAGACAAAAAAGAAAACAAAGATAATGGTACTTTAAATCCTGAATGTCTGGACCATTCTGTGTTTCACTTTGTGAAGAAGTTAGGTGCAAAAATATCTACACACATGTAGGGGATCTGAATGCTAAAAACTAAAAAATTGGGGGAAAAAACGTCAAGATTATTATATCCCGAGACTGAAAAAAGTCCACATCTGAAAATCCGCCATCTCAGACCTGCTGAGGTTGTATATAAGTCAGTGGGAGAGGTCCCTATCCTATTTGGAAGTTTCTGTCTGCATTAGATTTAGCCCAAAAATCTGACTATTATGGCCTTTTCAATCAAAAATCTAAAAACCTCTGAATTGTCATGAAAAAAGGTAAAAAAAAAAACGAGTTATTCAGGATAAAGATCTGAAAAAATTTGTACAATTCAGGTTTTTGCTCGACTTTATGGAGTTTTTCCTCAATCTGTTTAAATCAGACTTTTTTAATAATACATAAGGTCAAATCATGGATTCTAGTTTGGTAGGATTTTTTTAAATAACATAATTGTTATGTTTGGTTTCCAAGAATGAATAGATTATAACAGTGCTTTAGTAGCAGGTTCATGCAGTCATTACACAACAGCAGTAACTCTTACTTTCACTTTCAAGCTGTACAGAAAGTCCTGTGTATGCACAGTGACACCCGCAGGCCATTTGTATAAACACAACATATTCCCCCTACAGTAGGAAAGCATTTGGGCAAATATAATAAACAATAACAATTAAACAGTATGTTTCTTAAAGCAATATATACATTCTTCACATGACATAGTCCTTGGTCTATGCAGGTGGTTTTCTGATTCTCTCAGTATGCCTTATAGGTTCACTTTCTTCAGGCCTATTGCAGTTGCATTAGGAATAGGAAAATGTCCTTCATCAAATGTAACATCTGCAAAGTCATATCTAGCAGGAGCAAGACAACTTCCATTCCATATGTGTCCATCAGACAGTTCATATGTGTATGGTCCTCGCTGGCGTCTCACTTCAAGTGATGTAGTAAATTTAGATTGTCCTTGTTTCAGTATTCCTGGTTTCTTAATTCTGACTAAAGATCCAGGCTGAAAGTGCACTTCTCTTGCACCACATTTTCTGTCAGTGTAAGCCTTGCATTTGGCTTGTTGACATTTGACAATGTCAACAGTAGATGAGTTTGTAGGAACAGTATTTGGTGGAAGCTTAATGTTTCCAACATGTAACCTAGTGCGCATCTGTCATGTAATAATTCAGCTGGAGATGCTTGGGTTGTTGCATGGCACGTTGCTCTGTAGCTATATACTGATTTTACATCTGATTTGAACTTAACTTTGTGTACAAAGTTCTTTGCAGATACCAATGAAGTGTTGCTTTGTGGTGAGATTTTAGACACAGGCTTTGTGGCAGGCACTGGTGTTGTTGTAATGAGGCCATCAATTAATTGTTGGTTTAATGCAGAAAACACATCCCTTCCAACTAAAGCAGTACCTTTATTCACAATGTAAAAGTCACATTTTGCTGTATTTGATTCAAATTGTACAGTCACTGGCAAGCAAGCAATGACAGGGATTGAATCTTTTAAGTAACTGACCAGTCTCAGGTCAGGTGCAACAAGTGTATATTTTGCAAAGTATTTCAAGAAAATATCCTTTGGTAGTATAGAAACCGCTGAACCTGTATCAAGCATCAGGTTAATGGAGTGCCCCTTGTCAGCAGAAGCAGTACTGACACTGACAGTGCATCTAAACTTGTCTGGAATACATGTACCGGTTTTATCCACACTTAATACTGTAACATTTGTAGTAGTGAGTTCATGAACATTTTTAGTAGAACTACGACAGACCGTAGCAAAGTGACCTGACTTTAAAGATTTGCGGCACTGTATAACTTTTGCAGGACATTTAGCATAGTTTGCAAGGTGTTGTTTTGAACCATAGCGAAAGCAGTATTTTTTATGTGTATTTGCTGCACGTTTTGCAGCCTTTCCTTTGCAATGTATTTTTCCTGTTACTGCGCATTATTAGGCCACAGTTTTGAATTCACAATCTGTACATTCCCAGCTGTTCCCTGACTGAGAGGTTTAGCCTCTGCCACAGCTGTTTCAATTTGGCTAGCTACTGTAATAGCCTTTGCAAGGGTTAAATATTGCTCTAGGAGCAGTCTCTCTCTAATGCGTGGTGAGTTTGTTTTTTTCCACTTTTTTGTCTCTTAGCATTTCATCTGTTAGATTCCCAAACTCAAAGGTAACAACTAGCTCTCTCAAAGCTGCTACAAAATGTTCTGTGGATTCATCATTACGCTGTCCACATTGGCGGAATTTATATCAGCAACCACATTAACTCTTGGCACGAAAAGGTTCTTTATAGTAGTAAGAGCAGTTTCATAACTTTCATCAGGTGATGGTAATGTATAGAATATACGCTGTCCCTCTGCCACCAGGCAGTGAATAAGTAGAAAAGGTGCAGCCTGCTGCAGAGGTAGAAAAGACATCCTTGTCACCATTTGTTGTGTTTGGTAGCCGAGGATGAGGAGAGTATAACAGTGCTTTATTAGAAGGTTCATGCAGCCATTACACAACAGCAGTAACTCTTCCTTTCACTTTCAAGCTGAACAGAAAGTCCTGTGTATGCACAGTGACACCCGCAGGCGATTTGTATAAACACCACAATAATCAGATAAATTCGGATTTTGATAAATAACACCCATAATTATATTTTGTGCTGGAAAAACAGTCAGATAGTTAATAGTGTTTGCACAAAGGTTACTTCTCTTATTCCACAGAATTATCCACTTACTTGTAAGTCTAGATGTTACATGCAAGCTTTTTCTGAGTTTTGATGAGCCTAAAATACAAATTGAGTTCAGAGCCTGGAATTTCACTATGGATCTCAAAATTTGGATGCTGGCTTTGAAAAGAAATGCTAAGATTTCTTGGCCAAAAAGAACAGAAGCCTTTTATTTTGGGCTATTTTATACTAGTTGTTGATGGCCAAATTGTATTCATCTGACTAATCAACCCATGCAATCAATGTCCTCCATGAATGGTCCAAATTATGTAAGAAATTGTCCATTTTTGCTGAGAGGTTTTATGAGACTTTTCTGAATCTTTACAGGGCTGTGGGTTTAGTACCAATGTACAGTAAAGCAGGACATTTGTACTATTAATATTGCTAGATAAATATTATATATATATATATTCAACAAATTAAGAGAAATATTTAGTATATAACTTTACACATATTGTGCATATTTTATTTTTCTTGGTCCTTCCAAATAAATTCCTCCAACATGGATTAACCCAAAATACTATTGTAATACTATTTTGTTCTTGTTATTATATGTGCTGTTTATCATTCTATGTAAGTTCTCCCCTAATCCTTTCTTATTGTGACTTCCAAGCCCAAACCTAATTGATAATGCTTGGCAACTGGACAGTGGTTCAAACGTCAAACTGAAGAAGTGCAGATTAAAGTAATTCAAAACCACAAATAATAACAGTGGATGAGGACCAACTGCAAATTGCCTTTGAATTCCACTGTCTGTATTATAAGAGAAACATTACTTTTAATAAATTAAAAGCCCCATAGTGTTATAGCTTGTATTTATTATCAGCTACATTACTGAATATAAAAAATTAGCTTGCATGTGTATAACATTTTTACTTAAAAGAAGAACTTCTCATGGGCAAAGAGAAAACCAGACCAGCTCAACAGTCTTCCTTGCAGAACTTACAATTTTGGTTGCCATTAGGAGATGATAATATAAAGTGGAAAAGACAAGTACCAGCCATCATTCCTTATCCTTAATGAATAGGGATAATGCAGTCACTGAGGCATTATTATTTGATCAGTGGATTCATTTCCATAAATGCTGTTTATGTGTACCATACAGGAAGGAAGATGAATGAATGAACTGCTAGCCATTAAGATGGTCTTTAAGAATGGATGGACTGGAAGCAGCCCCTGTGAGGAAGCCTATAGGGCAAAACGTGCATGAGTTCCGTGGATGCCATTGTTGTCCTTTCTCATTATCTTTCATTTTGCAATATTAATTGAT
Source organism: Xenopus borealis (assembly GCA_024363595.1). Classification (NCBI taxonomy): domain Eukaryota; kingdom Metazoa; phylum Chordata; class Amphibia; order Anura; family Pipidae; genus Xenopus; species Xenopus borealis. The sequence goes on along the minus strand of CM044446.1, from coordinate 92,263,718 downwards.
CAAGGATGGGCATAACATGAGCCATAGGAGTACTGAATATTTTTGATATGTTTGCCTATATACGGTTTTCTCCATACATTTAATATGGACTGGAAGCAGCCTCAGACCCACACATTTGACTTTTTAGCACTTGAGTAATAGATCTATCATGCAGAATGGTATTTATTTAGCAATTACTTACGAAAAACCAGTATGCATTATGTGCATCGTTAATGTCCAAGATATGCCCCACCATTGGTACCAGGTAGTGATGGGCGCATCGGCTGCATTTCGCTTTGTCGAATTTTTAGGTGAAAAATTCGCCGGATCTCATTTTGGATGGCGCCCATTGGCATTTCGCAAATTGTGGGAATTCGCAGCAAATTCGCCCATCACTAGTCCCAGGCAGTGGTGTAACTAGAGTGAGCCAGGCCCCCTGTAAATAAATATTCAAAGGGGCCTGGCGCACTCCATTCCCCATCCTACCATCCACTTCCTATCCCGCCTCCACCCCACCCATGCCCACCATGACTCCGCCCACCCCAGTCCCATTTTCAACCCCTTTCTCATCACAGGCAAAAGAGTGACTGGGAAGAATGTTTTTTTTTAATCTATAGAGGAAGCAGACCCTGCAGTCCAGGCCCCCCTATTCCCTGCAACCCGCCCCCCCCCGCATGTCACTGTGGGGTCTGCTTCCTCTATAGTTACGCCACTAGTCCCAGGAAACTTTTTACAAAACAATAGCCAAAAAATTAATCATCTCTACATGTCTGTCCAAAATCTGCTGCTTACCTGGCCTCATTGACACTTTACAACCCAATTTTTGTATGCTTTTCTCTAAAAATGTAAGACAAACTTGAGTAAGGTTCTATCATGTAGCAAGATAAGGATGAGGGTATATAAGCCAAGTATATACCTATATTTACATATGCACATACTAGAGGCACCTTCGGTTGGTATTCCAGAACCAATAAACATCACCTTCTACAGCTTAGCAGGGTCCAGTTAGTAAAGACCATGTCTGACTTTGCAGGTGCCTCTTTTAGCCAATGTAAAACTTTCCTAATCATTTAGATCAGTGGTTCTCAACCTGGGGGTCGGGACCCCTTTGGGGATCGAACGACCCTTTCACAGGGGGTCACTTAAGAGGTTCTAGGAGCAGCTTCATCTCTCTCCCACTAGCCCTGGGCCAAGGTTGTAGCTCTCCGGGTGTTGGTGCTGGGAGTTGT
>CM044446.1:92227261-92260457 GCA_024363595.1 Xenopus borealis | reverse complement strand
AGCTCTCCCTGCCCATTTAAAATGTGTAAATTAACATGGTAATTGGGGTGTGGCAAAAATTTTTTGCCTCACTACGCATGGAAAACAAACCTTAATGCAGCCACGCTAACAATCCTAACAATTCGCTCTGGGCTGGCAACGAAAATATTTTAATATTTTATGGTTGGGGGTCACCACAACATGAGGAACTGTATTAAAGAGTCGCAGCATTAGGAAGGTTGAGAACCACTGATATAGATAGAGATTGCCAGGTAGGTCAAATAATGGGATCTCATTGCCACTGCAGAGCTACATAAAGGATTCAGCCATTTCTTCCTCTATCATAGTAGGATTAAATGGAATATATATCTATCAGCAGAATTGCGCTAACTAGAACTCTGTTTTTCTGTTCTTGAGCTTTGCACTGCTACCAACCATAACATTTAAAGGGAGGAAAAAACAAGAGCCATTACCATGGTTACAAAATGTCACATTCCTAGGCTTCTTTTCAGTCTCACCAGCAACCCATTAAAGAATGTTATTGAACAGCAAGGCATTCCCATTTCCAAACGACAGTTTATTTTGGGCCGCAAGAGGAAATGTGTGGTTATCCGCTGCAAAGCATGGGAATATTGCATGCATTCCTGTGTCTGGGAAGGGCGCAGACATTCTCTAATCTTGCTCCATGAACAAAAAAAGTCAGATGATAAAAAGTACTTTGCATTTGTCAGAGGAATATAATTAAGTGCTTATACAAAGTAATCACCTTATATGTGTTTAGGGGGGACCAAATCAGTCATTTGGCCAGGATCCACAATAAAATAAAGCCCAATAGCCTTTCATGTTTGCTGGGGACTATAATGCTTAGAGTACTATCTGGCATTCTATATGCAGACTGGAGGTTTACAGTAGCAAAATTATTGGTGAGGGGAGATCAAGTACAAAAATGAAGAGTGTCTTGCAGCAGAAGAACAATACTGAAATGCTCCCTTTGGATAATGATTGCTGAGAACATGGTTATGTCAGGAGTTTGTCTCAATGAAGAGGTGTGGGGTAATCACATGCATGAAGGCCACATGAACATATAACTAAATGTGATACCTATAAACCATTATTACTTACTTAAAATGTCATTTTATTAAGGATGTATGATGATAAACATAAGAGGCCTCTGAGAAAAAAAAGTTTGAGATCAACTTTTGGAGACAGAAATAGGGAGCTTGCTTTGGTTCCAGAAATATCAAAATACTATGCTCCTGGGAACTGTATTAAGCCAAAAGTAGAAAATATATATTGGGGGGGTCTGTCTGTCTTGCGTCAGATTGACAAAAATAATTTGCTTTTTGCAGCACTTTCTTTTAAGTAGGATATTTTCCATAGCGAACTGTACTGCAAGGTTTGCTGAATGGGTGATCTTGATATTTCGATTGTCTATGATGGAGACATTGACTAGCTAAAAATTAATGATCTGTCCAGAAAAAGGATTGATTATTATGGTCTTTTTTTAAATGGTGCCTAAATGTTCCAACTTCAGGGGACCAGAGGAAATAGCATTCCTGTGCTTAGAGTAGCCATATTTTTATCAGTTACAAATACTTTGGGTTCATAATATGCAAGACACAGATCTTGCTAACCTGCCATTAAAATAATTGGAACACTTTATCTTATCCATTCCCCAATCTAAACCGTAGTCTGAGGTGGGAGTTTTACCCATTGTGTTTCTTTACTAGTCAAACACAAAAAAGGAAAATGTCTAAAAATCAGCCCTTTATTGGCTACTATGGGCTTTTCAAACGCAAGCCCACAGACCAAATGCATAGTGTTTATGATCCTCAGCCAGCTCATTGGGTCCCCAGATTTATTTGTGGACTGATTATCATTGATAATCAGCCCACTACGTGGAAAAGTCAGACAACAGTTGTGTAATCTATAATCCCAAACATTTTTCAGTGAATGTAAAACACATTTTTATAAAAGCTTCAGGTGTTTTAGTTACAACTACTTTGTGAAGATGAATTCCAGATGTCATACTGTTACTCTCAAAGGAGGAGAATAAAGAAGATTTTGGTCAATGTACCCTCTGGCCTGTGCATTTGGGTGGAGTACACGCACAGTTGTGACATCAGCCACACTAAATACTGTCGGGCCTACAGAACATTTTGTTTGGACATACTTGAAATGATTCCTGCCAAAAGAGTAGATGTCAGAACAATGATCGTTGAGTGTTTCCTTTGATATATAATTCAGTACTTGCTTAGACCCTCCAGCGATTAGCACATAAAATAAACCTGACTATCACCCTGACTGTAGTGTGTATTTAATTGTTTGACCAAAACTGCACTCTAACTAACCTGCCTATAATATAACAGAGTATGGGTGGCATTAACAACAAAAAGTTCTGAATGCTGAGGGGAGGGGGGATAAATATTCCCATAATGTGACACATACATTATCTCAAAACATGTTTCAAAGCAACCTAAACCACACACATTCAACCTGAACCTGCCTGAACAGTGCATCCTGTGGGTTTGGCTGATCAGTATTGCATGCTGTTTCTTCAAAGTTTTCAAAGAAGAATATATTTGGTCCTACAAAATGACAATTTTTTTAACAAAATGTGTATCCCTTAAAACCAATGATTGTAACATAGTTTTTTTTACATATTTTAATCTTGTGCTGGATACAAATGCAAAAATCCAGTAGGTACTTATGAGAACTGTATCTCTTTATATATACACCAGTAACAGACTATAACCACATAGCCATAGCATTGACCTGCTGTATATGATACTGTACATGCCATGGTTAATTAAGGTGTCCCAGAACACCCACATGCCCTTGACAACGCATACATCCTGATAAATGGTGCTCAAGTGTGCCAACTGATGCCGGGGAACCCTGGAGCTCCCCCATCCTGGTTCTGGCAGTAGCTACAGTGTTGGAAATTAAAATGCCTTTCAAGCATGCTTAAGGCATTACAGTAGCTCCAATGTTTCCATACCCAGTTTTGGTAATGGAGGCACCAGTGAATGGGATGCAAACAAACTCATTCCCCAGAAGTGACATATCCCTCAGAATTTGCACCTTATTTGCATTAAAACCCAAGTATGTTGTGCCAAATTTTGACTCATCAGCTGCTATTACCAAGGACACAACTTGGAGGAATAAGGCCAATTTTGGATGACCACAATCAAAGCTAAAGAATATTAACTTTCCTGGTCATCCTGCAATCTCCATTTTCAAAGGAGCATTGCTGAATGCTTCAGACAAACACAGAATTTACTATTATATGTATATTTAAGGTCATTATATGCCAAGTACATTCCTTGTGCCTTATATATTTATACATACTTCTACTAAAGAAAATGCTTGTTAGTACACTGGAACCCAATAACATCACCTTCTACAACTTCCAGGTGATTTTTATGAGACCTGGGCCAAGGTGCATTTTACTGTTTTTTTTTACGGCCGAGCACCAGTCCTGGAGTTATGGCATTTCATGGTTTACACATGAACATTAGATTACTAATAGTAAACATACTTACTCCTATTTTATTTGGAGATTTGTACACCAAACTTGTTAAATGTTGTCAAGTCATGGTGTGATCTATTGTTATTTGGGTCAGGGTAGATGAACATGGCACCAACACACTCTATGATAAATGCATAAAATACACACAAATTAAACAACTGGATTGGGCACATCATACTAAGGCCCTCATTTTGCTTTATAAGTATAGCCTTCAGCCCAACCAAATTATATGTCATTTGTATGAGAATATTTGAATTCTGCTTCATCTGACCAAGCATTCACATGGGAACAATTTGAATTAAGGACTGCCTTCTGTCTCTTTATAAAACTTGGCCTTCAAAATGCATTTCATGTTCGAGTCAGTCTTTGGACATTCCCTTTATTATAGATCATTAATTTAACGACTCAGGTATCATTAAACTACTGCTGTCAGAGTGCATGAAAAAGATGGCTAAGGGTATCCCTCAGCCTGTTTGTAACTTAGACCCAATGGTATAGTGCGCTTATTTGCTTTCTATGGCCATTTCTTTGGGAGTAACTGTACAACCTTTTAATCATTTGTCTAGCACATAATCTTCTGGAATTATTATATCTGTTAGTTATAATATTGCAATTTATGGAAATTTTGTGGAATATTTGCTGTCACATTTACTGGATTTGTATTGCTAGTGTATATGTGATTGCTCCCATCTGTTAGTAGTAGTGAAACCATGTCTGTTGCCCATAACGCAATTATTCAAGAGAAGAGGTCAAGCTAATACATTTTCCCAACAAATTCAAGTGCAGGAAAAAAAACTTGATAAAATCATGAAAAAATTCATACAAATTTTTCGTATTTGATGTCTCAAAACGCCAATTTTTTTTGGATTGTTGCCAAAATTCTTCAGATTGTTGCATGAAACCCAGTGCAGATCAGGATACACTATCTTTGGGACATCTCCCATTGACTTCTACATGAACTCGTCAGGTCTGAGTTGAAGTACTTTTGTATATGGACTTTTAACACCCTCGGGGTTTAATAAATTCCAAAAAATTCTAGTTTTTTCCATTAAAAATGTTTTCAATTAGAAAAATTTGGTCTTTGATAAATAATCCCCAGAAGGTTACATAGAGGTCTGTTTGACCAGTGTGTTGCTTAATGTGAGAGTCAATATGGGCTGGGCTGCTTCCTACTTAAAATACTTTGTACAAGTCCTGAGCTAAGGAGCAAGTAATTGTGAAACTCAGCAGATATTACTCATCTCAAAAGTTAATGTAATGACAGACAGAGCTCCAGGTATGGTCACCAAAAATATTTGCTTTCAAACAGCATGCTAGACCCCCAACTTTGCTTTGGTTCAGAAGTCCATATGATGCCCTGTATTCTATGTCCCTCAAACTGCACCAGTCATCCTCTCAAGAATAGTTGGATTTCATAATACTAATCCATTTGCCTATCATTGTTGTGTTTTACATTCAGTTGCTACTGCACATTTCCCTTGAGGGAACCATAGAGAAAACTCTCAATAACTGTCATGGGAAAGTGTAGTTTTTGAGATTAGTAATACCTGCTGAGTTTCACAATGACTTGCTCCTTAGCTCAGGACTTGTACAAAGTATTTTAAGTGGGAAGCAGCCCAGCCCATATTGACTCTGCTGCTAAGTTCTTTTGAATTTAGTTTACAAGGTCATTTGAAGAATCAAGGAAACGTTAAGAAACGCAAGTTGCTGGGCATCACTGATCACAAACTGAATTTATATTTAGTGTAATCAGTAAAGGTGAAATTTTGAAGAAGTGTTCAAGAAGTGATATATTGACACAGTTGTGGCAGACACAACTTAGAGTACAAAATTATACATTTTTGGCCATTTGGGTATAAAAATAGCACCTTGTGACCTGTATTAGAATTTATAAATGACCCCTTGTTTGTTGCAGGGTTAGAGTCCTTCTTTGGGTCAGGTACCTTCAGTTTACTTGCAAAAGATAATTCAAGTATTTTTTGGATAGCTGGTAGGTAACTTGAGGATAACGTTTGGGTATAGGTGCAAGGCAGAGGACAGTGGGGAGGAACAGGAGTCTCAATATAAGCAAATTGTACTTCTTGATTGCTTTATTTCTGTTGCTTTCACCTCTTTCAGCTTCTAATGATAGCACTACTGATGTATGATGTAACACCAGTTTATGATGATGTCACTTAAGGTTTTATGGTGGGTGTTCAGTGAGAAGCAGGTGAGGTTGAAAATGATGCATTTGTGGTCAGAATTATTAAAGTGTCCAAGTGGGTAAAAAGGCAAGCTGTGAGTGTGAGTGTGGGCCACAGGAAACAAATTTGAGTCTTCAAAAAATTGAAGGTTATCTACTTGTAAGAAGTCTGTTTGTTGAAGCATTTGAAGACCTGGAAATTCAGTGAAATGGATCCCAAGAGCATGAAAAGTCTGGGAGGCACAGAAGAAACGATGGGTGTGAAAAAAAGGAGGACATGTGAGAGCAAATATATCTAGGATGCAGCAGGTAAGTACAAAAGTGAAAGAGAACTTTCTAAGTTAACAAGCCTGGAAGTTAGTGAATTATGGTCACATATTTATAGCTCGTCAGAATGCATTCTTCCAACTGAATGAGCTGGATTAGCCAGTTACCAAAGTCTGATCAGGCAAATCAGCTGAAATGGGTAAACAGTGATACATTTAATTAAATTTCACTGAAAATTTACTTTTTCCCAAGAATATACAGTTTGACTGAACATCAGACTTCAAATGAATAATTTTAACATGTTGACAGTATACGTCAACTAATAGGTAAGTGAGTAAAATAGTACAGCTTCTATCTCAACAGCTTGGCATGCATCATATAACTGCTAATGGGGAAATGTCAATGTTTTGGAAACAGGATTCTATGAGACTTATCCCAAAAAATTAATAGTCTTATGGGGCTGCTTCCTCTTAAAGGGATCCTGTCATGGGAAAAAATTTTTTTTTCAAAATGCATCAGTTAATAGTGCTGTTCCAGAAGAATTCTGCACTGAAATCCATTTCTCAAAAGAAATGAAATCTGACATGGGGCCAGACATTTTGTCAATTTCCCAGCTGCCCCAAGTCATGTGACTTGTGCTCTGATAAACTTCACTCACTCTTTACTGCTGTACTGCAAATTGGAGTGATTTCATCCCCGCCCTTTCCCCCACCCAGCAGCCTAACAAAAGAACAATGGGAAGGTAACCAGATAACAGCTCTCTAACACAAGATAACAGCTGCCTGGTAGATCTAAGAACAGCACTTAAAAACCCATGTCCCACTGCGTACTATTCAGTTACATTAAGAAGGAAAAACAACAGCCTGCCAGAAAGAAGTTCTCTCCTAAAGTGCTGGCACAAGTCACATGACCAGGGGCAGCTGAGAAATTGACAAAATGGCTAGCCCCATGTCAGATTTCAAAACTGAATATAAAAAAAATCTGTTTGCTCTTTTGAGAAATGGATTTCAGTGCAGAAGTCTACTGGAGCAGCACTATTAACTGATGCGTTTAAAAAAAAAATGTTTTCCCATGACAGTTTCCCTTTAACACCATGGATCATAAATTGATACACTCAGGCTCAGTCAATGGTAATATTTATATCAGTAACAATAAAACCTCCCAGCTTGATGTCATTATCTGTGTAGTTTCAATAATCCATTGCACACTAATGGGGGAATATAATAAAAGTTGGTAACTGGGAAATATATTTGCAATGTGAAAAGCTATGCCTTAGCATGAAACCATTTCCCTTTGTGGGACATTTTTATAGGTTTTGTGAACCCAGAAACTGTTCCAACAGTGGAAGAAGGTTCGTGATTTTATACAGTAGTTTGTGCCAGTGCACAGTGAATGTAATAGAACTTCTTACTAAAGAAATTGTTATGTTTGCTCCAAAGGATTATGCCACCTTCAAGCACTTCTAAAAAGTGTCCCATTAAAATTCACAATGTAATAACAGTTTAAGTAACTTTTTATTCTTATTTATGCAAATAACTTTACTCTTTGTGACTTTTATAAAATTTCCCCAATAGTGTAGGGTGGACACATGTTTGTGAAGAGTCTCATTAATCCAGGTCATGGTATATTTGTATAAATCTGTATAAATGAAGACATTTCACCAGTCATCCAATTGGCTTTCTCATTGAGAAAGCCAGTTGGATGACTGATGAAATGTCTTCAAGAAAAACACAGCAAGACCAGCTGATTTGACTTGAGAATTCCTATTGGAAGACTAGTGAAACGTCTTCAAGAAAAACCCAGCAAGTCCAGTTGATATGAATTATTTCAACAGATATAGGGTAGACAGAATTCCAATCTTTTGGAGGGTAACTTTAAAACAGAAGTATATAGGAAACCCACTCATACAGATCAATATCTTTTGTTCGATTCCCTCCATCCGCTGGAGCACAAACTGGGTGTCATTAGAACTCTGCACCACAGGGCAGAATGTGTGGCAACTGATACAGAGTCCAAGGACAAGGAGCTTTGAAAGTGTGTGGCTACCCAGACTGGGCCTTTGTCAAAACAGCAGCAACCAAGCCCAAAAAACGACGCGCGACTCGTTTCGCGAATTTTTCGCCAATTCGCGAATTTTTCGCCAATTCGCGAATTTCTCTGGAAATTCGCAAATTTTTCGGCGAAGCGAAACGCGGCCATTTCGCCCATCACTACTCACCAAGCAAATGGATCAGCATAGGAGGGGGAACTCTACAAGACAAGACTCAGCTGTCTTTCTACAACTACAAGACAAGGGACACTTGAAGAAAGCAATGTCCAAATCTTAGATAAAGAAGACCGCTGGTTTGAAAGAGGTGGGAAAGAGGTGATTCATGTCAAGGTGGAGAAACCATCCCATAACAGAGGCGGGGGCCTTCGACACCACCTGTCTGCTACATACAATGCTGTTTTAACATCTGTACCCTGGCGGTTTCAGAATATTTTACATATCCATTCCTGCAACTCTCACAAGTAAAAACTGTTTCTAGGAGTTGCATGACACATTAGTAATCCTATCACAGTAACTACACAGAATCAACATCTCTGTGAATTTCAGATGTCACCTCTCTGAAGAGTTACAATGTGACATTGTGATTGGATTGTTGGAAGAGTCTATATTCAGAGACCTAGCCACACCAGTCAGTTGAACTGAAGAAGCAGTGAAAAGTCTTCATTAAAAATTCTCAGAAAGTCCAGTTGTTTTTTTTTTTAATTAATTATATTAGATGAGATAAAAGAGTAATTCCTGTTGAAAAGTTATTTCTTATTTCTTTTGGCTACAACCATTGACTTCTGATTTCAGAATCATGCCAAAATTGAGATCAATTAGCTTTGCTATTAAACAAGTCACAACAGTCATAATTATTATGACTGTATAGTCGACAGGAGGGGAATTTTTCCAAGCACGACATTAATAGAGATCACAATAACTTCAACAACACTGAAGACTGGCTCAGTTAGAACTATTCTGTGGGCATGCTACAGTTCTAATGCTGCTTTTGTCTGTTGTATTAAGATGGACGTCATCTATATTATCCAGTGGAAACAGTTCTCCTGTGTAAAATAGCCCATTATAATCCCATTTCTTTCCCACAAAGGAATACATCATTCTGGTTCTGTACCCTACACCTCATTTTAGGAGCTAAGAATAAAGTATACAGAAAGCAAGGCTGATGGATGATAGAGAAGATCAGACAAAAAGACAGGTGTTTTTAAACATGTCTAATTATGCAGATGGTTCCATATACAACCTTTTAAGGCCAAATGGAAAGTATTTGCAATTATCTTTCTAAAAACTGGGCAGAGCTGCTCATCTGTTGCCTAAACACCAACATCATGACAGAGTCACTCCTGTACTATCGCTTGCACAGAGCCAGTTCTGCTATATAGCAAAGTTGGTTGCGTTTAAGGGCTTAGCCACATAGGAAGATTCAGGGAGATTAGTCGCCAGGTGCCGCGTTTTCTTAAGTCGCAGAAAATTGCCTCGTGAGGCAATTAGAAAAACGCAACGCCACGTGTGAATAGGTGCAAGCGACGTTACATGCTAGCGGGCGCGAGACATGGATCAGCAATTCTGGGACATTAATCACCACAAAGAAGCGGCGTTTAGTCACCTGGCGACTAATCTCCCTGAATCTTCCCATGTGGCCTAGTCCTAAAGGAACAGCACCACTAAAAAAAATGAAAGTGTTTTTTAAGCAATTCATTTTTAATATACTGTTGTCCAGCACTGGTATAAATGTTGCTTCAGAAAACTACTATAGTTTATATAAATAAGCTGCTGTGTAGTTATGGGAGCAGCCATTCAAAGATGAAAAAGGTGAAAAGGTTCATGTTTACATAGCAGATAACAGATAAGCTCTGAAGAATACAATGGAAACATTTTCTGTTGTCTTCTATGTAACCTGTGCCTTATCCTTGTTGTAGCCCCCACCCTTCCCAGCTATAGTCAGGTGATCCCACTGGTTTCTAATAAAAGGGAAACCAAGTTTGGGAGTTTTACTTTGAAAGCAGCAAGTAAGTTGGAGGTAAAACGTAGTCCCTTTGTAAAATGTATAATGAAGCAATAGAATTCTTAATGAATCAGATGAAAATTGAGCGTAGGACTGGCCAGATATGGGATGACTTTGACATTGGCCAGCTTAAATATATTGCAATATATGGACAAACAATCTCTTTTGTTTAAAGGGTAGGCATTTTTAGTAGCTGTATGCACAGAATGTCTCAATGTCTTAAATACAGATGAAGCCACTTTGGATTGTACATTTGACACCTAACTCATCTATCCCATTTATCCCACTTAGCACAGAATATTGTGTCACAGCATCCCGTCCAATTAAAGAGTTCACATTGAAAACAATGGTGCTTTGGTATGCTAATGAAAAGATTAAATGCATTAAATGAGTTAAGATAACTTTAGATAACACAGTTTCTTCAATTAACCCTGAGTCATGATGCATTTAACTCACAAATCCCAGTGGCTGCATCTGTATATTGATAATGGGTTGAGTGCAGAGGACCTCTTAACTTTGTCTATATATATATATGTTTGTGTAGTGGTTGTAGTGCAGGTGCTACCTACAGTTAAGATTATTAATAAATTGTCCAGAAAGTAGATGCACACCAGGAACCTTTGAAAATTTAAAACAGGCCATCTCAGACCTTTATCAAGACCTTAAATAGATAAAATGCAAAAGCACTCACCCTATCACAGGTGTTAGGACAAATCATGAAGGAAACCAATCACTAAGGAATGGCCCACCCAGGTGAAAAAGAAAAAGGGGAAGCAGCCCTAGATCAAGAAAAAGAGTAAATGAATTAGCATGCTGCTCAACCACACCCATATTTTTTCAGAAACACTGGGAATGCATAGAAGATATGACAGTTTTTTTTAAAAATTTCCAGTGCATCAATACCCATTGCTCGATGCCAATGACAAAAATTTGACCAAATAAAGGGGGGGGGGTGAACGGTAGTGGGCCTAGGGGTGCCCGTTATGTAAATCAAGCCCTGCCTGTTCCAAATAATTTTTAGCTACTGGTTTAATAGATTTGCCATCCCTTATTGCTGTGTTCATTGATGAGTGGTGGGCATCCATCCTTAATCTAAGAGTTAAATCCGTCTTACCAACATAAGACAATCGGCAAGGACATGTGATCAAGTATATTACATGGCTAGTGGTACAAGTAATATGTTGTCCTATCGTAAAGCGTTTACCCGATTGGGGATGTAAAAATGTCATTGCCATGCCCGACCCTTATAGGTAATATTCCTGCTCAAAACGGAAATAGTTAAGGGATAATGTAACCTTGAGTAGATCTAAAACAAAGGGAATCAGAGGGCCTGAAAAAGAAATGAATTCATCAAGTGAGAGTTTGATGAACCACATCCATGCTGACTAGCAAACATGGTTCACTCACAGGGAGCTTCAATTGTTAATGCATTCTAGCAAATGCGTTGTGTCTTCTAAATACGTAGGCATGGTGACCAAACACAACAGTAGGTGCATTACAAACTACAAGGCTGATTCACTAACACCGAAATAACACAATAAATAGACTAGCGCAAATTCGCACCCTAATGCCAGGCGAAGTTGTGCACTGACGAAGGCTTGTAATTATGCAAATTCCCTTAGATGACCATTTTCCTCAACGTTACCACTTACGCTAGACGTTACTTCACCAGGTCAGACCAGGCGAAGTTCAATACAATAGATAGGAGTTTGAAAAAAAAAATGGAAATTTTTTCTAAGTCCAAAAAAACGCTGGCGTGTTTTACCTTTTGTAGGGTGATAGTCTGAAAACGAGCAAAAATTTTTTGGGGGGTTACCCTCCTTCCCCCCTACATTTCCTAACATATGGCAACTCAACTATACAGGGGCACATGTAGGGCAATAGGACAACTTTATTTTATTTATTAAAGGTTTCCTGGGCTTGTGTAGTGGAATGTAGTGGCTGTAACACATACTTCTATTATACTTTGAAATTTGCGCCATATGCAAATAAGGCATCGCTATTGTAAATGCACTTTGCCTGGCGAAGTAACACAAGCGCAACTTCACTACCATTCGCCGACCTGAGCGTAACTTTGCACTTTAGTGAATTTGCGTATCGCTGGCGAAAATTCGCCTGGCAAAGTGCAGCGAACGTTAGCAAAGGCAACGCTAGCGCATTTTCACCGCTTAGTGAATTTGCCCATAAGGGGGTTATTTATTCGAAAAAAATTTTTATATTAAAATCCAAATTTTGGATTTTTGGAAAAAAAAAACATTTTGAGATTTATTATACCCATGAGGATAGAAAAAGTCTGAATCCGAAAAGTTCTCCATCTCAGAACTGCAGTGGTTGTCTATAAGTCAATGAGAGAGGTTCCGTTCCTTTTTGGTTGGTTTCTGTGGTCTGCGCTGGAAATTGCCAGAAAATCTGATTTTAAAAAATCGATCGATTCAGGGGGAAGAAATCAGAAAAAAAGCTTTCAAGTCAGATTTTCACTTGATTTTATTGAGTTTGTCCCCAATCCAATTAAATTGTGCTTTTTTTATAAATAAATAAAGTCAAATCATGTATTCTAGTTTCGTCATCCTTTTTTTATTTATTTATTTATTTATTAACATGTATTTCTATAGCACCAACTTATTTCGTAAGCACTGTTTAAATACTTATATAAATACAGATTTGGATAAATAATTTTTAATTCATGTACAGTACGTGCCTGTGTTTTATTCACATTTGCATAACATGGGTCAGTTTTACACAACATAAGCAGTTAAATTAATTCCTTTAATTACAGGTTGACTGTATAACTCTACAAACTGCTTTTGACAGTGCCTCAGCCCCTATTAAAAAATTTTAATCCTGAAAAATATGAACATTTGTTCTCTGTCTTTATTCCCTGCCTCTATATTTATCCTTTTGCCTTTGGCAAAAATGAAGTAGGGGATGAATTCTCATTGTCTATTAAAGGACAAGGAAAGTTTAAAATAGAATATTGCTAGAAATGCTGTATTTTGTATACTAAACATAAACATGAACTTACTGCACCACAAGCCTAATCAAACAAATGATTTACGCTTTCAAAGTTGGCCACAGGGGGCTGTCATCTTGTAACTTTGTTTTACATCTTTGCAAGACCAAGACTGCGCACATGCTCAGTGTGATCTGGGCTTCTTAGGGATCGTCATAAATGATCAAAATCAAAGCTGCTTGAGTTCTGCATGGCTGGTAAGTAAGGCAGGGGCTCCCCCTGCTGTTCATAAGTATGATTGTTTCCCTGCCAGAAGTTAGGGACTGTTTGACAATTCCTATCCACAGCAGTAAATGAAGGGAGAATTTCACTGCATACAGTCAGGTTTCTTATAAAAAACTTTAGACATTTTTTAATTAAAGTATATTGGAGATAGATTTTTTTTTTCACCAAAGAAAGTAAAAATGGGATTTCATTTCTTTGCCTTTCCTTGCCCTTTAAATCTGCCTCAAAATCTTACTGCATACTGCTGGTCACTGCATAAGTTATGCTTCATTTGATATCTACAAAGCTGGTGACCCAATAGAGTGGCTGTCCATGTGAAAACTGGGGGGAGAGCTCCAATGCAGAGCCATTATAATAAATATTTGGAGTTTGTTGAAGAGGTGACCACGAATTTAGCAATAAATGGAAGTTTGTTCTATTCACATTCTGTATTTATAACCTAATGCCTCTTGAGCAGGAGACTGCAAAGAGGATTCATGGTCTAAGTAGAAAAGAAGGGCCAAGAATTAAAAACATCTATCATCAGTATTATGCATATCTTATGTTTTTGTAACATATCTTACTGTATGTTTTAGAAAATATTCTAATAATAAGTGTGTGGAAAACATGCCGTTCTTCTCCTAACCGATCTCAGTTTAGGCAGAACCTTGTTCAGATAGCATTATCATAGATAGAGCTTATTTTCCAGTTCAGTTGGAGATGTGCAGTAAATGGCTGAAGCTGAAAAAGTAATAACGGGAATGAATCTAGTGGGAGGGAAAGCTGTAAACTATTTTCATATGGGAATTACTTTGAAATAGGGTCTGGCTGGACTGGGGGTGGTGGACCCTGATCCGCTCCCACCTGCCTGGTAGGGATGGCGCGAACTGTTCGCCGGCGAACTGTTCGCCGGCGAACTTGTTCACGCGAACATCCGCTGTTCGCGCTCGCCAAAAGTTCGCGAACGTCGCGCCACGTTCGCATTTTGGGTTCGCGTCAATTTGCCGCATTTTTTTTGCCGCTTTTTTTTTTGCCCTCTCACCCCAGACCAGCAGATACATGGCAGCCAATCAGGAAGATCTCCCTGGACCACCCCCACACACCCCCTGGACCAAAAAAAAAAAAATGTGCATACCTCCCAACTGTCCCTTTTTTGGAGGGACAGTCCCTCTTTTGAGAGCTCAACCCTCTGTCCCTCATTTGTACTGGAAAGTCCCTCTTTTCTCTGCACTGAACAGCCAGAAAAAGAAAAAGAAGCAAAGATTTGAACTTAATTGGCTTTTGGCAGAGAGTCCAGAACAGCTAACCGGTGCAGATAAGATACTTTGTAACACTTTTGACATAAGAAAATAATGGATTTTTCTTTGCCCTTGATCCCCCTCTTGCATGCCACTGTCCAGGTCGTTGCACCCTTTAAACAACTTTAAAATCATTTTTCTGGCCAGAAATGTCTTTTTTAGCTTTAAAAGTTCGCCTTCCCATTGAAGTCTATGGGGTTTGCGAACCGTTCGCGAACTGTTCGCGATTTTGCGCAAGTTCGCACTTTTTTGCCGCGGTTCGCGCCATCCCTACTGCCTGGCACTCCTTGATCTCTCCCTACACCGGCCAATAGAAGAAAATAGCAGATACATGCTGGTCGGCGGGGAGGAAGAAGTTGCAGGCAGCTGCTATGATTTTGGCTGGGGGGGGTGGTCCGGTGCCCTGAAGTTGTGCATGAGCCCCTGATATGTCAGCCCCAGTGGGCCCAGACCCCCCCCAGTCTAACACTGCTTTGACACACATTCATTTTTCAATGTTACTGGTCCTTCTTTTCCAATTCTTTCAAAAAAATGAGCTCTGTGTGAAACAAAAGCTAGCAGCTGCATCAGATCGGCTACACATACATATAATAAATTATTTCACAACAATATCCACACCTCATTGATATTACTGAGCATGACTGGAATCTTGTCTTTTGACCCCTAAGCGCTGTGTGACTTTTTACAAACATTGCATTTGCCTCAGACATGTGTCATTCCCTATAAGGTTAAAATGCCAATTTGAACGAGGTTTTGTTGATTTATTTGATATTTCTTTTATTCTGTGAAGCAATTTTATTATTTTTGGTTACATATGGAATCTTTGATCAAACATTATTTGATTTCCATTGTTCCATTGTTCCATTTTATTAGCATTAAGCATTCAGACAGTTAATATCCTCCTGGCGTCGACCAAGACCCTATTTACCTTCAGATTTTCAGATGGTGAAATGTTATTTCTTGTGGATGAAGCCAGCTCTTTGATGCTGGAGTAAGGAAGGTGAAATACGTAGAAAATTACATAACATGTAAGAGTGATTGCAAAGTGGTTTAAAGTAGTAGTGTTACATACCTCCCAACATTTTGGAAGTAAAAAGAGGGACAACATTTTTTTTGCACCTGTTAGCTGTTCTGGGCTCTCTGCCAAAAGTCAATTAAGTTAGAAACGTTGTTTCTTTTTCTGACTGTTCAGTGCAGAGAAAAGAGGGATTTTCCAGTATAAACGAGGGACTGCAGGTTGAGCTGTCAAGAGAGGGACTGTTCCTCCAAAAAAGGGACAGTTGGGTGGTATGGTGTTAGATTAGAAGGGTTCCAAAAAAGGTAGCAAAATCCATCACTCTGTATAACAGCTGAAGGAAGTCATTGCAAGATGAGGCATTGGTAAGAGGCACACCTTAGGGAAATCAGGAAGAACATTGATGGAAACCTGGTGGAAAATTTAATTTCTCAGGTTTCACTACGCAGCACATGGAGATGTTCTGAGATTTGCCATGTACCATGTATAAAAATACCTCACTGTAGACCTACCAACTGCATAAAATATCCTCTGAAATCCTCAATTTATAAAGAGATCATCTTAATATTCTTGCTGTCATCTGGATTTCTTTCACTTTTTCAATGTTCCACAGATCAATTCTGATTTTGTGTCTATGATTGCAGACAATGGCCCCAAAATGAATGAAGGGTTTTAATAACTGCTCATCCAGCTGGACAAAGCATTTTGGATAGGTTAATGTTAGGCCTTTTCACGTGGGGTTTTATTAGCTTTTAAGTAATAAAACAATGCCTTCCTATTATTAATCTCAATATCTTTGTTTATTCATAGCAATATGGTCACCCATTATTATTTTTTTTATCAGTTATCTACAGACTCAGATATCATGCCCACCCGGAGCCAAATTATCACGAAGGTGGTGAAAAACTTTGACTTTGACAAGCAATAACTTTTAAATGTTGCATCTTGCACACCCAGGCCACTGGTTTAACTCTATAAAGCAATAGATTCATATGTTGCCCCAAAAAATATAAACTGTTCTGAATCAGATGGGTTCAGTGTTCAGTGAAACCCAAACCCTAGAACCAACCCTTTCATCCTTCTCTGTACAGAAATAAACTGCAGGATAGTTTTCTCTACGTAGTATATCACGGAATTAAACAAATTAGTGTTATTTAAGATGTAGGCAATTTTCACAAAAGCAGGTCTATAATGTATTCTGGAGCTGATGCACTAATGGTCTGTTCCTGCTTAAATATACACATAATATTATTCATTATGACATTTCTAAGCTTTTACATATGATGACTAAGGGGTAAAAAAAAACCAATAATATCACTGGGACAGAGAGGATCTAACAGTTTCTGTGACTTGCATATAACATATGTGTAATATGCTGTGGGCCCACCCTGAGAATGCCAAGCACTCCTTTGTGTATTCTAAATAGGCAAACCTTATCTACCTAAAGATATCGTTTACATTTAAAGGGCCAGTGCCAACATGAAATTAAATTTTTAAACATAGGGACTGAATTGTTACAGATCTTTGCACTGGTATGATACATCCCAGCGTGGAAAATAGCCCTTCCAAATTAACTTGCATTGGGTTGCATTAATGCTATGCTAGATCATTTTTGGAGAATGTTGATGTGGTGGGGTGTTAGTCTTCAGTGCTGCCACTGAGCTAACATTCCACATAGAACAAAATAACATAGGCAGAGAGAAGTACACTATTATTATTAACATGTATTTATATAGCACCAACATATTTTGCAGTGCTGTAGGGAGTATGAAGTTAAAAGCCCTCCAATGGAAAAACTATTAAGACTATTTATTGGTAGACACTGACCCATCACCCCTAAGAAGAGCATTTGACTCCTGTGGTGTTTATACAAATGGCCTGCAGGTGGCACTGTGCATACACAGGACTTTCTGTACAACTTGAAAGTGAAAGTAAGACTTACTGCTGTTATGTAATGGCTGCATGAACCTGCTAATAAAGCACTGTTATATCCTCCTCATCCTCGGCTACCAAACACAACAACTCCTCAAAAGTAGTCTGACAGATTGATCTGCGTTGATGAATGTGTGAAGTCATTAAACAATTTCTTTTAGGAAAATCTCTAGTTGATACAAATGTTTTATCAAAATTTCGGCACCATAGAGTTGACTTTAGGCCTCATTTACCATGCTTGAAGGCTTCAGGCTTCAGGCCTCATACTAGGGTTGCCACCTTTTCTGGAAAAAAATACTGGCCTTCCTATATATTTATCTTTTTTCCCTATTAATAACATTGAGATCAACCAGCATTTTTACCAGCCAGGTGGCAACCCTAGCTCATAAACAAAATACTTGGGCCTATATCCATATCTATGACTTGAACTGTATTAAAAAATGTAGGGCAAGACACAGTCAAGATATACAGACATACTAATTGCACTCCATCATACGGTTCCAAATAGCTGCATCTATGGGTGGTGGGAGCTAATCCAAGGGAGCAAGGTGAAGTTGCAAAGTCCAAAAATAATTTGTACTTTGTGCTTGTTTCAAACAGTGATATATATTATCTATAATTCCATTGCACACAATAGACTGGGTGTGGTTTCTCGAGAGTAGATAAAAGATGGCTGAGTACAGCAGCACTGAAAGCGAATACACTGCAATAAAACTATTTTACATGAGCAGCACTGAAATGACTGGTATGTCAGCTGAAATAATTGTAATACTTGGTTTCACTGGTGAGAAATATATTAAATGAGTTTGCAAGGGAGCAGTAAAAATCGGATGGCATTGTGAGAACTTGATCTAATAAACTGATGTCTCCAAATAGGATGTTCCCCTATTGAGCAGAAGCCAGGCCTTTATCTGCGTATGGCAGGACTATATTATGTTATCAATCTGGATGTTTACTTGTTTGTCTTTAATTGCACTATAATTTGCTCAAACATTCATTGTTTGCTTTCAATTGCAGTATCAGGTAAGGAAAGACTTTGTAAGAATTAGGAATTTATATTACACCCACATATTAATGATTGCTTTACTTGGAATACATCAACCCCTGTTCCAACAGAGCTTACAATCTAGCTACATTTATTAGCAGGGGAGTTTTGTAGCGTCTAAAAAGATGCATTTAAAAAAGGCGCACTTGCTGAAAATGCCAGCACAAGTTTCCAGAAACGTATTTTTAAAGCTTTGAGGCTCAGCAATAACCTTGTTCAGTAGATCGCAGTTAACTTAACACATTGATTCAGGGAAGCTGAAGCTGAAGCAAAGGCAGTGGAGGCTCAAACTGAAGGCCAATTTTGCTCAGTTTTTGAGCAAATATAATTGTATCTCTTTGCTCTTCCAAGTAC
Organism: Xenopus borealis; assembly: GCA_024363595.1. Taxonomy (NCBI): domain Eukaryota; kingdom Metazoa; phylum Chordata; class Amphibia; order Anura; family Pipidae; genus Xenopus; species Xenopus borealis. The sequence continues at coordinate 92,241,587 of CM044446.1, read as the reverse complement.
ATCTGTAACCCAGCTTTGAGGGTCAATTGTGGTGATATATGCAATCAACATTTTTTTGCTGGCCTAGATTATCTTTTCTTATCTGAATGGCTGATCCATGTTTTCCTACATCTGTAAGCTTGTTATGAAATTAAAGGCTTTACTGGTCTAAGGTTGGACCTTCAAAGTGGATTGTGGGAGGAAAGGATAACATGGGTAGAATTTCCATGCAGTAAAAACCAATCCCCCAACTTAAATCTCTTTGCATTCTCTTTTGTATTTCCCTAGCTTACATTTATTTGCACTGTGCTACCTTGGATGCTTATGGTGGAACTGCTGTCAAGCTTCTGCAATCTTCTCCAGCACTGCAGCTTCTATTGAACTCCCCAAAATTAAGCCAGTCCTACATAGGACAGAATCATTAGGACATATTTCATTTTATCAAAGAGTAAAACTAGAGCTTGCCCCAGGCTGAGATAAATTCCACCTCTGTTACAGTCCATGAGATTTATAGGTGCGTAAAAAAGTGAGAGCTCACCCTTCTATAAATACATTTCTAAAATTCCCATACAAGTGAAAAGAAAGTCGTCGTATTTTCCGCTGGTAGACAAGCTATTTTTACCCTATGTTAACTATGCCTCAGAGTATCATATTGGTTTTAGTTGGCCAGTTATTCTTTTTTATACAGTCTACCAGTAAAAGAAAGTTGGGTGTATTAAATTCTTGACTTGAACCAAAAAAGTACACCTCTGGTTTAAGGGATATCACCTAAATATCTGCAAGGGCCAGGTTAGTTTTCCTCTAGCTTTTTTATTTTTAGCCTTGATGTTATCAGCCTTATAATACATTTCACCTGTCAAAACGTGTTCCTGGCATGAATCAGTGGTAGCATGGTATCAGTGGTGATGGTATTTCACTAATAGGGATGTCGCGGACTGTTCGCCGGCGAACATCGGCTGTTCGCGCTCGCCGAATGTTCGCGAACGTCGCGCGACGTTCGCCAATTTGGGTTCGCCTTAGCTTTTTTTTTGCCATTTCTCCCCCAGACCAGCAGATACATGACAGTCAATCAGGAATCTCTCCCTTCTGGACCACCCCCACACCCCCTGGACCACTCCCCTTCCATATATAAACTGAAGCCCTGCAGCGTTTTTTCATTCTGCCTGTGTGTGTGCTTGGAAGAGCTAGTGTAGGGAGAGAGCTGTTAGTGATTTGAGGGACAGTTGATAGTAAGTTTGCTGGCTAGTAATCTACTGTTCTTCAAACAACTGCCATCTAGCTGTGTGAGCTTGTTCACATTCTGTCTAAATATCAATAATAATACCGTCTCCAGAAACACCATCCTGAGTGACGTTTTTCAAGCAGCAATAATATTTTCCGTAATCCGTATCCACTGCTGTAGTAGTGAATACGTTGACCTTGTAGGCATTGTTTGCCCAGTCTTTAACCAAGTGCCACATAGCTGTGTGAGCTTTTTCACATTCCGTGTCCAGAAACATCACCTGAGTGACGTAGTGTGATTTCTGCCCTTTACAGCACAAAAGCAGCGCTGTGTCAACAATGTATTTTTTAGAAACATTTTTGCCCTTGATCCCCCTCTGGCATGCCACTGTCCAGGTCGTTGCACCCTTTAAACAACTTTAAAATCATTTTTCTAGCCAGAAATGTCTTTTCTAGCTTTTAAAATTCGCCTTCCCATTGAAGTCTATGGGGTTCGCGAAGTTCGCGAACCGTTCGCATTTTTGTCCGGAAGTTCGCGAACATGTTCGCGAACATTTTTTCCGACGTTCGCTACATCCCTACTCACTAAGGTTGAATGTATGAATAATAAACCACCTATGATTAAAGTATATGATTCTTTCTTTGAGAAAAGGCACTGACACGCCCATTGTCCAAGACAAACAGTTGTACAATCAATGTCAAATCTGCACAAGCACTGCTTTATATTGTATTGCACAATGATGACTGTAATAAAACAGAAAATTGACAGCCCTGGCTTATCAGTTAGGAAGACACAATGAACTGCGAGCCCAGGGACCAGAGGTCAGAAGCAGAAGAACAGATCTACATTTTGTGGCGTTGATGACTCTATCTCCCTTATCTACAGTATAGATGTGTCGAACAGCCATATTCACCTACATCTAAAATATCAATACTCAGAGTATCAAAATACTGAGAAGGGTGGTAGATGGTTCAGTCGCACAAATAGTTTCTGCTATAGAAGAAAAAGACCAGCCACTGTATTATTTTTTTTTTTTTTGGGCTGTTAAACCACTTCCATTTGTTGTTTCTTATAAGAAGATTAAAACACAAGAGGAGTTCTTAATAAATAATATGGAAGCTTGCGGCCAGTCTGATCAACGGCTTCAGGCTGTGTCCGTGACACCATTATTGAAAGCTAGGGTAATGGTAGGAGAAATGAACATAATTCAGTTTACGTCATTAATAGTAATAAAAAATATAAATATATTGTTTAAGAAAAGGCTACTGCTTATTAGGAGGAAGAGGAATGACCAGACACAGCAAATTAAAAACCTATGGTTACACCACTGATGCGGAATGAACTTCTTATTGACCAGAGCTCAATGTCAGCCCAGTGCTGGAAATATTATTGGACCCTGTGGATCTTGTGCAATAAATCCACTTGTATGGCCACATGAGTCATGTAGCTCACGTCCCAGTCAGTTTGAAAACTGCAAAGTCAACGACACTGATGCCAACTTACTCTGTATAATTGGGGTGATAATGATCTACTCCAGGCATTTTGGTACAGTTAAGGGAACAGAATGCTCAGGACCTGAGGTGTCCAGGTAATTTTTTATCACCACAACTTAAGTCTGTGGATAAATTATTTAAACATTAAATAAATCAGATAAAATTGGCCGACAAAGCCACCTAGGATATGCCATATTCCCCTCTGTGACTTTGTGTATGGCCCACTGGAGAACAAATGGTGAAGAAAGGAGAGAATACCATGAGAGATTTCATGTGTATGAGATCTAACAGTTTCAATGTTTCAAAGTGGTGAGGCCTGGGTATGAGCTATAATATGTGAAGTTTTCTGAAAGACATTTTAGAGCCAGGGGAACCAGTTTTATGGGAAATAGAGATGCAAAGTATGAGGTTTGGGCACATTTGGGTGGGGATTCTGAATAGGCCCTGAAATTTCATGTACACAATGGGCCAAAGAGTCCCCCCACAAACCCAATAAATATTGAATGTCTAGACATTTTACAGCAGCCACTCAACCATTTGTTAGAGCCCACAGGTTGGCAGGGCCTGGGTTTGGTGCAGTAATCTATTATAACAATGTATCAAAGGAGAACTAACATTTAGTAGTAGGTAGAAATGTTGTACATGATGTTTTTGGCTCAAGGCAACCATACCCCTTTAGCAGTAAAGATCTGTGTCTCCCCAGTAGATGCCCCAGTAGCTCCCCATCTTCTTTTCTGATTCTGATTCACTGATTCACATGCTCTGTGCTGCTGTCACTTACTGAACTTATGGACCCACTCACAATATACAGAACACAGTGTAATAGAAATATAGTCACAATATAAGGCTGATTAGTCATTAAGGGGTCCATTGTCATGGTCGGCACCCAATACCAGAACAAGTGCCAAGCACCCTGGTCTCGGCTCGTGCTTCACCAGTAGTGTGACCGCCTTTGGCCTCGGGAGGAGCCCTCAGCTACTCAGATGCCACCTGGACTTAAACGAGAGGTGCAGAGCAGGAGTTCTGGCCAGCAATGGGGCACGACTGTAGTAAAAGTCTTAAAAGGCCGAAGGTCATGGTACAGATGGAATAAGCAGGTTCGAGGTCAGACAGGCCGGGTCAAGGCAGGCGGATAACTAGGCGTCGTCAGGCAGGTAAAGGGTCAAACCGGGTGATCAATCAGATAGGATGAGGCAGAATGGGTAGTCAGGATCAAGAGAACAGGGTAGTCAAAAGCCAGGCAGGGTCAAACACAGGTAGTAAATCAGATCAGAAGCTTCACAGCACAGATTAAGGCACCAGGAGAAAATCCTATCACGGGCAATGAAAATTACACAATTGTCCCTTTAAATATTTGAATTTGGCACCATTGCGCGCTGACGTAATGACGCCAGCATGCATGCACCTTTAAACAGTGAAAGTGCGCGCGGTGCGCACACTTTAGGAAGCCGGCACTTAGGAAGAGGATCGATACGGCGGCCGTCCCCGCCGCACCACCACTAGACCACCAGGGTGAGATCTCGTTACATCCATTTACTAAAGTGCGGTAAAAATGTTCGCATAAAATATAGACTTTAACGCAGAATATGTTTTTGCGAGTTTGTTAACATGCGGTAAATATAAATTTGCGAATATTCTTGCCCCAGTATATTTTTTCGCCAGTTAACGCATTCGCTGAAAATAACGCTATGTACACATTAACACCTGGTTTACTAAACAGCGAAATGAGTGAAAGACAAAATTAATGCCAGAATATTCGCAACATTTTATCATCTATATAGTGGCGTTAACTTATTTTTTGGCCAGAAAATTCTCAATGGGAGTATAATTCTCATTAAACTGATGCAAAGAGATAACTGGTATGATTTCTTGTTCATATGATTCTATTGGCAGAAGGATTTGTGACTGGATGGATGAAGTATGGGTTTATATGATGCACACGTTTGATTGCCGTCACTCTGGTAATGTTGTTGGATGGTATAATCATCAGTCAATAAAGTGTATGAGTTTTGAAGATGCATTTCTGGCCATAAATGTCACAGTAAAAATTGCCATAATTAACGCCATTATTAACGCCATAAAACAAGACTATTTTCTAGAATAAATATTTGCAAATATAATTTGTCGCCAGAAAATTAGCATCTCGCTTAAATTACCTCTAATGTAAGCTGGTTCGATAACGTAGTTACCGCAAGTGATCGCAATGACTTCTGAGAGCATCGCTGTTTAGTAAACTTAGTCGCTGCGAATATTCTGGCGGAAAAATATTCTCAGCGATAACATGCGGAAACTTAGATTAAAATTTTTCGCACTTTAGCAAACGGACCCCTCATACAGATAATTACTACATGGCAGCACAGAAACCAGTGCAATTAGCATCAGAATTTAATAATCAGCCCTGTAGCATCAGCTTATATTACAGACCAACCTCATTTTCTGCTGGATAATTAGTGACGACCCCTAAGCTTAGCTTCTCAACAGCTGCTCAGAGCCCACTGAGCATGTGAGTGCAGTTTCCAAGATGGTGACCCCCGGTGACAAGTTTAAAGTCCCGGATCATTGCTGCTATTGACAAGCTGAAACTTTAGGCAATAGGTTCATTATATAAATTAATATATAATATTATATATATAAATTGGCATTTTTAGCTGCATCTAATATCAATGAAATACAGGGGTGTAACTACAGAGGAAACAGACCCTGTAGCTAAAGGGGGGGGGGGGCAGGAGGTATAGGGTCTGCCATGATGCTCTAATTAATAAACTATTTCAATATATATATATATATATATATTTTTTTTTTTTTTTAGGTAAAACAGGACAACCTTTGGATATGTTGCGGGCCCTAAAATTAATTTGCTGTGGGGCCCAGCAACATCTATTTACATCATTGTATGCATATAAAGATGAACTCTCATAGAGGTTTGTTGGATTAATATGGTCAAAAAGAATTTTTAACACTTGTTACAGCCATCAGTAGGATCAGGCTTCAGACAAGCTGTCTTGCTCTTCACCTCCAACAAGCCTCAGACTTAACCACAAGTCTCATGGGTGCTGGCACTTTCACACTATGTTAAATATATAGAACAGTAAGTAATACAATATTCTTTATAGATTCTATTCTCTATTCCAAGCTGCAAATCTTTCAGACAACTTTAAAAAATGATATTCCCGGTGGTAACCCAGGCATATTTATAAGACGTAATACAGAATGATATCTGCCCACTTACTAATTTTCGTGGCCACAGCTAAATGGTTTCGGTTTTGTACCCGCCAGGATTTAGGAAACAAGTCATCAATACCTTACAGAGAAACAGGCTTTAAGTCTAGTAACTCATAGCAACCAAGTTTCAAACAAACATCTACTTGGTTGCTATGGCTAACCAGATGTGGGTGAACATATGCATTTTTATTACATGACCCCACTTAGGCAGTTTAAGTGGTAAAGCAGCAGAAACCCTAAAAATGTTCTGCACCAGAAAGAGGTTAACCATTTAACTACCAGCCAACAGCATAGCATCTCCATATTTGACACTAAAATTAGTGATCATCAGGCAGCGAACAGTCTACATTTTTAGGCTTATTGTTTTCCCATGGAGATCACATACTGTAATGTGCAACGCTGTTTGCAGCAGATTGCCCTGGCAGTTAAAACGTTAATAGGAGGTGTTTTATTTATAATACACAAGATCCATGAAAAACATATAAAATATGTACTTGTAAACATTGCTTAGTGATGTTGCTTGTGGAAAATAATGTGTACAGTATATAGTGGAGAATAGTGCTAATTGAATTTATAAAGATATACAAAAGTCAGACAAGAGTTACATGACCAAATAAAAACAGGAATCCTGAGGAGGGGGTAGGTGGGTGTGTTTTTGGGATGGTAGCTGTAGGTATGATGTGTAAGGGTGGTGGTAGCCATGTCCTCTACTAACAATCCTGAGTGTAGCCTATAGCAATGCTTTGTGTCTGTCTCTTTAAGTTATAAACAGTGTGTTCTGATGTCAGAACACACTGTTTATAAGGATATAATACTCAAAAACCATGAATATCTTGTAAATTATATCCTTATAAACGGTGAGTACTGATGTCATCAGTTAAAAATGGTGAGTAGTGATTTTTGTCACATGACTTACTAAAACTTGTGAATTATAATAAATAAAGTAACCCACGTTGCAAAATCCAAGGATATTAGAAGTTACCTAGGAGTTCCATGACCTTATATGGTCATGAAACTCCTTGGTTCTTTGGTAACTTATAATATCCTTATAATTTACAAGAATCGTACTTTATTCACCATATAATTTTCAGTTTACAGTACATAGAAAAAGCATCAAACTCACTTACTGGCTTATGATAGCCTTTGGCAAAGATTGGCCAACAGGAGCCAATGTGCTGCGTAACTTTTTAATGAGGAAAAAATGTGCACACACCTCTGCAGAGGGATATAACAAGGCAGCAAAAACAAGTCCAGGTTCAGGGCAAGGGTCAAGGGCTGGAGGCAGACAGAGTCTATCAGACACAGGCGAAAGGTTGGGACAGGCAGAGTGCATGCAGAATTGATAATCAAGCCAAGATTAAAACCGGGAGTTCAAAAATCAAAGGGAACAGGGACTTAATATGATGCCCCTAATTCTCTGCAGATTCTGGCCACGGGAGTTCAAGTCAGCCATCTTCCTATCAATCTTATTTCAGATGTAGACCTGCGTTTTCGGCACATGCGCAGTTGGAGGAGATTTCTGGATCTAAACTATTGCGCATGCGCTGAAAGTCACAAACATTTACGAAATCCTTCCTAATCCTAAGTAAAAAATTAGGGGCATTATCCCGGGGGGGTGGGTAGGCTGAGGGGGGTCTGCACAGGGGAGGAGGAGGATTTTTTTTTATTACAGATGGATTCTCCTATAAAGTAGAGCCAAACCTTTTTTCTTAAAAAAAACCCTACATTACATAGACCCCCACCCCACCGCTCCCCCCAGCTTAGGTGTAAACTGCGGAAATTAGCCCTGACTCTTAACTTACTTCTCTTTGCAGATTCAGCGTAGCTGAGCTCACGGGAGTCATCTTCAGCTCTTCAGTCTTCTTTGGGAAGTAAGCTTGACAACTGCACATGAAGAGCCGAAGATTACCGAAGAGCCAGAAGATGGCACCGGTGTGCTCCACTGCGCTCAGAGGTAAGTAAAGAGTTGGGGTTGATTACTAAAGTTTACACCTAGGCTGGGGGGAGCAGGGGGGTCTATGTAGGGTAGGGGGGTAGGAGTGTTTAAGAAAATGGTTTGGTTCTCCTTTAAATAGCCCTCAAATGAGCAATTGCCCTCAGCTGGATATAGGATGTGTACTAGTGAAGGCTGACATGTGACTCAAGCAGGAGGATCAGTTCCTGGAACACAACTGGTTTGAAACCAATGAGTTCCTGGACCCCCTTACGTTTTACAACCGTTTACCTTATAGAGGTCAGGGTGCAGAATGGGAAAAGGCCTCAGTACAATCACACAGCATATTAATTCTGCCTTTTAGAATGAAGGGCTAAAGCTGCATCCTCGTCTGATTGCTGGGAATACAGTGGGCATGATGTGGCTTGTTACACCCAGTGTTTTAACCCCTAGTAATTCTGTTGGAACGGTTCCTCCTGCACCTGAGCCAGGATCCTGTCACAGAGTGTTGTCTCGTAGTATCCCAGCAACACAAATACACACCAGTTGAAAGTGGATCACTGAGCTTCCGCTAGGGCCACCCATGCTTCTGAAACTGTCAGTGAGTTGCTCAACTGTTTGCAGGTGATATAACCGCAGCGTTGGCCTGTAGCCCCCCCCCCCGTTAGATACAGAATAGCTGGGCCCATAATCTCAGTGTAGCCTTCACTTTTGTCATTGACACAAGTATAAGTGCAGGCGTGTGTACATATATGAAAGACCAGACGCCTGTGTTTATTTTCCCTGTACTTAGCATTAAGTGTCCTTTCCTTCCTGCCCGGCCACTCAGTCGTGTCTCCTTTGTTCTTCTAGGGCAAAGAAGCTGGAGGCTGTTGGGGGCTGCTGGGAGTTGTAGTTAAATAAAAGCAGGATTCTTTCATTCTGACGCTGGGCAAGAATCCAACATTCCTCTTTCTCTCCCAGCTACCAGGTATTATGTGAGTTGTAGTTCAGCAGGAGCCAGAGTGTTGCATGCTATAAAGCAGGGATCCCCAACCTTCTGAATCCGTGAGCAACATTCAGGAGTAAAAGGAGTTGGGGAGCAACACTAGCATGAAAAATGTTCTTTGGGTGCCAAATAAGTGCTGTGATTGGCCATTTGGTAGCCCCTATGTGGATTGGCAACCATTGAAGCTCTGTTTGGCAGTCATCTGAATTTTATGCAACCAAAACTTGCCTCATTTCTCAAATAAGCACCTGCTTTGAGATCACTGGTAGCAACATCCAAGGGGTTGGAAAGCAACATGTTGCTCACAAGCTACTGGTTGGGGACCACTGCTATAAAGCACGACTTACACCGTGAGTGTGTGGAATCCGTATTTTTTGTATACAGCTGCTGCTCTGCAGGGCCCTACAGCTGCCTTTACTTGCATCTCCAAACACAGACCTTTGGATTCACAGGTATTTATTGCATATTGCTATTCAGAATACGCAAATAGTTCTGATACTCACAAGCCCTACTTTCCATAAAGTATATGATCAGGGTGGATGCCCGAGAAGGGTTAATAATCCTGTGTCTATAATTTACAGTGACATCTGTTAAGGAATCACATTCAAAAGTTTGTCTTAGATAATGGCATTATGGCCGACGGCGTCTCGTTTTGGACGCGGCCATCTGCTTCTGGATGCCTGTGCACATTGCCGGACACCAAAATGAGACATGGGCAAACTTTCACCAGGCAAATTTTTCCTGGCGTTTAGCAAGTTTATTTGTCGGTGGCGAATCAAATTCATCCCAGGCGAATAAATTCGCCCATCACTAATTATCAGCATGGCTTTATAAAGGATAGGTCATGTCAGACAAATTTGATTGCTTTTTATGAGGAGGTCAGTAAGATGCTGGACTGGGGGGGGGGGGGCAGGCAGTAGATCTATTTGGCTCTATCTGCTTTCTAAACTAAATTCTGTTGGTCTTAATGAAGTCGTTTGCAAATGGATAGGGAACTGGCTACAGGATCGGGTACAGAGGGTGGTTGTTAATGGTACATTCTCTATTTGGAGTAAGGTTCTTAGTGGGGTCCCTCGGGGCTCGGTTTTGGGTCCAGTTTTATTTAACTTGGTTATTAATGACTTAGGGGAGGGTGTTGTAAGTAATGTATCAGTGTTTGCAGATGACACAAAACTATCCATCCCAATTAATTCCATCCAGGATGTGGCACTTGCAACAGGATCTTGACAAACTGGGAATCTGGGCAGATAAGTGGCAAATTCATATTGATAAATGTAAAGTCATGCACCTGGGATGTAAAAATATTCACTTATACCCTTAATGGGACTGCACTAGGCAAATCCATTATGGAAAAGGACCTTGGAGTCCTTGTAGATGATAAACTTGGCTGTAGCAAGCAATGCCAGTCAGCAGCATCAAGGGCCAATAAGGTCTTGAGCTGTATTAAAAGGGGCAGAGAGTCATGGGAGGAGGGGGTCATTCTTCCACATTATAGAGCACTTGTAAGGCCACATCTAGAATATGCCGTACAGTTTTGGTCTCCCTCACTCAAACAGGACATTATTGTATTAGAGAGGGTACAGAGAAGGGCAACTAAGCTGGTAAAAGGTATTGAAAATCTTAGCTATGAGGAAAGACTGGCCAAATTGGGAATGTTCACACGAGGTCACCCATTCCGTTTAGAAGAAAAGAGGTTCCGCCTAAATATTCGGAAGGGGTTTGTTACAGTGAGAGCAGTGAAGATGTGGAATTCTCTCCCTGAATCAGTGGTACAGGCTGATACATTAGATAGCTTTAAGAAGGGGTTGGATGGTGTTTAGCAAGTGAGGGAATACAGGGTTATGGAAGATAGCTCATAGTACAAGTTGATCCAGGGACGAGTCCCATTTCCATTTTGGAGTCAGAAAGGAATTTTCCCCCTCTGAGACAAATTGGAGAGGCTTCAGATGGGGGTTTTTGCCTTCCTCTGGATCAACTAGCAGTAGGCAGGTTAAAATAGAATTCAAAGGTTGAACTTGATGGACGTTTGTCTTTTATACAACTAGTGAGATACTAGTTACTAGTAACTAGTATCTCACTCAATCAGATACTCACTTTGTAACTCACTCAGTAACTCATTCGGTAAATCACTCAGTCAGAAACTCAATCAGTTACACACTCACACAGTAACTAACTCACTCAGTAACTCACTTAGTAACTCATTCAGTAATTCATTCGATAACTCACTTATTCAGTAACTAACTGACTCAGTAACTCACTCATTCAGTAACTCATTCAGTAACTTACACATTCAGTAACTCTTCTAGTAACTCACTCTTTCAGTAATTCATTCAGTAACTCACTCAGTAACTCAATCATTCAGTAACTCACTCAGTAACTCATTCAGTAACTCATTCAGTAACTTACACATTCAGTAACTTACACATTCAGTTACTCTTCTAGTAACTCACTCTTTCAGTAATTCATTCAGTAACTCACTCAGTAACTCATTCATTCAGTAACTCACTCATTCAATGACTCACTCAGTAACTCACTCACTCATTCAGTAACTCTTTCAGTAACTTACTCATTCAGTAACTCACTCATTCAGTAACTCACTCATTCAGTAACTCACTCATTCAGTAACTCACTCATTCAGTAACTCACTCATTCAATGACTCACTCAGTAACTCACTCACTCATTCAGTAACTCTTTCAGTAACTTACTCAGTAACTCACTCATTCAGTGACTTACTCATTCAGTAACTTCTACTAACTCACTCTTTCAATAATTCACTCAGTAATTCACTCATTCAGTAACTCACAAAGTAATTCACTCACTCAGTAACTCACTCATTCAGTAACTCACAAAGTAACTCACTCACTCAGTAACTCACTCATTGAATGACTCACTCAGTAACTCACTCATTCAGTAACTCTTTCAGTAACTCACTCTGTAACTCACTCATTCATTAACTCACTCATTACAATAACTCACTCAGTAACTCACTCATTACAATAACTCGCTCAGTAACTCACTCATTACAGTAACTCACTCAGTAACTCACTCATTACAATAACTCACTCATTACAATAACTCACTCATTACAATAACTATCTCAGTAACTCACTCATTATAATAACTGGCTCAGTAACTCACTCATTACAGTAACTCACTCATTACAATAACTCGCTCAGTAACTCACTCATTACAGTAACTCACTCATTACAATAACTCGCTCAGTAACTCACTCATTACAATAACTCGCTCAGTAACTCACTCACTACAGTAACTCACTCAGTAACTCACTTGTTCAGTACTGAGTTGTACTCAGTAACTCACTATTTGAAAGAAGCTGGAGACTGTCAGGAGCTGTTGGGAGTTGTAATACAATAAAAGCAGGATTTTTTTCATTCGAATGCTGGGTTAGCATCCAACCTTCCTCTTTCTCTCGCAGCTACAGGGGATTGTGTGAGTTGTAGTCAACAGGAACCAGAGTGTTGCATGTTATAAAGCATAACTTAGACCATGAGTGTGTGGAATCTGTATTCTTTGCATTCTGCTCTGCAGGGCCCTAGAGCTGCCTTTGCCTGCACCCCCAAACACAGACTTTTGGCTACACAGATAAATAGTAGAATCACTACTTTCCATACTGCATGTTTCTATCATACTCATTTTTAAAGAGGGTGGCTGCCTGGGATTGGGAAGGGTTAATAATCCCGTGTCTATAATTTACGCACATTGCCTATTTGCCTCTCCCCTCTGTCTCAACCCGTGTGCAAAGCACCTTCCCCTCTCCCCTCCCAGTGGTCCCTCCCAGCACAGTGTGAAAGTCTGGGGACAGACAGCTCTGCACTCACTCACACTGCAAGAGAGCTCAGCATCAGCACCACCACCATGCCCAAGTGTCCCAAGTGCCAGAAAGAAGTCTACTTTGGTAAGCACCTGCCTGCCCCAACCATCTCCCTGTCTCTGTCACTGCAGACTCTTACACTTTATTCATCATCACTACTCCTACTCTACAACCTCTTGCACCAGGGAAGTGTTTAGTCGTGCATCTGCCTTTCACCAACATTTATTATGTATGGAAAGGATTAACATTGTTGGCTGCAGAGTTCAAACAACAACAACATTTGTTCAATTGTGTTTACTAAATTCTCTTGTAATGAATATTTCAGTAGGGGATGTAAACGTCAAAGAGAAGGAGCTGAAGCCCATTGGAAATACTCACACCAGAGCCATCCAGCTACTGACTACATACCTCAATGCTTTCCTTACAGCCTGCTGGGAGTTGTAGTCTGCAGGGAGGACATTGGCTTACAAGGGGCTATAATGTATGTGCAGCTGTAAAATGAGGCATGTGTTTAGAGCTACTATTCTGCATTGCTGGAGTGACTAATTTATTCTCCCTTCGCTTCGGGGTGTACCTGCCCCTGGTGATGCACAGTTTCCTTATGACACACTCATGCACAGCTGAAAGGGAATGTTTATGAAGTGTGGGGTAAATGAGATTCCATTGCAGCATTCTATGCATTTTTTCCATTGTGAACCTGTAGAACATCTTTCTATAAAGCCCTCTTGCTAAATATAGGCTGGATCACAGATGGGTCTAATCCAGATCTGATCCCAGACTTTATTTGGCTAAACAGAGACTTTTACTGCAGTTACACACACCTCCCTGCTTACAGCTCCTTCATCCCTACTACACACACTACTAACAGCCTTACTTTATACCATGATCTGTAGGCAACAAGGGAGCATTTCTTATTTCCCTCCTCCTTCTTCTTCTCTTACAACTCCTCCTATACCTCTGCAGTTCTGGATTAGTGGGGTCTTGCATGGTCACATGTATGATCTATTTGACCCACAAAGCTTACAATCCAAGTCTGTTGTCAAATGAATGTGTACAGGAAAATGTAGATGCAAGATCCTGCACTTGCACAGCTTTCTGAAGGAACAAGGACTTCTATTAATGTGATATATAATTTTCCCCTTCATTGCTTTGCCTGCCGAGGGAATTCTGTTTAACTGAGAAAAAATGGGCCAGAGAGAAATGAGTGTTACTCCAATGTGTTATTCTGTGAATGGTGAGAAACTACTGTTTAAAAATGACAGCACAGACAGCCAGGAGCTCTGAAACTTCAAAGTAAGCACACAAACCGCACCCGTGGTTCTACACACTGTGTATAGTCAGGTGCCTGGCAGTTCTACTCCCATTCAGAACTTTATAGTTCCCCTATTCCTATTCCACTCATTCACTCACTCAGCAACTCATTTTACCACTCTGACTAACTCTGAAACTCTCTTAACCACTCACTCAGTAACTCACTCACTCTGTAACTCACTCAGTAACTCACTCACTCTGTAACTCACTCAGTAACTCACTCAGTAACTCACTAATTCAGCAACTCACTAATTCAGCAACTCACTCATTCAGTAACTCACTAATTCAGTAACTCACTAATTCAGCAACTCACTAATTCAGCAACTCACTCATTCAGTAACTCAC